>OX377618.1:155752742-156352742 GCA_947397865.1 Polietes domitor
TATTCGTATATTCCGTTTAAAATGCTGTGCAAATTTTGAAGAAAATCGGGTACAATATGTCGTTTATAGAGCGCAAAAAGTCAAATCGGGAGTGACATTTGTATGGGGGATATATGTAAATCTTAACCGATTTCCTCCAAATTCAATACCTATCGTCCTTGGCCCAAAAAAGTAACTTCTGCCAAATTTCATGATAATCGGTCAACAATTGCGACCTGTAGAGTGAGAACAAGCTTAGATGGACAGCAGACGGACGGACGGACAGACAGACATCGTTAAATCGATTCAGCTGGTGATTTAAGCCGATCCGTATACTTAAAGGTGGGTCTAGCTCGATTATTTCTTGGTATTACAAACATTTAGCGGAAAACTAACTTATAATACCCTAGTCCACTAAGTGGTGTAGGGTACAATTATTAAAACATCTATATCATATGGAAATTTAATGTCCTCCAAAAAGGAGAAAATATCACCAAATGAAAACCTGAATACACAGTTTTTCTACACACGATCTCTAGTTTCATGTTTATATTGTCTTGTTCAGATTAAAAAAGGTGTTATTATTATTTAATTTTGACTACAAATCTTTAACTTTTTTTCTGATGTTGTTAGCCTTGCGTCTCTTTTCAGTTCGAAATCTCTTGAAATTATTATTATAAATCTTAGTGGCTTCTAGTGCTGGAGAAGCCATCGTAATAATTAAAACTTCACCAAACTGTTCTCTAAATATAGGTTCAAATTTATGCCTGACATTGGAGAGGAAGACTTAAATATTATTACTAAATACTGGAAATATGTTCAACAGATTGACATAGCAATTTTTTAAATATTAAATGTGGTCCCATTTTTTATTTCCTTCCACAGTTTAATACATGAATATCAACTCATAAAAACGAAACCAGCGGTGTTACACGTCCGACGACGAATGATGTTATTTGTCATCCAACTTTTCTGTAAAATATTGTAGTCTTCGTTGCTTTCTGCTAATTTGTTTAAAATGTTGACATCTCTATGAAGGTTACAATTGTTCATCAAACTTTTTTAGTCATTTTCTAGTATTTAATAAAATTTGCAAAGCTCAAATTTCTCAAAAAAAATATTATCTTTTAAACATATGTATGCTGCTTTATAAATAATTGTTTATCATAAAAACTAAATTAATTTTATTTTTCGGTCTTCTTCTGTACTACGACCACCCCAAAAAGGTAATGGCTGACTTAATTAGCGTCTAAAAGTCGACAATTAACTTAAAAAGTCACTTTGGTCTTATCAGCGATAAGCGACAGGGCAGCAACAAAAACAAAAAAAGTAAACTAAAACGCTTACACGTGCCCTTTGACATCAGGTCCTCCCCGCCGCCACCGCTGTCCACGGCACACCACCACCTTGTATATCAACATCAACTATATTCTGTGTTGCTTTGCTGTTCTAAAGGAATCTCACTTGGTCTCACTAATGAACTTTAGCTGCGTTTTACCTTCGTATCCCCCCTGGTTGGCCCGGACATATGACAGTTTGTCTGACAACACAAAAATTCCTTAATTTTTATTCCGAAACCCAAAAAAGGAATGCGTTAATTAGTAAAACTTAGTAGCTGCTTATACGGTCAGAATACATGAACGTTACCCGTGGACGGCAGCGACTGCGACGAGGATGTGAACAAGAAAGAAGAAAAAAATGCTGTCCTGACTACAAAACCAAAAAAAGGTGCAAATGTCCGTTTCACATTTTTCGGCGGAAAGCCACTAATGAAATATTTACAACTTTCTTTTGGCCGGTGATGTGAGTGAGTGAGTGTGCGGTGGCGCAACGTTTCCGACCAGAGTGTTGGCGTGCGTGTAAAATGAAAATGGCCCCCTCCTTAAAAAACTGTTTGGTTTTATTTAATATTTATGAATGTCGGCGTTTGAATGAGTATCTCATCTGTTCACACCCTTAATTAAAAGCGTGCGTGTTTCGTTTCATTTGTTTTGTTTGGTTTGTTTCGTTGTTGTTCGGTTTCGCTGATGGTCTCTTACTCGTATTCGAATTTAAATATAATTTGTTTTTAACCTCTTTTATTATGATTTCTATGTTCTGATATCGTTGGCAAAATATTGAGTTTTAATGGGGAAAACCAAGTATTTAACTTTCGTGGGCCACGCTGCTCTGCTCTTTCCGCCGGATGTAACAGCTTTAGGCTATGGCTGTGATTATGTGCGTAAATAAAAGCTTAAGGAAATGTGTCATTGTTTGTTTTCTTTCTTTTCTTTTCAGATTTATGGCACCTGACATGGCTGGTGGAATATTTGCTGGTAAGTTTATTATGTAAATAAATGTGATATTTAATAATTAGTTTTTATTAGCAGTAGTATTTATGGATAATTTGACTATCGATGATATTTAAAAGTAATAATACTAAAAAATATATTTATTATTGAATATGTGGTTCAATTTGATTAAAATATTATGCTGCCTTCAGACTATCCTTTATGCCATATTGCATGGTTTGGATATCAGGGTGAGTCTTTTTGAGTGTTACTGGGCTCATCTTGTACGTCATAGAAAATAATGTACTCTTAATAACAAATATCTGATAATAATTTTTTAAAACATGACTAAAATATAGGACTTGTTAGGTTTAGTGTGATTGACTTTTATAAGTTTTTAATTGTAATACGGAAATTTTGTATTTGTTAATGGAAAGGAGAAGAACCATACTCAACTATATACACTTTATCCTTATAGGTATTTCGTATCCTGTGTGCGGATAACTCATCAGTAGAACTACTGTACAGCACACCAAGGAGAGTTTTAAGTTTTTTTAAGTTCTTATTTTCAACTGAAAGCCAATATTCATATATTACGTTGTTATTTTTAAATGTTTGTATTCGACCTTTAATATTTAACAGTATATTTTAATTGTTAAGTAGTCAAGCTCGAGGCCAGTGCACAATGCTTTCACAACAGGTGACGAGGAAGGAGGTTGACAACAGTCAGTGTTTTGTTTTTTTATACCCTCCACATCCAGGATGGGGGTATACTAACTTTTTCATTCCGTTTGTAACATCTTAAATATCGACCTGAGACCCTATAAAGTACATATATATACTCTTGATCATCATAAAGTTCTAAGACGATCTAGCCATGTCCGTCCGTCTTTCAACAGCACGCTAGCATCTAAACTAAAGGAGCTAGAACGTTCAAATTTTCCATAAATGCGTCTTATAGTCGTAGATCGGTTGGGATTGAAACGGGGCGAAATCGGCCCAAAGGGAAAACTTTTTCCCCCACAAGGACTAAAAATACCCATAATAATCCCTAATATTTTAGCGTGTTTAAGCATGTTTTTTCAATATGTCTGTTTATATTAGCTTGATGTTTGGTATGCGCATTCCCCTTATAGCAAAAACGTGCACTATAAAGTGATTCTTATTTGTAGGGGGTGAAATGGGACAAAAAAGGGATACAAATGGCACATATTAAACGACAACAGCTAGAAACACGAAATTCGGTGTGTACATTCCTCTAATTGAGGAGATATATAATATACAAGTATTTTTTCCAAATTCGTACTTTTAAGGGGTAAAATGGGAATAGAAGGATAAAAATGGTACCAACCAAACGGCTGTAGCGTGTTTAAGCATGTTTTTTAAATATGTCTGTTTATATTTGCTTGATGTTTGGTATGCGCATTCCCTTTTTATCAAAAACGTGCACCATAAAGTGATTCTTATTTGTAGGGGGTGAAATGGGACAAAAAAGGAATAAAAATGGTACATTTTTAACGACAACTACTGGAAACACGAAATTCGGTGTGTACATTCCTCTAATTGAGTAGATAAATAATATACAAGTATTTTTTCCAAATTCGTACTTTTAAGGGGTAAAATGGGAATAGAGGGATAAAAATGGTACCAACCAAGCGGTCAAAATAGAAAAAGGGGATGAAAATAGTACCAACCAAATGACCGCAGCTAGATTCATGAAATTCGGAGTATACATTCCTTTGACTACGTAGACATGAAAAATAAAAGGTTTTTTTCCAAATTCGTACTTTGAAGGGATACAATGGGTACGGAGGGATAAGAATGGTACCAACCAAACGGCTGTACCTAGAATAATGGTTTGAAATAATTAAAATATTACATTTATTTATAAAATTATTTTTTTTTCTATATTTGTATTTGTTTTGGTTTGGCTATATTAAAAAAATTATATTTTCCTGAAATATTACTGCACCTCTACGAAAACCTACAACCTCTGTGGAATGCAATTCATGGTGGAGGGTATATAAAGTTCGGCCCGGCCGAACTTAACGTTGTTTTTACTTGTTTTTTCGCTTATTTATTGTTCAATTCTTGAAAATAATCCTCGATGAGGATCGTAATATAGAATAAAAATAAAAACAATATAAAATCACACTGACCTCGAGCACGGCTACTTAACAATCGAAATATACTGTCAATATTCACATTTTTTAATTAATATGTACAAGTGTATAATATGTATAATATGTATAATATGTATATTTAAATATACAAAATTATTGATACAATGTGATTAAAAACAAAATTTTATGAAAGATTGAAATAATGATGATATGTGTTTTTCTGAACATTATTGCAAAAGCAAAATATAGCATAAAAATAGTCTACTTGAATCTACAATTAAAATAATTAGTTCAGGACATAATATAAAATGTCTACATGTGTACAGAAAAGTGAATATTGTTACAAAACACTAATTGCACCTTTACCTTTAAAATAAGATCTTGATGAGTCTCGTACACAAAACTGATTTTATACTTAAGAAAGCTGACAAGAGTACAGTAATCGCAAAATGTTAAATATAATTTTTCAACTACTTACTATGGCCTTCAATTTCAATAATATTGTCACTTTATTATTTTCCTTTCACTCTTTAATTTTAAACATTTTGCTTTGGGCCCGAATTATTCCCACTTGTTTGAACGGCATATTTTATGGCTGTTTTTCTTTAAGACTGGATAACTAAACTGCGATAACAAAAATCTAAATAAAATGTTAAAATTTCACTCAAAATAATTTTTTTTTAAATTATCGCCAAAAGCAATATCAATGTGTGTGTGAAAACAAATTTTGAAAAAATAATTTTGTGTTAAAAATGTTTGACTTAACCTGAATAATTATCCAGTGTAAGTCAAAAGTGATGGATATCGAGGCTAAGTCCAATAAAGTCCAATATTGTAGTTCGCGACAATGTGAAAAAATAATTTTTTATTTTGAAAGAAAAATTAAATTGTTATTAAAGTTTTTGTTATTACAGCTTGTTATCCCGGCTTAAAGAAAAACAGCCCTTTTAAATACCTTTCAGGCTTGCGGTGTTGCCACCTTGATTGCTTGGAGTGTTCCCATAAATAAAATAAAGAGTGATTTTTTTGAGGTTAGGATTTTCATGCATTAGTATTTGACAGATCACGTGGGATTTCAGACATGGTGTCAAAGAGAAAGATGCTCAGTATGCTTTGACATTTCATCATGAATAGACTTACTAACGAGCAACGCTTGCAAATCATTGAATTTTATTACCAAAATCAGTGTTCGGTTCGAAATTTTTTATCGACAAATTTTGTTCAGCGATGAGGCTCATTTCTGGTTGAATGGCTACGTAAATAAACAAAATTGCCGCATTTGGAGTGAAGAGCAACCAGAAGCCGTTCAAGAACTGCCCATGCATCCCGAAAAATGAACTGTTTGGTGTGGTTTGTACGCTGGTGGAATCATTGGACCGTATTTTTTCAAAGATGCTGTTGGACGCAACGTTACGGTGAATGGCGATCGCTATCGTTCGATGCTAACAAACTTTTTGTTGCCAAAAATGGAAGAACTGAACTTGGTTGACATGTGGTTTCAACAAGATGGCGCTACATGCCACACAGCTCGCGATTCTATGGCCATTTTGAGGGAAAACTTCGGAGAACAATTCATCTCAAGAAATGGACCGGTAAGTTGGCCACCAAGATCATGCGATTTGACGCCTTTAGACTATTTTTTGTGGGGCTACGTCAAGTCTAAAGTCTACAGAAATAAGCCAGCAACTATTCCAGCTTTGGAAGACAACATTTCCGAAGAAATTCGGGCTATTCCGGCCGAAATGCTCGAAAAAGTTGCCCAAAATTGGACTTTCCGAATGGACCACCTAAGACGCAGCCGCGGTCAACATTTAAATGAAATTATCTTCAAAAAGTAAATGTCATGGACCAATCTAACGTTTCAAATAAAGAACCGATGAGATTTTGCAAATTTTATGCGTTTTTTTTTAAAAAAAGTTATCAAGCTCTTAAAAAATCACCCTTTATATACACTTGTTTTAAAAACATTTTTGCGACACCTCATATAAAAATCCCACAATTCAAATAAATCAACAAAAAAATATTTTTGATTTGTCTTGAGCCATGACAATATCCCAGTTCAAATCAAATATTGATTACAGACCAAAAAAAAAAACAAACGAAAAAACTAAAACAAATGAGCGTTGGCACGGCAGAAATATTGCTGGGTAACTATACCGGCATATACACATACTTGCATATGCAACTCCGTGAGATGCTTGTAAGATGACATGCGAGCTTTATTACTTGGTGTGATTTTTTAAACGCAAATTCGGCAAGTGAGTTGTGTTTCTCGTTCGTTTGTGCGAATCATCTCCTTATAGAGGTTGAAAAGTCGCTGCGAGCCACTTGAAAAAACCTTTGACGGGGTGGAAATGATGATAGTGGTTGTCTACAGCCAGTAGTAATAAATGTCACCATGCCACTTGTAAATATATTTGCGTTCTATTAAATATAGATGTCTTGAGCCAGGACAATATCCCAGTTCAAATCAAATATTGATTACATTTTTGTCTGTACAAAAGTACAAACGAAAAAAACTGAAATTATTTTTTTTAATGAATGTCATTTCTTAATTTCGATCAGAAAAATTTTTTATTTTTATATCCATCCATTGATAAAGTTCACGAAACCCAAAGCACCGATTTCAAAAGTAAAAATTAATTATGGTAATACTTCTAGGCTAACAAGTCAACATATGGGGTTTACAAATATTCTAAACATATTCTAATTGGTGCTCTCCGATTTGAGAATTTTAGCAAACAATTGTTTGTGTATAACTTCTGATTGCAGTGATACATTTGCATCGGGCAGAGTCGCCCTGTAGCCCCAATACCAATTAGGGATCCAAATCATCTAATAAAAAACACATCTACTCTATACATACGAAATTTCCTCAACATATCTCTTTTCTGTTCAAAAGTTACAGAATTAATTTTAAATAATCGATTTGGGACCACTCAACATTTCGATTCAAATTTAAGTCGCCATATTTTCCAAGTCATTTTGACTTTTAATAAATTATTATTATTATTTTGATTGGTTAGGTATGTCTGCATTTCGTAAATATGACAGAACCCTGGAATTTCATGGGGTCATCATCTAGTTAAAGACCAAGACAATTTTAAATTTGTATTAAAATACCTTTATATGCTACTATGTTTGACTTTGAAGGTCGTATGCCAAATTATTTTAGAATGGCTAGCATATCAAATCGATATCACCCTCGGAAACCAACAGGTAGGGTTCCGGTCGCACCATTCTTGTGTGAACCATATTGCGTCCCTACGAAAACATACTGGAGCAGATCAATGATCTCCATCAACCTTTACATCTGGTGTTCGTTAATTTAGAGAAAGCCTTCCATCTCGTAAATCATCTGTGTATCTGGAGGACACTCCCAAGAAAAGGGGCCCCGGACAAATTAGTCCGTCTTATCCAATTCCAGTATACGGCATTCCAGTGCAGAGTGTTACATAGAGGAGCGCTGTCTGAGCCTATCGATGTCGTCTCAGGTGTTCTCCACTCATATATTTGAATGATGACATTATGTGTGAAATAATGGCATCCGTGGATCATACAAAGAAAACAGAATCTCGGTAACAATTCACACACTGCTTAATTTATTCAATTTCAAGACCTTATTGGGAAACTCTTTAATTGTCACGAATATGTAAATTGTCTGATACACGGAGAACAAATTATTATTTGTTTGCTTGCAAAATTTTGATGTTTGGTAGAAGCATTAATATTATATTTTTCTGGCTGCACTTGGCACCAAATATAAAAATATGATACTTTTATAAAGAAACAACTATTTTTCTTTATAAAAGTATCATTATATCAGAATAACTGAAGTCCGGGTGAATTTAATATCATTTTTACTGGTTTTAATATGCTTTCATCCTATGTTTGCGGAACTACCGCAAATCTAATATTTTTCATTGAAAATATGCATTCTCCTCTCAGGAATCATAAGCAACAACTTGCGAGTGTACTGTTATTGTTGTAATAAACAACTGATATACTTAACGCCCTTCTCATTTCTACTATAAATATTTTCTCAATTTCTATTAGCATCCGCTGTAACTTATTTTCAATGAGTTCTAAAATATCATTGATATGTTTGAACTGCCAATAAGTTATCACAAACAAATACCGCCATAAATATCATTCACTTCACGTATTAATGGGAAAAACCAATTACGACAAAGCTCTGGGATTAGCATATAATATTTTGAAATATCTAAAAGATGAGTACCCCGAAAAAACGCAATTTTTTATTAAAAGCGTTTTTCTTAAGTAGCGATTATGACACTTGATATGCCACAAATCATTGTGCCGCAAACAAACAAAAAGCATGCACACACACAGAGAAGTGAAACCGCAAAAAGAACATTAGACTGGGAAAAAATAACAACAAACGCTCTTAAGGATTTTCGCTTCCTAAAGACAAAAATGTCTTCTTTCGATTAAAATGAAACAGAGCAAAAGAAGATGAACTCTCGCTGTCATGGCTGCCATTCCAAGGGGGATGCCCAGAGGAAGGGGATGTCTTTATGGTTAACAGGAGCAGCGGCAGCGTTCATTTCATTGTTTTTAATGTGTTTCAAAGCACTTAAAAGTCTAAGGGGGATATGCTCGTATTTTGTTTGTTAATGTCTCTCTTCATTTCTAAAAAAGCAAAAACCACAAAAAGAACGAGTAAAGTTGAAATTCATGTTTGTGTTTTCCACCTCATACTCTCGTTCGTTGTCGTCGTTTATGGCTGGGCATATTTTCGTCGTTGTTGATGTTGATGTTGCTGAAGATGGGGTCGTTTTGGATGGTTGAGATGAGGAGACGAGCTGAACGAAGATGGTTAAGAGAGAGAAAGAATACCAAAGGTGGTTAGATGACGTTTGTTGACAATTGTCACAGATGGTTTAATTGCGGTAATTACACATAGTAAATCCTTAAGGATTCTACAACCCCATCACCAGCACCATCATTACAATATATGACTTTTTAACCTAAAACTGGTTAAACCACAAACCTAGAAAGTAAAAAAGAACCTGAAATGTTATTCATATGAGTCAAATTATACTAAGTGAAGTGCTTTTTGGTTTTATATAAGCGACAGTGTTTATTTTGTAGATTTGTGTCGGATATTGTTGTAAAATGTGTTATGATTACACAAGTGGAATAGCTACGATGTGAAGGAATAAGGAGTTCACGTTTAGATACAATAGTAGGATGGTAGGATATTCGATGTTAATAAAGCAAAATTGAAATATAATGGAGGTAACGGTACTGTTGGAGGTCCTAAAAAATCAATATTAACATGTAAGGAAAGGCTAAAGTCGGGCGAGGCCGACTCCACTTTCTATCCGAATACAATTCAATTCGGTAAAAAAAGTGTACACGGGAAGAATTTTTGTATGTTTCCTAATCATAGGCTAATAAAGAGTGATTTTTTTGAGGTTAGGATTTTCATGCATTAGTATTTGACAGATCACGTGGGATTTCAGACATGGTGTCAAAGAGAAAGATGCTCAGTATGCTTTGACATTTCATCATGAATCGTCTTACAAACGAACAACGCTTGCAAATTATTGAATTTTATTATCAAAATGCGTGCTCTGTTAAGAAAGTTCATTGCGCGCTTCCATTTTATGGTCAGTTTAATCGACCCACTGAAGCGGCTATTCGGGCTATTGTGACTAAATTTCGCACCAAATTTACATTGTTGGACATTAAACCACCAACACGCTTACGTAGAGTGCGAACTGAAGAAAATATCGCAGCTGTATCGGCCAGTGTTAATGATGACCACCAATTTTCGATTCGTCGCCGTTCGCACCAATTGGGTCTCTGTTACTCAAAAACGTGGAAATGCCAAAATTGGACTAAGCGGATGGACCACCTAAGACGCAGCCGCGGTCAACATTTAAATGAAATTATCTTCAAAAAGTAAATGTCATGGACCAATCTAACGTTTCAAATAAAGAACCGATGAGATTTTGCAAATTTTATGCGTTTTTTTTTTAAAAAAGTTATCAAGCTCTTAAAAAATCACCCTTTATGATCTGGCCCAATTTGTCAAATCGAAAAGAATATTTGTATCGGGGCTATATCCAAACATGGAATAAAGTGACTAACTTTCACAATAAGTGCTTCCAGTTCAAATATAACGTGTTAAGCTCACTTTCGGTGAAAAATCGTGGTTCCTGGGGCGGAAAAGTTCTATCCATAAGCAAAATTTGTATGGGAGCTATATGTAAATCTGAACCGATCTGGCCATCCATTTTCACCATGCGTGTTTCTAGTTGAAATATCAGATATTTTGCTAAATTTGAAGATGATCTGTTAAAATATGTGGTTTCTAGAGCGGAAAAAATCAAATCGGGAACGAAATTTGTATGGGAGCTATATATAAATCTGAACCGATCTAACACATTTTTACCACAGGTGTTTTTAGTTGAAATATAAGATGTTTTGCCAATTTTAAAGAAAAAATATGTAGTGTCTAGAGTGCAAAGAGTCAAATCGGGAGTGAAATTCGTATTTCTTCAAATTAAATAGCGTTCGTCCTTGCACCGAAAAACTTCGTTGTGCAAAGTTTCATTTGGTTTCGTCCACAATTGCGACCTGTATCGTGATTACAAGAATGGATGGACAGACAGACGGACATTGCTAAATTGATTCAAAAAGTGATTCTAAGTCGATCGGTATAATTAACAATCGGTCTATCTCCCATCCTTTTGGGTGTTACATACAGATGCACAAAGACATAATACTCTCGTGGAGCGTATAAAAATGTTGTGTTCACCGTTCCGGGTTACTATGAATGCTGCCTTTGAAAGAGTTTTTGCCGCTTGTTACACCACCAGAACTGTTACGACAGAATTCCAATAAAAACAGCCCCAATAAGCTGATTTCAAGAAAATCCATATTTCGTTGGTCCCCAAGGTCTCCCAACCTTATTGCACACGATTTTTTTCTTGTGGAGTTTTTGGTTACAAAACCAACAAGTTTGGATGATTTAAACCAATGAATTCGAACAACAATTTAAGCAATTCCCGCTGCAACTTTCCAGGCTGTAATAAATAATGATAAAATGTGCGAACTTATTTGTAAGTTCTTATTTGTCTCTTATTTGTATAAGTCTCTTATTTGCAAAAAAAGATTTAATAAATATGTATTTAGTTTTCAAATTAAAAAAGATAAAATGATGTAGTAAAATTAACAAATAAACAAAAAGGAATGTTCTTCAGATGCCAGTTCTGCAATTGAATTAATATCTGGCAGATTTAATTTTTTTGAAACATAATAGTTTCGTCAACAAATAGAGATAGACTAAAGTCGGATGGAATCGACTATGGGATACTCTTCGTCCGGTGCCTAAAAACCAAATTCAGATGCTATCAAATGTCAATAAAAATATCATTAGAGGTTTATTGAGACATCCGAAATAGAGACGATTTTACGGAGTCTATATAAAATCGTATAAATATAAAATCCAGCTGACTTTTGGCTAAACCTAAAATATATGTCTCTATACATTTTTCTGTCATTTAAGTAGAATGCATAAATTCAAAATTAATGCTTTCCAAAAAATCCAAATTTCATGCTTTCAAGAGATAAAATGGGAACATAGGGGTAAAAAATGTAGCAACCAATCGCCTACAGCTAGAACGATGAAATTAGATGATTAAATTTTTTAATTGTGTCAACACGTTTTCAAAATTCATACATTGAAGGGGCTAAAATGGAAAAAAGGTATAAAAATGGTATCAAAGAAATGGTCGCAGATAGAATCATGAAATTCGGTGCATACATTCCTCTGATTGCATAGACGCGCAAAATAGAAAGATTTTTTCCAAATTCGTACTTTAAAGAGGTAAAATGGACATTGCGGGATAAAAATAGTACCAACCAAACGGCTATCCTAGATTAATGAAATTTGGTGTATACATTCCTCTGATTGCGTAGACACGAAAAATAGATAGGTTTTTTACAGTCATTAATTAAGTATCTTTAATTGTGAGTATTTCAATTTTGGTACTATTTTTAATTGGTACTATTTTTATCGCTTTTTGTCCCTTTTAACTCCCTAACAGTATTAATTTTGCAAATATAGCTTTTTGGTTCGTGTTCACGCTATAAAGAAAATATCCGTACACAATTTTAAGCTATTATAAATCGTAAATGTAAAGAAATTGTTTATATATTTAAAATATTTTCAGTCCTTGTTAGGAAAACATTTACACAAGAAACTAGAGACCGTATGACCTTTTTTACAGGACTTGTAGCATTTAAGGATATAAACATCTCTAAATATTTATTTAAATATTTCTACCCATCAGTTTATGTCAATATGGGTATTAAAATTTCCATATATCAACTGCAAATAATGTCCTCTGAAAATCTTATCCTTGCATATCCTATAGTATTTCCAATATATTTTTCTCAAAAATATATGTTGACAATTTTTGCAATTATTACTACCCAAAAAATCATATTACTCCATCCTTTGGAATTTTGAAGTCCTCTGAAAACTCCAACAAACTCCATTTTACCTATGGTTTCAGGCAGTGTTATTTCGTACAGTGTTATTGATCTAATATTAAAACTAGTAAAGAAAGATTAAAGTCGGGCGGGGCCGACTTAACGATACACTCCACTTTCTACCCGAATACAGTTCAATTCGGTAAAAAAGAGAAAACGGGAAGTTTTTTTTTTGTATACTGTAAATTTTTGACAAAAAATGTTAAAGCGGAAAGGACATTTCTATAGGGTTATATTGAAACCTTGAACGAAATATGTGAAATATAATACATATAGTTTGGCCAAAATCGGTTAAACATTTGGGAGGAACATTTGTATTGGGGCTATTTTTAAATATGAACCAAACTTACTCACTTTCACCATAGGTGTTTTTGTTGGATTATAAGTTGTTGTGTCAAATTTAAAGAAATCGGGTACAATATGTGATTTCTAGAGCGGCAAAAGATAAATCGGGAACGACATTTGTATGGGGGCTATATCTAAATCTGAACCGATATTACCCACTTTCAGCATAGCTGTTTCTAGTTAGATTATAAGGTGTTAAGCCAAATTTGAAGAAAATCGGGTACAATATTTGATTTCTAGAGCGGCAAAAGTAAAATCGGGGAAGACATTCGTATGGGGACTATATCTAAATCTTAACCGATCTTACTTACTTTCTGCATAGTTATTTCTAATCCGATTATAAGATGTTGTGCCAAATTTAAAGTCAATCGGGTGCAATAAGTGGTTTCTAGAGCGGAAAATTTCAAATCAGGAGTGACATTTGTATGGGGCTATATCTAAATCTGAACCGATCTAGCCCGCTTTCGCCACAGGTCTTTCTAGTTGCATTATAAACATTGCATCGCCCAGCTAATTGTGTGTTTCTAAGAATTCGAAATAATTTCCGAAAAAGGAAAAAAGATCATTCACTAAGTAACTGAATACATACGATTTCTACCCATAAAATATAGAAATGTCTAACGGCCTAATAAATAAAATTTTTGGTTTTGTGTAATATCTGAATCTTATTGTCTTGTTCATGATCCATGCACTTCGTGCACAACGGCACTTCGCTGCATAGTTTTGAAAGCGCAGAACGTTTAGATAATAAAACAAGTAAGGAAAGGCTAAAGTCGGACGGTTCCGACTATATAATACCCTACACCACTCCCTGCGTATGTGCCTCGCTTTGATTACTAAACCCAGGTGTTTCATGGTAGCAATTTTATGTAGTTCATATAAATTATACAGTATAAATTCATCTTTAGTCATATTAAACGAATATGGTAAATAATTGATCCAATTTTCCGGCAGACAAATACAAATTATACAGTAGTAATAGGATGAATCGGACCGACATTTGAAAGGAGGCCTACAACAACACCGGCTCAAAACATGGGCCTATATATTTCTCATTCACTGTAGGTATTCATAGTTGAAATATATCATGATCCGATGTAAGACGTAGTTTCTAAAGCTGTATTAGAGTAGAATGCGTTATTGGGTTATTCCAAAGTGTGGACACATATATTCTGAAATATAATATAATTTGCAAAATTTAAAAAAAAAAAATCGGATGTGAAATTTGCGTTCTTGAGGGGTAAAAATTAAAATGGTGCCATTTGTAAGGGCTCTACATTAAAAAGAGGTCCCATATAGATCACTTTCAAAGTAGGTATTCTTAGTTGAAATATGACATGATATGCAAAATTATATCGAGATCTAATGCACGATGTGGGTTCTAGAGATGTAATAGAGTGGAATGGGGGCCCAATTTGTATGGGGGTTATACCAAAATATGGACCCATATATTTGACTATCATAATATGTCTTCTTAGTTGAAATATATGAGGGCTATCTCTAAATCTGAACCGATCTTACCCACTTTCACCATAGGTTTTTTAGTTGGATTATAAGATGTTGTGCCAATTTTAAAGAAAAACGGGTACAATATGTGGTTTCCAGAGCGGAAAATGTCAAATCGGGAGCGACATTTGTATGGAGGCTATATCTAAATCTGAACCGATTTCCTTCCAAATTCAATACCGATGGTCCTTGGCGAGAAAAAATAACTTCTGCCAAGTTTCATGACAATCGGACAACAATTGCGACCTGTAGAGTGCGAACAAGCTTAGATGGTCTGCAGACGGACGGACGGACAGACAGACATCGTTAAATCGATTCAGCTGGTGATTCTAAGCCGATCCGTATACTTAAAGGTGGGTCTAGCTCGATTATTTCTTGGTGTTACAAACATTTGGCGCGAAACTAACTTATAATACCCTAGACCATGAAGTGGAGTAGGGTATAATAATGCGATCTTCAGTTCATGGCAAGGATACGAACCAGTTTAGCCTACACTTTGGTATGAGCTGTGATCATGTGGAAGGTCAACTCGCAAAGTACATTTGTTATACATTGTAATAGTAAAAGGTGGCTGTATTGCAGGACAGGCGAAGTTCATTCTATCCGCTATTGCAGCCCGGTTAAACCAGTGTGCTTTCGCTTTGCTTTGCTGCTTAATATAATAATGACATCTTGTTTTACGATCATATTGTTAATAAAATAATTATTTTGTTTATCTGCTCATTAAAAAAGCGAGAGGAGTTGGGCTGTAAATCTCAACCCGCGTTGGGTTCACTTCGTTCTCTCCCCCCGTATTTTTCGTACGTTGGCTGAGGATTTTCAACTCTTTCACAAGTAAAAGGGGTTAATTTCATACTTTAATTCTGAGTACTTTAACCCCTTTTTCTTGTTGACTTTCTCTGTCGTGTGTAAAAGTAAACGTTAATGCGTTAATTACAACAACAACAGCAGAGGCAGCAAGGACTTTCGCCAGCAGCAACTGCGTGCGTGCGTGTAATTACAATCTTTACTCATTTGAACTTGTTCAACGTGTTGTTGTTGCTGTTGGTGATGGTGAAGGTTGGCTGGGTAGGGTGTTGCATTGTCTGTCTGTCTGGATGTCCGTCCATCCGTTCACCCGTCCATTCGCACAGTCAAAACATTGTCTTCGCTCGTTCGTTCGTTCGAGTGTCATTGTAGCACTGTGTAATTATTTATTGTGACTTTTAATACCATTGACTGACAGGCCGGTATCCTTGCCTTGTTGTGGTCCTTGTTGTTCGTGTTGTTGCTGCTACTGCTGTTACCTGTGCGTACATTTCCAACAGTTTAATGTGGTCCTGTTTGTGCTGTTTTTGTCCCTAATTATGTTGTTTATGTTTTGTGTCATCTTTATTTTGGGGTATTTTATAGCCCTTTTTATTTGCTTCGCCCAAAATTAAGCTGGTTTTTCAGGATTTTTATGATAATTTTAAAAGGCGATTTGAAAGGTTTTCGTTTTCCATCCAGTCCAACATATTAACATGTTAAAATTTCTTTTGACAATATTAAATGCTGCTGGTATGCTTTCGGCATAAGTACCTAAAATTGTGGTTTCATAATTATGACATTTCATATCGTATTTATAAATCATTTAAATGTGGGTAGTTTTCATGTAATTTATGGTTATTTTTCGGGTTTATCTCAAATACATTTCAGTTTTTTATTGTTGTAAGTTTGACAACCATAGTTAAAAGGAGAATTGTGCTGGCATGAAAGCTAGCAGTGAGGTGATGGTCGAATATGGATGGATACGCGCAAGAATGTACCCTTAATATACAGGTGGGGGCAATGATGACCGTTTTGTATTGAAATGTAATTTTAGGGGATCATAGCACTTTTTAAAATTTTAAATTAGAATCGGCTATAAAAAAAAACTGATTATTTTTTCAAACTTCTAGTTTTATTGGTTGAACTTAGTCATTTAATAATGGAACACAATATGATTCATATGACTACCATGACTGGCTCGGCAGTACCTCATCGAATCAACCCAATTTTTCAGTACATGGCCCAATGATGGCGCCAGCCCAATATCAACACAAAACAGTGATTCGTTGTGGATGCATTGGCTTCTCAATAGTCACGTGTGGGATGTCTGAAGCCCATATGCGGCAATTTTGCTTATTTACGTAGCCACCGAGATGAAAATGAGCTTCATGAAAGTTGAACTGTAGACCGATCTCTTCACGTAAATTTCTTACAGTTTGCGTTAAAGAATTACTAATTTGAAGTATAAACATAAAATAAAAATAATAAGTTAATTTAAAAATTGTTTAATATAGCCAAACTAAAACAAATAAAAATATTAAAAATTCTATAAATAAATATAAAATTTACAATGCATTTACATATCGAAATAATACTTCAAGTCAATTCAAAAAATAAATATTCTTATATTTATATTTTCAAAATGCTTAAATAACATAAATATTCGTACCCCAAAAGGTACGTGCTTCGAAAAATTCGTTTATTTTACGTGTGTAGACAATCAGAGGAATGTATACACCGAATTTCATTATTCAAAGTGCAGCTGTTTGTTTGGTACCATTTTTATCCCTCTTTTCCCATTTTACCGCTTAAAAGTACGAATTTGAAAAGAATACTTTTATATTATGTCTCTACTCAGTTAGAGGAATGTGAACACCGAATTTCGGTTTTCTAGCTGTTGTCGTAGCTGTTGTGGTACATATTAACCATTTTTATCCCTTTTTTCACCATTTCACCCCCTACGAATAAAAATCACTTTATGGTGCACGTTTTTGTTATAGGGGGAATGCGCATACCCAATATCAAGTAATTACAAGCAGACATTTTGAAAACATATGCTCTATACTCTAAAATATTAGGGATGGGTATTTTTAGTCCTTGTGAGAGAAAAAATGTTCTCTTTGGACCGATTTCGCCCAGTTGCAATCCCAACCGATCTAAGACTATAAGAAGCATTAATGAAAAATGTTGACCTCCTTTCCTAGATGCTAGCGTGCATTCGACAGACGGGCATGGCTAGATCGACTTAGAATTTTATGGCGGTCAAGTATATATATGTGCCAGTTAGAATGATAGTGGTCTAAGTCACACTTTTTCCGTTCTGAGATATAAAGAGTGATTTTTTTGAGGTTAGGATTTTCATGCATTAGTATTTGACAGATCACGTGGGATTTCAGACATGGTGTCAAAGAGAAAGATGCTCAGTATGCTTCATTTCATCATGAATAGACTTACTAACGAGCAACGCTTGCAAATCATTGAATTTTATTATCAAAATGCGTGCTCTGTTAAGAAAGTTCAGAAAGAAAGAAATTGTGTTCAGCGACGAAGCTCATTTTTGGCTCAATGGGTACGTAAATAGGCAGAATTGTCGATTTTGGAGTGAATATCAGCCAGAAGCATTGCAAGAGCTACCAATGCATCCAGAAAAAGTCACAGTTTGGTGCGGTTTATGGCTGGTGGCATCATTGGACCGTACTTCTTCAAAGATGATGCGAATCGTAACGTAACTGTGAATGGTGAGCGCTACCGTGAGATGATATCCAACTTTTTTTGCCCAAAATGGAAGAACTGAACTTGGTTGACATGTGGTTTCAACAAGATGGCGCTACATGCCACACAGCTCGCGATTCTATGGCCATTTTGAGGGAAAACTTCGGAGAACACTTCATCTCAAGAAATGGACCGGTAAGTTGGCCACCAAGATCATGCGATTTGACGCCTTTAGACTATTTTTTGTGGGGCTACGTCAAGTCTAAAGTCTACAGAAATAAGCCAGCAACTATTCCAGCTTTGGAAGACAACATTTCCGAAGAAATTCGGGCTATTCCGGCCGAAATGCTCGAAAAAGTTGCCCAAAATTGGACTTTCCGAATGGACCACCTAAGACGCAGCCGCGGTCAACATTTAAATGAAATTATCTTCAAAAAGTAAATGTCATGGACCAATCTAACGTTTCAAATAAAGAACCGATGAGATTTTGCAAATTTTATGCGTTTTTTTAAAAAAAAGTTATCAAGCTCTTAAAAAATCACCCGATACAATGGTTTATGTTTGAGTCAATTGAAAAATATTTTTCCACAAAAAATATAGAATATCCTACTACTATATTGAACTTTTATAAAAAAATCAGCAACTTTGGTACTTCTAAGGGAACCACTGCTTTCAGAGGGTGCACTGACTTAGACCACTTTCATTCTTCTTAAAATTGAACAAATAAAATTTTTAATTTTTTTCGCAAAAGTAATATTTCCAAAAATGAAAGAAAACACAAAATATTTTGTTTTTAAATATTTGCAAATAATTACAGGTTGCTCGTCTAGAAACTTTATGTCGAAATTCATATTTACTTTTCAAATAATTTTATTTTATATGTTATTCAAATTATCTGAGGCACCTAAAATGGACATTATAAATAAAGAAATGTTTGTTTACATCTCCACAAAGACAATTTTGGTGTGCAAAAAATGAGAAATGTCACTGTAAGGGTATTTTTTTTACAAATGTCAAAAATATCCACTATCATTCTAACAGACACATATTCTTTTTAGGGTCTCAGGTCGATATTTCAAGGTGTTTCAAATGGAAAAACAAAGTTAGTATACCCTCATCCTGGAGGTGGAGGGTATAAAAATAAAATTAATATTATTCTACCTTTCAAAGCAAAGTATTCAGCAGTTCAAATTTAGAATGACTGTTTTGGTGGATTCCCCGTTAAATTCAGAATTCTTTTAAATATTTTTGTAATTTATTTTTGTATATTTGCGAGCTATAAACTATGATATGGTACGATATGAGTATCAAATTAAAGAAAATAATATATTTTAAAAATACATTAAATTCCATAATTTCATCTCTATAAGTTTAGCATTAACAACCATTTCAATCATATACAGCGATAAGCAACGCTTAGTCCACTCATTTAGAGATTCCAAGCAAATTGGATTCGTTCACATTTCGCCTGAATTATGTTCTTAATAATTTGTAGGGTATCGGCAAAACCACTCAGCTTATCCTTGTATCTTACACAGAGGATGGAATATTTAACACTTGCACTTAAGAGCTTCCAAAAGAAAGAAACATATTGAAAGGATATCCTTTGGCACGTTTATTTTACAAGTGAATCCTTACGAAAGCATACCACCTTAATGAGCGGCACGTTTTCCTAATTTGCAGCTTATAAAATATCATGGCAAGATGTCTGTCTCCCTTCACCCATCGCCAGGCATGAAATCATTGAAGCTACAAAGCGAAAACAAACAAACGAGGACACGACATGAACCAACTAGATGTATGTACATACATACACACGTATCGTGTAGACACGCACTCGTCTCCATTCACGTGTAACGTCAAGTGTCATTATCTTTTTGTTTACTGGGATAGTTTCACAAAACTCAAACAAACGAATGAAAGCCTGTCCAAATAGATGAAAACAAGAATCTGGAATTAGGCCAAAATAATAACAAGAAACTTGTTATGGACCATCAAGGATCCTGGTAGCAAAATACAGTGGTTCACAGTATCAACGGGACAGTGATAACATAAAGTGTGAACTGTGACTGGTTGATTGCTTCAGACTAGTCTTTTGTATATAAGAGTGGATACACATACAGCCGCGCATCAAAATTGAGAAATTATAAATAAAATAAGAGATTTTACCTGAAAACCGATTAAATTCGAGCTTATCTATTTCTATTTCTCCGAAATTCTGTAGTAGTTCGAGGCTTTCCGCCTTAAAAGCGAAAAATTGATTTACAAATGCATATTGGCTTTTACAACACCTTGGCCTTTATAAATCCTTGATCACCTCCTGAAGAGATCCGCGGTATTCTTCGACTTTTCATGAATTTACCAAGTCCGTGTTGACGTTGATGCCAGTTATTACATCAGAAAATGTTGGCGTTATTTTGCTTTTTCGATAGAGCGTGAGCGTTCCTACACATATGCACATGTACATCTTGTTGAAAGAGCTGAAACAACAACGGTGTACTACGATCGCAAATTGAGATCAAAATTTTCAATTATTTTCGAAATGATGCGGATCGCTGCATGGATTGATGGTTTTTTACATTTTTTTTTTTTTCGTCTATTAAGCGGGACCCGCTAAAAATATCAACCTGACTATGAGAGCTCCAAAAACAGCCAAAACCACTAAATAATATTCTTGTGATTTCTTATAACAGCCGTGCATACGATTTGATGATTTACATATATTCCATTGTGTGCCCTTTACGTCCGGAGGAAGGTCTGGCTCATAAAATCAACACACCAAAAATTTGTTGATTTATTTTTACAAAAATGATGTATAAATTCAATCGTAGCCGACTTTACGGCTACGATAAAAAGTAAGTGAAGGATGGCTAAAGTCAATCGTAGCTAAGTTCACGATTTCACAACAAAATATATTAACATAGTTGACAATTTGGCTATCACACATTCTCTAATAGTAGTAATCATAGTAGTAATCTATTATGAAGTATGTTACGATGAATTGTAGAGTGCCGTAAAGTCGGTTACAATTGACTATAGACATCCTTCACTTACTTTTATTTGGAAAGTTTACTTGTTTTGCATCACATTGTACATGTTTGCATCAAAGACCGAAAATATTGTTTGTTTGAGTCATATGTGGCCTCGGGTCAACATGGTTTAAGGACTTACAAAGAAGAAAAGATGATCAAAAATTATTGAAACCGATTTTCTGGAAAACTACTGCAAATAAATTTCAGCACACAATGAACAAAAAATTTCATTTTCTTAAGACAAGCGTAGGATTAAATTTTGATGGATTTACAATAAGGGACTAAAGTTTGATTTTGTCCTTGTGATTCTCTATCTAATAAAAAACCATTCATTTATTGAAAACATTTGTTTCGTTCCTTTTCGGCATAATACGAAGTACAGCTAAGTACGCGTTAAAGGAAACCTAGGAGGTTATTATTGCACATCAGCGAAGCTTGTATACACACTCCCAAAAGGAAGCAAGATAGACCCATTGTTAATTATACCGATCGACTTAGAATCACTTTTTGAATCGATTTAGCCATGTCCGTCTGTCCATCTATTGTTGTAATCAAATTACAGGTCGCAATTATAGTCCGATCTTAACAAAAATTGGCACAAGTCCGTTTTGTAGATCAAGGACAATCGGTTCAGATTTAGATATAGTCCTCATACAAAAGTCGCTCCCGATTTGACATTTTCCGCTCTAGAAAACACATATTGATCCAGATATTCTTTAAATTTGCCAAAACATCTTATAATCCAAGTGGATAAGATCGGTTCAGATTTAGATATAGCCCCCATACAAATGTCGCTCCCGGTTTGACATTTTCCTCTCTAGAAACCTGATTTTCTTTAAATTTGGCACAACATCTTATAATCCAACTAGCAACATCTGTGGCTAAAGTGGGCTAGATCGGTTCAGATTTAGATATAACCCCATACAAATGTCGCTGCCGATTAGTCTTTTGCCGCTCTAGAAACCACAGAGTGTACTTTTCTTTAAAATTGGCACAACATTTTATAATCCTACTAAAAACACATATGGTGAAAGTGGGTAAGATCGGTTCAGATTTAGATATAGCCCCAATACAAATGTTGCTCCCAAATGTTTAACCGATTTTGGCCAAACTATACACATTATATTTCACCTTTTTCGTTCCAGGTTTCAATATACCCCATACAAATGTCCTTTCCGATTTAACATTTTTTGTCAAACATACACATTTACAGGATACAAAAATCCTTTAATTTTTCACCTTATTACCGAATTGAATTGTATTCGGATAGACAGTGGAGTGAATCATTTAGTCGGCCACGCCCAACTTTAGCCTTTCCTTACTTGTTTTAATATAATTTTAATAGTTACAAAAATGTGCTTGCTGTGCCTCAATTAGTTTGAGATATTTACGTTAAAAATAATTTCTTTGTGATCTAAAAATTCACTCGACCTTTTATAATAGCAAATAGCTATTACACATTTTCCAAATTATAAAAAATATAATTATTTGAAAAATATACTCTTACGGCTTCTTCTATAACCTTCTATAAGAAAGTAAACGCATTGAGCTACTTCTAGAAAAAATTATTATATCAAAAAAAGAATAATAATTAAATAAATATTAATACATAATATTTTTCATTTTTTTGTATTATATTAAATATTTTTCATATTTTTAAATAAAATTCGTTTTCATAAATCCATAAGAAAATACCTTCCAAGCGCATCTCCGCTCGTCCAAATATATTAACTATGTTAGAAGTTATAGCATTTTGAAAACAGTAGCCTCTAACTCTCACACCAAACCCATCCACCCCCCCAAGCCCTTCCACACAGCATTCTGTACTAACATTAACTTCTAAATTGGGCAAAAAATCGGGAAAAGCATTTTTAATTTTTGATCCGTCCTGCAGAGAATCCCACATAGTTCGATTATGTACCTATAAAATTCTAAATAAAATTGGTTCATATCAAAATCCTAGTTCCTAAATTGGGAAATTAAATATCAGAAGATGTGTTTTTAGAAAAAATAGTACTTCATTTCGTTCATGGATAAAAATATTATTAGCATAATAATAATGCGTCCGTGAATAAAATTCCATTTTTATACACTCCACGAGAGTATTATGTCTTTGCGCATTTGTTTGTAACACCCAAAAGGAAGGGAGATAGACCCATTGTTAATTATATCGATCGACCGTCTCTCTATCCATCTATTCTTGTAATCACGATACAGGTCGCAATTGTGGACAGAACCAAATGAAACTTTGCACAACGAAGTTTTTCGGTACAAGGACGATCGCTAATTAAATTATAGAAAATCGGTTCTGATTTAGATATAGTCCCCATACGAATTTCTCTCCCGATTTGACTCTTTTCACTCCAGATACGACATATTACAACAGATTTTCTTCAAAATTGACAAAGCATCTTATATTTCAACTAGAAACACCTGTGGTAAAAATGTGTTAGATCGGTTCAGATTTATATATAGCTCCCATACAAATTTCGCTCCAGATTTGAATTTTTCCGCTCTAGAAACCACAGATTTTAACAGATCCTCTTCAAATTAGGCGAAATATTTTATATTTGTTCTATAAACAGTCATGGTGCAAATGGTTCAGATCGGTTCAGATTTATATATAACATCCACACAAATTTCACTTTATCCACTCTATAATCCACATATTTTAACAGATCTTCTTCAAATCTTTCAAAATATCTTATATTTCAACTAGAAACACCCATGGTGAAAATGTGTCCGATCGGTTCAGATTTACATATAGCTTCCATACAAATTTCGCTCCCGGATAGAATTTTTTGAAGTGGAAAAACTTATTGTAAAAGTTAGTCACTTTAATCTATGTTTGGATATAGCACCGATACAAATATTCTTTTCGATTTGACAAACATAAAAAAATTCTTCCCCTTTTTACTTTTTTACCGAGTTGAATTGTATTCGGATAGAAAGTGGAGTGTATCATAATATATTCGGTCCCGCCCGACTTTAGCCTTTCCTTACTTGTTTCTTCTGTAATCGGAGCTTTCCGTTTCGAAAAGTATTTGCCTAACTTAATTTATATCCTTCTAAATTAAAATCGAGTCAACTTTATTTGTTTCAGCATATTTGCATATAGACCTCATCATAATGTATAAATTTCTTATATATAAGACAAAGTGTGTTAAAATATATTAAAATCGTACCGTTAAAATTTATTTATCGCCCTAAAAGCATATAACTTATTTGTATATTGCACTTTATTGGTGCAAGAATTGGGCATATCATAATAGGGCTGTTTTTCTTTAAGCCGAGATAACGAGCTGCGATAACAAAAACTTTAATGAAGAGTTAATTTTTATTCAAAATAAAAAAGATTTTTTCATATTGTCGCCGACTACAGTATAATTAAATGTGTTGACTTTTTTTTGACTTAGCGTCGATAACCATAAACTTCACTTAAACTGGATAATTATTCAGGTTAGGTCCATATTTAATACAAAATTGCATTCATATTGCTATTGGCGAAAATTTGATTAAAGATTTTTTTTTATTTTGAGTAAAATTTTTAATTTATTACACATTGTTAGCAGCGCTGCTTAGTTACCCGGTCTTAAAAAAAACTTTAATGTGTAAATGTGTAAAAAAATAAATTGGATCTAAAAATAATGGCGAATAATCTTTTGTACTTTTTCAACAAAATACACAAATTCCCAAATATGGGACTTCCAAAATTTTTTATCGCAGGGGTACCAAATCCCTGTGTAAGAAGTCGACATATGAGGCTTACAAATATACTAAACAATTTTTATTGGAAAAATGGATATTTTGGAGACGACATACCGTAGAGGTTCATCTGAATTATATCTGCTTTAAGAACAATAACAGAAATTTACACCTGCGTGAAGAAAAAAAAAATAAATTTACAAGAAAAACAAGTAAGAAGGAGTTAAGTTCGGCCGGGCCGAATCTTATATACCGTGCACCACGGAGTGCATTCCACAGTATTATCAGCAGATTAAAGGATGTCGACATATAAGTACAGAACCATATTACGAAAATTGTGATATGTTTATGCACATTACCATATTTGATTACTATTTCAAACTATAATGTATACTTATGCGCACTGTTTAAAATCTACTACTATAAATGAATACAATGCTGTAATTGTGAAAGTGAACATGCCGAAAATATTAGGCGATTGTCGCCATTAGGGAGAAGCATTTTCAAATACAGACAAAGTGACTGCATTATTTTGATAAGAAAAGTACAAATTTTAAGGATATCCCCAAATTTTAAAAATAGCCCCATTCTCCGCCCAAATGTACAAATTTCGAAAAAAAATTTTGTTTCGATTCTTCATAGTCTGAATACCGAGTACACACCGAATTTCATAATATCAACTTCAGCGGTTTGGAAGGTCCCATTTGTATCCCTCTTTTTCAGTTATATCCCTTAAAAGTACGAATTTCGAAAAATCCCTCTATTTTGCGTGTTTATGTAATTAGAGGGATGTACACACCGAATTTCATGATTGGTACCATATTTTATCTATTTATGTCCCATTTCGCCCGCTAAAATATTTATTTTCTTTGTGGTGCTTCCATGCTACAAGAGGAATGTCCGCAACAAATTTCAAATGTATGGAAATCAGAAATTTAATCAATAAGCCAAGGCTACCAATATTTTTATTCTATGTATATATATATAATGGAAATAATACCATTCATAAAGTAAATATAAGGCAGCAATCATAAATACCCTAAATATTGGGGGATAGAGAGTGTGTTTTCAGCTGCAGTCCTTTGGTTGGTTGTATTTCCATCTGTTTTAAATTCAAAAGTATAAATTTTGAAAATACCTTATCTCTCACGTACGCAGTATAAGACAACTTCATGATTCTACCATTTTTTGTCGTAAAAGCAACAACGAATTTGGAAAAAAAAATATTTTACGTGGCTATGCACTCAGAGGAGTGCATAGTCACCATGATACTATCTGCGGCCATTTTGTTGGTACTATTTTTATCCCCTTTTACGCATTTTACTCCTTAAAAGTACGACTTTCGAAAATTTCATCATTCTAGCCGTAGCCTTTTAGTTGGTACTATTTTTATCCCTCTGCTCCCATTGAATCCCTTGAAAGTACGAATTTGGAAAAACGTTTTTTTCGTGTCACTCAGTCAGAGGAATGTATACCGCGAATTTCATGGTTCTAGCTGCATCCATTTCTTTGGTACAATTTGTATCCCCTTTTTCCATTTTACACCCTAAAAGTTCGAAAATTTCCTTTATTTTATGTGTGTGCGCAATCAGAGGAATATATACACCGAATTTCATTATTCTAGGTGCAGCCGTTTGGTTGGTACTATTTTTATCCCTCTATCCCCATTTAACCCCTTAAAAGTACAAATTTAGAAAAAAATACTTGTATATCATGTATCTACTCTATTAGAGGAATGTACACGCCAAATTTCGTGTTTCTATCTGTTGTCGTTTGATAGGTACTATTTGTATCCCTTTTCGGTCCATTTCACCCTTATGCTACAAAGGGAATGCGAATTGAAAAAAATCAAGCAAATACAAGCTATTATGTTCAAAAAACATGCTGAAATACTCTAAATATTAGGGGTATTTTCAGTCCTTGTGAGGGAAAAAATTTTCCCTTTGGGCCGATTTCGCCCACTTTCAATCCCAACCGATCTGCAACCATAAGACACATTTAGGAAAAATTTGAACCTCCTAGCTCATTTCGTGCTTTCAACAGACAGATGGACATGGCTATATCGTCTTAGAATTTTACCACGACCCAGAATATATATACTTTATGGGGTCTCCGATGAATATTTTAAGATGTTACAAAAGGAATGACAAAGTGAATATACCCCCATCCTGGAGGTGGAGAGTATAATAATATAGTCGTCTTTAAAAAAACGACATTTTACCAAATAAACAATTAATTTCACTGCTCAACAAATTAAAACTTTTTCATCGGAACACAATAGCGTCCCTATAATTTTGAAAGGGCATGTTGAATATACCATTTTGCATAATATCAGCTGGTCTGAGTTTCTTTTTACAGTGGGCCGAATTTTTAATTTTTTGGTCGGAGGGAAAGTGAAAAAATGTTGTAAGTTAATGTCTGAGAGAATTCTTATTATCAGAACTATACTGTGGAATTTTATGAAGATTAGTTTTGTGGAAGATCTTAACCATCTAGCTCCACTCTTTATGGGTTACGTAACAATGTCAGTGGTGGCCACCAAAGATATAAATAATGTTTTTGTGAAGATCGATCCTTGTCGACAAAAAATGTTGGTATTTCGGTAGAGAGCGGTAAACAAAAAATACGAATTGGATATGATTGCAAAATTTTAATTTTCGATGGGAGAAATTGGCTAAAATGATTCTGTATGCATGATGATTTCGACTTTAGAGCCAACATTTATCCCATTTTCACGACAACATATACTAATATATACGCCAAATATATACTAAGGCGGTGTACATACAAAGGCTGAAGTTTATGAACTCATTCAACAAAATCCAACTTCCCATACCCTTCCTTTAATTTTCGATCGACCTTCATCACCATGCCAAAAACGAAGACTTGTGACATAGTGTTGCCCAAAATATGTCTGTGATAATTACAGACTTTTACTAGAATATGTTAAACTCGGCAACACGACCGAATGATCAGCTATGACCTTTGTTGTGCGCCCCTTAAGGCATGTGAAGTATTTAATGGAGTTTCTAAAGACCATTTAAGTAAACGAAGCATGCGGGGCAAGTACATAGTTATGAAGCAAAACCTTTCAGTGACACGCCCACTTATCAACAATTAGTTGGGACGCACACACACCCATCCACGCATTCATTCACTCCCGCCATAATAACTTGACAAGATTGTTACTTTTCATTAAGAGCTGCATAATGCACAAGGGGCTTCCGCGTACACAGACACATATATACGCGCGGGTGCTCTGAATAATTTGCGTGCTTTCGATATGTTTCAACCATTTGTGGTCGATAAATGGGGTTGTTTAGACAACACCACTGAGTCAAACTACAATTTAGAATACGGTCCGTCCGTCCGCCAACACACACGCTCCTTTATACCGAACTCTTACTTGCTCTCTGTGTGTCCGATCCTGTCGTTAAAGCGTGTGATAATTATTTTTCATGTGAATGTTGCATGCCACGTGCCCGCTCACTGTTGCACCATTACACCAGCGCGTTGTGCTTGCCTTATTCAATTGAACATCTTTTACAAGTATCCATTTCCTCATTTCCGCGTTTGTTTGGTTTTTCGCAAGGGTTTTACTAATTGTTCGCTTTTTTTCTTTCTCAGATTTGTTGGCAAACTTTTGATTTCAACGTTCGTCGCGATGACAGAGGTTTGTTGGCTGCTAAGCGAGGGGAGTGTTCCCGTGCAACAAACAATATGTTTTAGCATTCCTGTTGTTGTTTGTTTGTTGCTGCAGCCTCAAGTGGTAAATTAAGTACCCACTTGTTATGAGCAGGCAGTGAAGTGTGTTAAAGTTTATACTTTTTTCATAATTTGTTGACTGTTGATGGCCACGAATGCAAGTATCCTTTTGGGTTCCCATCCAAAGGAGCTTGAGAAAATATGTTTTTCGTTTTTAGATTTTTTTCATAGCCGATTGAATAGTTATTGTGCTAACTGAAGTAGTGCGGATAACAATGCATTCATATGAGTTTGCATTACTTGAAAACTTACGTTTAGAGTATGTTGAGTCCTATTTGAGCTAAACGATATAGGTCTATTGTGGCAGATAACACAACATTTTGTTAATATATTTTTTTATTATTTTGACTTGTACTCATCTTGACATCATGATTTGGCTTTTGACTGAATAAACAATATAAAAAATTAATTAAAATGTATTCTTTTTTGCATCCGTTGAGGCATATTGATCAATAAATTCAACACGAAAATGAAAAATTCAACAAAAATAATGGAAAAATGAAAAAATGCTAACATTTCAAGATACCTTTAATATTTGTGATTTCATTTTGGAAATATAAGTCCGATTACACCAACTTATAAGTTCAATTAAAGGTAGTTATGATGGTTACAATTGAATTTTTCTTTCGGAAATTTTTTCTAACGCGAAAATATCTTTAATACAAGTAAGAAGGCGTTAAGTTCGGCCGGGCCGAATCTTATATACCCTCCACCACGGAGTGCATTCCACAGTATTACCAGCAGATTAAAGGTTGTCGACTTTACATAGAAGTGCAGGACCATATTAAGAAAATTGTGATATGTTACTATTACTATTTCAAACTATAATGTATACTTATGCGCACTGTTTAAAATCTACTACTATAAATAAATACAATGCTGTAATTGTGAAAGTGAACATGCCGAAAATATTAGGCGATTGTCAGTCGTCATTAGGGTGAAGCATTTTCAGATACAGACAAAGTGACTGCATTATTTTGATAAGAAAAGTACAAATTTTAAAGATATCCCCATTCGCCCTATTCTCCGCCCAAATGTACAAATTTCGATAAAACCTTTTTTTTAGAGTCGTCATAATCAGAATGTATACACCAAATTCCATGATTTCAACTTCAGCGATTTGGAAGGTCCCATTTGTATCCCTCTTTTTCAATTATATCCCTTAAAAGTACGAATTTCGAAAAATCCGTCTATTGAACGTGTCTATGCAATTAGAGTGTTTCATGTTTCTAGCTGTAGTCGTATCATTGGTACCATATTTTATCTCTTTTTGTCCCATTTCGCTCGCTAAAACTTTTATTTGCTTTGTGGAGCTTCCAAGCTACAAGAGTAATGTCCGCAACAAATTTCAAATGTATGAAAATCAGAAATTTAATTAATAAACCAAGGCTACCAATATTTTTATTCTATCTATATATATAAAAGAGTTGCGTGATTGAGTGACTGACTGTCTGATCGCTCCCCAGACCAAACGGCTAGAGCTAGAATCATGAAATTTGGTGCGTACATTTCTCTCTCTTCGAAATTCGCACTCTTAAGGGGTAAAACGGGATACAAATGGTACTACCGCAATGAACAAATGGCTGGGCCTAGAAACTTGAAATTTGGTATGGATATTCCTCTTGGGGCATGAAGACATTCAAAAAGGTGGCATTTTCAAAATTCGTACTTTTGGGGGGTTAAATGGTACAAAAAGGGACACAGATGGTACGAATAACACGTCTGAAGCTAGAATCATGAAATTTGGTATGTATATTTCCCTTACAGCGAAGAAATCAGATTTGAGGGGAGTTTTTCGTAATTCGTACTTTTAAGGGGTAAAATGGGGTAATGAGGGATAAAAATTGTACCACCGCAATGACCAAACAGCTGGGACTAGAATCTTGAAATTTGGTACAAAAATTCCTCAAGAAAATATTTTTCAAAATTTGTACCTTTTTGGGGGTGAAATCGGGTAGAAAGGGATACAATTAGAACCAATGAAATGGATGGAGCTAAAACCATAAAATTCTGTGTGTACATACCTCAAACCCTTAGAAACGCAAAATGACCAAATTTTTTGAAATTCGAACTTTTAATAGGTAAACGGTGATAAAAAAGGTACCAACAACACGGATGACGCTACAATAATGAAATTCGGTATCTATATTCGTTTTACAACGCAAATCACTTATAAGAAGACATTTTTCGAAATTTGCAATTTTAAGGCATTAAATGGGATACAAATTGTACCACAGCCCAGACAAAACAACTGGGCCTGGAATCATGAAATTCGGAACGGGCACAACTTTTACAGCACGAATGCGAGAAGGAAAGAAACGAGAAAAGCGAGATAAAAAAGGTGCCAACAACATGGATGACGCTACAATAATTAAAATCGGTACGCATATTCGTCTTACAGTGTAGATGAGTAATAACAAGGAATTTTCCGATATTTGTACTTTTAAGGGATTAAATGGGTTAAAAATTGTACCACCGCCAAATTGTACCAATATACTGTGCATAGAATCTTGAAATTTGGAACGCATATTACTCTTATAACGTGAAAATATTCTTCACAAATTTAATCTTTTAGGTGTGAAATTGGGTAAAAACGTATAACAGCGGTACCAATCATGAAATTCGGTATTTTTCGAAATTCGTACCTTTTTATATCCCTATGGTACCAACAACACGGCTGAAACTAGAATCTTGAAATTCGGTATGTATATTCTGACAGTGTAGACGCGAACAATTAACTGATTTTCAATATTTATACTTTTAAGTTGAACTTGAAAAAAAAGCGTTTAAAATGGATACTGAAATACAATTGGATTGTATCAAATGTTTTCAGTTAGAATATGAAAAAAAATTCGGTGTGTACATTTCTCCGAGTACATTAATTTATTTTCGAAATTTGTATGTTTAAGGGCACAATCGGCACAAAAGAGTTATGTCTGAACATTATAGTCAAACTAAAGGGTGTTTTTTATTGGGGTATAGAACTTTAAGTTGGCATCACTTTTTTAACTGGCGGCCATTTTGTCAGCTGTCAAGTGATTAATATTTAGTTTGGTTTGCCATTTCATCATGAACAGGTTGACAAAAGAACAACGCTTGCAAATCATGCAAATTTATTTCGAAAATAATGGTTCAGTTCGCGAAGTTCACCGCAAGCTCCGTCCATTTTATGGTCGACATAATCGTCCATCAGAGCAATTAATTCGGTTAACCGCATAATTTCGCGGAATGGACCTGTCAATTGGCCACCAAGATCGTGTGATTTGACACCATTGGATTATTTTCTTTGGGGATATGTGAAGTCGCTCGTCTACGCCAACAAACCAGAAACGTTAGGGGACTTGGAGCCAACATTCGTGGCGTTATTGCCAACATACGACCCCATATGCTGGCTATATTCGAGCCAGCCGCGGCGGCCACATGCCCGAAATCATATTTAAACATTAATGGCATAAAATTATCCTTCCAATAAAGCCAAATTGATGGACATTAAAACGATTTTCTTGTGTTTTATTTCAATTCGAAGTTCTATACCTCAATAAAAAACACCCTTTAAAAGATATATACAAAATGGGGATGGGGACTACAAAGGACGTGGAAAAGCATACATAGTTTGTAGGTTTAAAGTGATTATAGAAACATTTTAAAATCTCAAATTACAACTAATTTCTACCATACGTAGGGAAGTTGTATCAGTTTTATTTTGACCAAAGCTTATGTCAATTTGCATGGAAACTATAGGAGTTATATTAGGTTTAATTTTACGTACGGGTCGTTTGTTTTGGAATATGGACTATACGTGTGGGGGTACCATAAGGTGTATATCAATTTCTCCCATTTCCGAATTTAAACTAAGTTTGGGAAAATAGTACTATGTGCCGAGTTTGAATAAATTCTTTAATTCCCTTCCAGAGTTATCGTGTATACCAGCGAGTCAGACGGACGTGAAAGGGTTAATAATTAATTATTTTTAATACTTATTCACATCCTATAACACCGGTATAATTAACAATTCAAAGAAAAGCTTATTAGCACATATTCTTTAAATTTCAAACTTCTATCTGTATTGTTTCATAAGTATATCATCCGGTTCTAACGTAAAGATCAGGTTCATATTTAAAAATTGTCGTACGGAGTTATAGAAAAAACCAAATTAATGTTATTCTAGACTATTCTCAAATTCTATTATACCCTTTAAAAGTACGAATTTTGAAATATCCGTTTGAATAATAGTCAGAGAATTTCAATATTCTAGCTACAGTCGTTTGGTTGATACCGCATTTTTTTAATTTTTGGACCTCATGATGATCCCATCCTGAAATTTTGACAGGTTTTATAGAAAATTGTGGGCTATTTTCTGACAATGTAGGGATGTTCAAGGATATTTTGTTGATATTTTGAACATCCTTGATCCACTAGGACATGGGCAACGTACTATATGGTTGTCAAGAACTTTCCGATGATACTTGAAGTTTTATAAACCGATGATGCTACAATGAATAATGCCAGCATTTTAACGTCAAAAATTCGCAGCAACATAGATAACAAACGTGCCAAATTTTGTACAAATTCGAGGACCTCGGTTTCGTGACTGTGTCGAAATTTTTTGGAATTACCCTATACTTCATGGGTACTGATGACTTCTATACGTAACTCGCTCATCTGTAGATAAAGATAAAGAAGATCTTGGAGAAGTATTTGAAATGCTGTAATTTTCCAAAAAAATTCTTAATTTTACTTTTCAATTGCACAATTTGTCTACTATTATTATATACGAGTTGTGATCGTATAGAATACTCAATACTCAAAATAAACTACTTCCTGAAATAAATATCGTGCAATGTTGTATTAACATTACCCAATGTTGATTCAAATATGTAAATTGTTATTTCAGAAATCGTCAATATTAATTTAGAATTGTTTAAACAACGTATTGCACTTAAGAAGTAAACGTTGTAGCGTTTTTTTTCTTTGTGTATCCTATTTCTAGTAAATCATCTGACTTTGAAATGAGAAAACTGTATTTCTATCTAGTTAATTTTGCTTCTCTAAATCGAAGTATAGAATTTACTCAAATTTAGGAATTTGTCGCACGATGTAATATCATTTTACTTGTAGTAATAATCACATTTCAGATTTCAGATTTTATTTATTCAAAAACTTAAACCATTGAGTATAATCTTACGACTAACATTTGTACTTAATTTCTAGCGTATATATTAATACATTTCAAGAACTATGTAACTAATACTTATACTATGTTGCAGCGTACTGCAACATATCAATAATACATTTTTATCTAAAGGGTGTTTTTTATTGCGGTATAGAACTTTAAGTTGGCATCACTTTTTTAACTGGCGGCCATTTTATCAGCTGTCAAGTGATTAATATTTAGTTTGGTTTGCCATTTCATCATGAACAGGTTGACAAAAGAACAAAGCTTGCAAATCGTGCAAATTTATTTCGATAGTAATGGTTCAGTTCGCGAAGTTCACCATTTTATGGTCGACATAATCGTCCATCAGAGCAATTAATTCGGTTAACCATGGATCGTTTTCGCACTACGTTTACTCTATGTGATAATACGCATCCGCAGAGACGTCGAACAGTGCGCACCGAAGAAACAATTGCCGCTGTAGAGCAAAGTGTTGAAGAGGACCCGAATGAATCGATTCGCCACCGTGCACAGCAATTGGAGCTTTGTCCATCAACTTTATGGAAGATTTTGCGCAAAGATCTTGGCTTGGACCTGTAGAATTGGTTATATTCGAGCCAGCCGCGGCGGCCACATACCCGAAATCATATTTAAACATTAATGGCATAAAATTATCCTTCCAATAAAGCCAAATTGATGGACATTAAAACGATTTTCGATTGTTTTATTTCGAAGTTCTATACCTCAATAAAAAACACCCTTTATATACATACATGTTCTCCCAAAAAAGGAACAAGAAAAAGGGAGTTTCTTAACATTTTTTGGTTTTGACTTACGACTAACACTTAACTAATGATACTATTTACAATTCTTAAAATCTAGAGAGTTATTGATTGGTGTTGTAAACCAAATCAGACATAATCAGGAATAAAGCAGTTAATAATCCAAGGACGGCGTTAGCTTTATTTGCCTTGTCGACTAAGGCGTTGAACTCAGCAGCGTACTGCCGGAATCTAATCCCACAGACGAGGAAATCTTTTCCAAAGACCTCCTGACACGTTTCGTTGAAGATAGAGCACCCGCTCATGACATCCTTCAACGACATCTGGACATTAGGGGATCCGGTGGCCGCACCAGCGTACGACACTCCAGGGCGAACAGTGCTGTTCCTCCGCTGCATGGTCATCTTCATCACCTCGGTCTTCTCCATCTTCTGCTCCGTCCTCTCCGTCCTCGATTCGGGCAATCCCGGGAGTTACCAGAATGTCCTTCTGCATTGCAGTTGGCACACTTCAGTACAAAAGCAGCCTGCATTTGTACCTCGCCAGTTACTGGATCAGCAGCCGCAATTTCAAGACGTCCTTCCAGTCCTGCAGGATTGATACACTTTCCGGGGCCATGTGTATCACTGCATTTGACGCAACGGTATGTCATGCCACAATTTGCTGATACGTGACCGTATCTTTGGCAATTGTGGCATTGCGTCAGCGACGGATGTTGTAGAGGACGGTTACATCCGAGCCTCTAGACAAGTGGATAAACCATTTGTCGTTGCCTATATTTGAGACCCGCTTAACATCCAATAAGCTGGGTCTCAGCTAGCTCCGCCTTAACATCATCGACCTCATAGGAGCTCGATAACCCCTCCATGACACAGGAATATGGAGTTATATTCCTGGCCGTGTACGTATAGTACTGGATGCCCTCTTCAGCAAAAAACTTTCTGACCACATCATGCTCAGACATGGTGAGAACAGAAATGTTCGTCACCGACTTATTTACCAAATTTATAGTATAGTTATTATGGCCAAGCTTTACACGAAGCTTGTCACAGAAATTCTTAACATTACTGTTGTAAGACGATAGCACAGGCACCGACTTACAACTCTTACTACTACTTAAATTATTACTCTTAGAGTCCCTATTTAACTTAGTAGTATTTACATTAAGGCTATTTTTATTTCTAGGAGCAGCAGTCGCCTTGGTTCCGCTGATCCTCTTCTTGGCCGTAACCGTCTTCCAGGCTCTTGGTCCATCGCTGCAGCTGATGAGGTGCTGGCTGCAGGGCTGGGCAGGTTGCCGACATCCTTCTGCGGTTACACCGGCTTTGTGCCAACCGCTTGCGAGGCTGGCGTTGCGCTCACAATCTTCTCCCGTGGCACCGGCAGTGTGCTCACGGTCTGCTGCACCTGCGGCGTGTCAGCAGTCTCCATACCACAATCACTATCACTTTCACTCTCTGATAGCGTGTAATTTCCACTATCAAGCAATCGCTTGAGCTTGACCTCTAGGTACAGGAACTTCTGGTCCCAATCACGTTCTCGGTCCCTGAGGATGCGGACCGTAGCACGAAGATTGTCCAATTCTTGAGTAGGAATTGTATACATCTCTTTGTCCAGCGACCTCTTCATGGCAATGTTTTGAGGGTTCGTCATCACTTGCACTTTTCACTTTACTTTTATTGCTTTGTAGAAACACTTGTCACAATTTTCATTTTCGATCTTCAGTAATAATCACATCATGTTCTATTTATACAATTTAATTAGAAATGTTAAATAAGTAAAATTAAACGCACTGCATCACTCATAAGATTTTACTTTCTACCTATGCAAGTGATCTGTGATTTCAAATGTGACACTCGCTGATCTACGCTTTGAAGATATGTAATTCAAATTTCCACTCTCTGTGTCGACTAACACAAGCAAAAGTGTTCAACGTCATCAAGGACGGCATGATTGCTTTGTCTGTGAGAAAAAGCAACAACATGAACACAATTCTTTTGCACAACGACGATGTTGTGAACATTTTTGTCTTTTTGGAAAATTGGAAAATTGTTACATTTCGACTGACACACCAAATTGGAATGAAAAAGAGCAACTGCTTCCATGCAACCACTCACACACACATTGCACTTGACGCCGCTATTGCCGCCAAAGTTGGTACAGAGATTTCTCAACTCGCTCATCCCACTTATTACGCTACAAAGTCAATTGGCATCTTTGGAAGAGTTGAGTGCTGCTGCTGCTATAGTTTCCACTTTCCTCCGGTTCGTAGTCTTGTTTTGTGGCATTGAACAAAGGCGATGACTTTTGATTGCTGGTGTTTATCCCAAAGTAAAGGATGCCAGAAGAAACATCAGAAACAGCTTTGCCATGCATTCTGTGGCACTCTCTTGTAGTGTTCTCCGTTCTGTTGTTAGGACGAGTAGCTGACTGGCTGCCTGCCTGTACGTAGGGGAATAATTTGTTAAACGTTTTCTGTTAGTGTAACCAATAAGTGGTGCACTCACACTCCAACAATTGTCTGTTTGATAGCATTCGTACATGGAGCCATGTGAGTCACATGTACACATAAACATCGACTTGATGAGCTCCTCTGACATCGTCCTGGCAACATCTAGCAACGCTTAGTGGATATTGAACTTTACTTAACATGCTCCTGTTTCTTGTTATCCTTTCACATTGTATTCCTCTATGCCATGCAGTCATTGTCTTGCATTCATAAGCGATGCAATCAAAAGCAGCAGCAATTTGCTCATATGTGCGTATGTATGTGCTTGAATTGTTGCATGTGTGTGTGCAATTTGTTTGTTTGCCAGTGTCGATTGTTTCTTGATTGCGGTGCATTTACAAATTCACTCGCATACACAGAGAGACACCGACTCCCACATATGCATACATACGTACATACAAATGCATTCGAAAATATTTCTATATTTTCATTCACAAAACGATTTCTGGATGTGTGTGTATGTGTAAATAGGTATATGAGACATTTTACTGGAGCTCTACCATTTTGTTTATATTTTGGACTTCAAATATAAAATACGAAGTTGGATTCCAACGGTCTTCGATTTTAACGAGCAAAACCAACTACTTCTCCGACGGTGTTCTCAGCCATATATACAACATATGTATGTATGTCGCAGATACCCATGAGAACATAGTTTTATTTAATTATTTAATTGGTTGCAAACATCGAGCTCGATCTTAACAATATTTTTATGCACCAGATTTAAAAAATCATTTCTATTGTCTGTTTTTTCGACTGTTCCTAGACAACTATTTTTACTTGAAAATGATATTTGTATTATTTATAATTGACTTTAGCGGAGACTCCCAAATTATAGAAGATACAAAGAAACCTTAGACGAATAATGAAATGTTAATACTGAATTAAAAAAAACTTATCTTAAAAAAATAATATCATGTTTGCACCATTTTCACTTCAATTCATATTTTTTATGAAAATTTTAATTTATATTTCAGATTCAGTATTACAAATAAAACAAGTGAAAACGGGAAGAATTGTTGTATGTTTCCTTATCATAGGCTAATATGACCTGGTCCAATTTGTCAAATCGAAAAGAATATTTGTATCGGGGCTATATCCCAACATGGAATAAAGTGACTAATTTCAAAATAAGTTCTTCCAGTTCAAATATAACGTTTGGTGGTCACTTCAAAGAAATTCGGAGAAAATTTGAAGAGGATCTGTTAAAATATGTGGTTCTTAGAGCAGAAAAAGTCAAATCGGGAGGGAAATTTGAATGGGAGCTATATATAAATCTTAACCGATCTAACACATTTTTACCACAGGTGTTGCTAGTTGAAAAATAAGATGTTTTGCCAAATCTGAAGACAATCTGATAAATTTGTGGTTTCTAGAGCGGAAAAAATCAAATCGGGAGCGAAATTTGTATGGGAGCTATATGTAAATCTGAACCGATCTGACCCATTTTTACCACAGATGTTTCTAGTTGAACTTAAGATGTTTTGCCAATTTTGAAGAAAATCTGTTAAAATGTGTGGTATCTAGAGTGAAAAGAGTCAAATCGGGAGTGAAATTCGTATGGGGCTATATCTAAACCTGAACCGATTTTCTTCAAATTAAATAGCGTTCGTTCTTATCCCGAAAAACTTAGTTGTGCAAAGTTTCATTTGGTTCTGTGTACAATTGCGACCTGTATCGTGATTCAAAGAATAGATGGACAGACAGACAGGCGGACGGACATTGCTAAATCGATTCAAAAAGTGATTCTAAGTCGATCGGTATAATTAACAATGGATCTATCTCTCTTCCTTTTGGGTGTTACAAACAAATGCACAAAGACATAATACTCTCGTGTAGTATATAATTAAATGTTTCATATTTCATAAAACTAAATTGTTAGAATAGTGAAATTTTGTTTCATAAGATCAAAGCCAGATTTCATTGTATTAAAGAAACAATTCTTAAAGATTATGAAATATGTCATAACCAATAAAAAATTTGTGTTATGAAATGCCTTCATAAATATAATGACGGATTTCATAGTTTATCTAAAATGTTTAATAACCTACAACTACATATTTAGTGTGTCGACTTTATTCGGTTGAGTGCTAGCAATTCTCACTTGTACTCTGTTAATTCTGACATAAGTATGTACCCTGAGTTACGTCAAAGACATATACATTTCAAAGATTCTTGCAATGATGGTGTGTATTGATTGGTTTGGTCAATAAGTCAGATCTTTTTATCGGATCGGCTTAGAATCACCAGCTGAATCGATTTCACGATGTCTGTCCGTCCGTCCGTCTGCTGTCCATCTAAGCTTGTTCGCACTCTACAGGTCGCTATTGTGGTCCGATTGTCATGAAATTTGGCAGAAGTTACTTTTTTGGCCAAGGACGATTGGTATTGAATTTGGAGAAACTCGGTTCAGATTTAGATATAGCCTTCATACAAATATCCCTGTAATTTACACTATTACTGCTCTAGAATACACATTTTACATGGAATCATGACCAAATTTTTAGGATCGTTATATTTGAACTATAAACAGCTCACAGATGTACATCCGATTTACAATATTACTGCTCTAAAATGCACATTTTACATCGGATCTTGATCAAATTTCCACACAATGTTACATTTATACTAGAAACACGTATTTTGAAAGCCAGCTATATAGGTTAATGTTTTGGAATAGCCCACATACAAATGTACCCCCAGTTTAACTATTATCGCTCTAGAGCCCACATCTTACATTAGATCTTGATAAAATTTTGCAGATCATGTTATATTTCAATAAAGAATACCTACTTTGAAAGCGATCTATAAAGACCCACTTTTTAATGTAGCGTCCTTACAAGTTGGCCCCCATTTGAATTATTAACTCTCTAGGACCCATATTTTATATCGGAAGTTTTTCAAATTTTGCAGATTATATATTCATATTTCATTCTAAGAATATCTACTTTGAAAGTGATGTATATTGGCCCACTTTTTAATGTAGCGCCCTTACAAATGGCCCCCATTTGTATACACTCCACGAGAGTATTATGCCTTTGTGCATTTGTTTGTAACACCCAAAAGAAAACGAGATAGACCCATTGTTAATTATACCGATCGACTTAGACTAACCGTCTATCTGTCTGTCCATCTATACTTGTAATCACGATACAGGTCGCAATTGTAGATATAACTAAATGAAACTTTGCACAATGAAGTTTTTCGGGACAAGGACGAACGCTATTTAATTTGAAGAAAATCGGTTCAGATTTAGATATAGCCCCCATACGAATGTTACTCCCGATTTGACTCTTTTCACTCTAGATACCACATATTACAACAGATTGGCAAAACATCTTATATTTCAACTAGAAACACCTGTGGTAAAAATGTGTTAGATCGGATCAGATTTATATATAGCTCTCATACAAATTTCGCTCCCGATTTGACTTTTTCCGCTCTAGAAACCACATATTGTACTCGATTTTCTTTAAATTTGGCACAACATCTTATAATCTTACTAGAAACACCTATGCTGAAATTGGGTAAGATCGGTTCAGATTTAGATATAGCCCCCATATAAATGTCGCTCCCGATTTGACTTTTTCCGCTTTAAATGCCATATATTGTACTCGATTTTCTTTAAATTTGGCACAACATCTTATACTCTAACTAGAAACACCTATGCAGAAATTGGGTAAGATCGGTTCAGATTTAGATAGATAGATATGCAGAAATTGGGTAAGATCGGTTCAGATTTAGATATAGCCCCCAAACAAACGACGCCCCCGATTTGACTTTTTCCGCTCTAGAAACCACATATTGTACTCGATTTTCTTTAAATTTGGCACAACATCTTATAATCTTACTAGAAACACCTATGCTGAAATTGGGTAAGATCGGTTCAGATTTAGATATAGCCCCCATATAAATGGCGCTCCCAATTTGACTTTTTCCGCTTTAAATGCCACATATTGTACTCGATTGTCTTTAAAATTGGTTCAACATCTTTTCCAACTAAACAAAAATATGGTGAAAGTGGGTAAGAGCGTTTCAGATTTAAATATAGCCCAAATACAAATATTGCTCCCCAAAGTTTAACTGATTTTGGCCAAACTATACATTTTATATTTCACCTATTTCGTTCCAGGTTCCAATATATCCTCATACAAATGTCCTTTCCGATTTAACATTTTTTGTCAAACTCATACATTTACAGGATACAAAAAACCTTCCCGTTTTCACTTTTTTTATTGATTGTATTCGGATAGAAAGTGGAGTGTATCATAGAGTCGGACCCGCCCGACTTTAGCCTTTCCTTACTTGTTATTATTACTCCTCTAGGAGCCACAATTACATCAAATTTTGCATTTTGTATTATATTTCAACTAAGAAGACATATTATGAATGTCAAATGTATGGGTCCATATTTTGGTATAACCCCCATACAAATTGAGCCCCCATTCTACTCTATTACATCTCTAGAACCCACATCGTGCATTTACATTTTGTATATCATGTCATATTTCAACTAAGAATACCTACTTTGAGAGTGATCTATATGGAACCACTTATTAATGTAGAGCTCTTACAAATTGCCCCATTTTAATTTGTATCCCTCAAGAACGCAAATTTTACATCGGATTTTTTTTCAAATGTTGCAGATTATATTATATGTCAAGAATACAATGTCAAATATATGTGTCTATGCTTTGGAATAACCCAAATGGGGCCCCCAATTCTACTCTAATACAGCTCAAGAAACTACGCCTTACATCGGATCATGATATATTTCAACTATGAATACCTACCGTGAATGAGTTTGGACCAGGCCCCTAGTGTTGTTATAGGCCTCCTTTCAAATGTCGGTCCGATTCATCATTACTACTGTATAATTTGTATTTGTCTGCTGGAAAATTGAATCAGTTATCTCATTACTTGCCATATTCGCCAAATATGACTAAATATGAATTTATAGTATATTGGATAATTTATATGAACTACATAAAATTGTTCCCATGAAACACCTGGGTTTAGTAATAAAAGCAAGGTATATACGCAGGGAGTGGTGTAGGTGTTTGTTATACTGAGGTTCAGTATAAATTCTCTATAAAATCTATGAAAATTTTCATAATAACACTGTGAAAAATAATGAACGTGTATGGCAAAAGGTCATCGAATGGAGAACTGCATTTCACAGTTTTTAAGAAATGTTTCACAGATTCTATGACACTTTTCATTGATTTGTGCTTTATGAAACATATTTCATACATTTTATGAAGTATTTCTGTGACGACTTTTTAATGAACATTTTCACTGTGGTTATGACTAAATCACAAATATTATGAAGATAATTCTTTCAATGTATGACCACAGTGAATGCAACATATATATTATTCACGAAACATTTGAACCTGTTTATTGAAGAATTTCAATTGAATGAACTTTCTCCTGCCTGGAATTTTAAATATGTAGGTATGAATTTCCTCAATATTTTCAATTTCAAATGGAATTTACTCAATTTCATTTGATTTATTTTTTAATTTTAAATGTATATTTTCATTTTCTCAAAATGAAATGGAAAATCCCCATTTCAATTGGAAGTTTTACAATTTTAATTTGAATTTTCCCAATTTCAATTGTAAATACGGATTTTTAGTTATCGTTTTTAGTATATGTGTTGCAAACGTTATCTTTAAAAAATCGGATGCTTTGATAAATTAATCACATTAATTTAAACGGATAACTAATTATACAAATTAATAAAATTCGGATTGGACCAGTTAGGTACAATTCGTGTGTAATGTCCCAACTATGTTATATACACTTGTGTGTATGTACTAATATGTATGTATTCACTGGCATTTTCAAAGTGTGAGTTTTGTTATTTCATGTTATTTTGTTCCCTCGTTTCATTCGTAAAGCTTTCTTTTGTTTTGCTGCAAATTGCAATTGCTTACAAATTCTCCCATGTGGAAAATATTGGTTTTATTCATTTCTACTTCACGTACAGGCTTCTCGTATTCCATGCCAGGAGAACTCGGTCCTTTTTTTATTCTTTCGTCTCAAAATTAGAAAAACCATTGTATAGTGAAAACAAAAGTTCCAACAGGGGATATTTATTTATGCGGCGGTGGCGGCGACGGCACTTGAATGCTGTTTGAACGGGAATCGTAAATAGTTACTCGGGGATTTCTCTCATCGATTGTGTGGAATCATCAATTTCAATGTCTGCTAAATCAAACATTTTTTTGTAATATTAAATGAAATTGGAAATTAGTAGTTGTTTTTCAACATTTTTCTCATATAAAATAGCTCAAAATATGTCAATAAACAAGCGTATCTAAGGTAGTATTTATTTTCTATATAATTTATTTCGAAAACAAGTAAGGCAAATTTACCATGAAAAACTCCACCAATCTTTACACAATTTCATGGATGGTTTAAAATCTCAACGTAAATATTGTCGAAGAGGAGTGTGCATATTCAATAAATTGTCGAGGCCTATTTCAATAAATTGTCTTATGTGGACCACCTTTAAAATCTATTGGTTCAACTACATTCGAAAAATGAAATTGGATAAAGAATATACAATTTCATAGATATTAACAAACTGATAAAAAACAAGTAAAAACTGTGTTATGTTAGACCGATCTGAACTCTATATACCGTCCACCATGGACAGTGCATCGGTAGTGCAGTAAAATGTTATTTTTTGAATATAGTCAAACCACAACAAATAAAAATGTTGAACAAATAACTTTATAAATAAATATAAAATTTTAATTATTTTAAACAACGCTTATAATGCAAGGCTACAAATATGTTTATTAGGGCGGGTTGATTTTAAAAATCGTAAAGCAAAAACGTTAACTACATAAAATTCCCCGAAGAAACCATGTATCTATATAAAATCCTAATCCGCGCCTCTCGACTTGAACATTTATATGCCCGCCTTTGCCAAAAAAATAAATGTTAAAAAATAGCCTTTTCCAAAGAGAAATCAAATTTTCTGAATAAAATTATTTAGTAAGTAAATTATTAAGTAAGTTCTAGTGCACTTTATATTTTTTCTACACTCAATTTTTTTCCATTAAAAAACAAGTAAGGAAAGGCTAATGTTTAGACGCGTTAGAGGGGGTAGATGGGGTTGTCTCATTTACATTTCCCTCATAGAATAATAACACTGTGTATTTTCGGTGAACGTTATAATTATTATTCCGGGTAGTGTATTTTATTGGCACGTGTGTATGTATGTGTTACAATGCAAGTGTTGTGTTTAATGTGTATTGAATATATGTTGGGTAATTTAATAATTAATTTGTGAGTTTACGGTACAAGTAATGTTTATACTTTAGTTTACGTAGGTTATGTTTCACTGTAGAATACAATGTGTGTTGTGAGTATCACTATGTAAGTTGGGTATAAGTTGTTCTCGTTCGTCTTCACTTGTATGTTGAGTGTGGATTGTTCGAGGAACTTTTTATGGTTGCTGTTGACGTGTGTTGATGTTTTATGTTGTTCCCGTGATGGGTATGTAGATCGCACTGCCTGCTCTTTTAGCGTTAGGTTGACAACTGAACTAAGCACACATAGAGAGAAGGGGGAGAGCCAAGTCGATCTTACAATTGCATGGACATGGAGATAGACGCTAGGAGAGAAAGGATGCCACCCAGCAAACATTCTGTGTTCGCATGAACATTCTCCCCCGCCTTGATGGATCTATATAAGAGACAGAAGAAATATAAAAAAATTGAGTGTCTGAGGGTTGAATCTAAGTATTTGCGGGTAAAATTGGGTAATGTGTGATACTTATCGAGTAGGGTAGAGTAAAGATGCATCCGCTCATGTAATGTTCTGGTAATACTTCCATGTAAAGTGATAATTAACGTCACTGGTACGTATCTGTTTAGATTAACTCTCCATGTATTGTACTTGTATGTTGCCGATCTTTCTTGTGTAATCTTGAAGCAGCTTTACTCAAATTGGATTGTATTCCAAATAAATATATATACTAAGACGTCGTTAACGTACATAGTGGGTAGTGACATTTTGTGCTCGATATTGCAAAAATAATCATTGGACAATGTGTTTGGGTAGTGGTGCGCCAAGTGATTTATTTCATGTGGGTTGCTTGTTTCTCTACAGGTCCAGTCAGAATCCAGCCAAATTCTGTGTCCTGTGCTACCAAGCTAGTCGCAATATTCCTCTTAACACCAATGCGTAAAATCTTTGGGTAAAAATCACTTCCAATGATGAAATCAATGGACCTGCTCTCATTAAATGTAGGGTCAGCCAATACGATATCCTTTATATCATGTGCGAGTGATGGAGCTATGTTTCGTATAGGCAGTGATTGGGTAAGAGTTTCGACAACTATTGCTCGGATCTTGATACTGAACTCTCGGCGAGAATTTGATCTTAGAGTAACTTCACAAAGCCTGTTCGGCCGGGCAGATACAACTCCATTCAAACCTGATACCTCAGCTGAGATAGGGGTAGTGGGTAACCGTAACTTCTGCACTAAGCTGTCAGCAATAAATGAAAAATCAGAGGCAGGGTCTACCAGTGCCCTAGCTGGAAATAACGAATCATGTACGTCTACGTTTAAGACGGCTGTGGCCAGTAGCCTTTCCCTATCGTCTAATAGAGATTGTGTTTGAGTTTGGGTCGAAAAACACTGAGCGGTGTTTGGTCTGGAGGAAGAAGGCGGTTCGGGATTTGGAATATGTGTATCTGGTATGTGCAACAATGTGTGGTGTGGACCACCGCAGCCGCGGCAAGTAAATGTACTCCTGCAGTTGTTAGCCGTGTGTGATATTGCTAAGCAATTGTAACAGAAACCATTATCGGTTACATATTTTCTTCTATCGTTAACAGGCAAGTCCGAAAACGATGGATAGTCACGAAGGACGTGGCTGCCTTGGCATAACCTGCAAAATTTTCCATGTGTCATATATGTGTTGTTCGGAGTGTTGGGTTGAGAAAGAGTAGATTGGGGCCGTGAGGTATGGGTTCGTTTTCGATAGGATTGATTTGTATTATCAAAAAACTTTGTAGGTATGAAGTTTGTTTGCTTAATGTCTGCCACTGAATCTAAGCCTTTATAAGTACTGGTTAGGAAGGTGTTCAATTCATTCCAAGCAGGTAGCACCGATTGGTCAGAAAGCGTATCTTCAAACTTAGTTAAGATGTCTACCGGTAGCTTGGATGAACATAAATATATCAAAATTGGGTCCCAGTGTTCAGTCTTGATGGCAAGGGTTTTAAGGGTATTCACACAATCATTTACTGTACGTTGTAACCTACGGACAGCTGCACCAGATGAAACTTCTACTGTGGGTAAGTTTAAGAGCGTCTTCAGTTGAGCGTTGACTTGCATTCTATTATTTTCATACTGGGCAGTCAAATTTGCCCAAGCTAAATCAAACCCTTCATTCGTAAGTGGCGCATTATCAATTACCTCCTTTGCCTCCCCACGGGTCTTTTGCTTTAAGTAGAATAACTTCTCCACACTACTTAAACGTGTATTGTTGCCATAGATGGCTTGGAATAAATCCCTGAAAGATGGCCATGACGAGTAGTCGCCATCGAAAACATCAATATCGCATGGTGGTACAGTGAAACCACCTGTGATAGAAGTGGCCGTGCTTGGGTCGGGTGAGTTTTTCTTCTGCTTATCTTCAGGATTATCTATTTTTTCTACAAAGTAAATCATTGCACGCCTGTAAAATTGTTTTGCATCTAAAAACTTAAGTTGAATCTTTTTCAAATCTACGGTCTTTCCCTCTTCTGGGTCATCCAGAAGGGCAGATTCGAGTATAGCATCATATTTGCTATTAATTTTCTCCCAGATTTTTTCTAACTCAGTTTTGTGAAACTTAATAGCTGACAACGTTTTAGATTCTTTCCCTGAAACACTATAGTCTTTTTGAAATGCCTCTAATTCATAGGCAATGCTTCGATATAAACTAGATTCTAAATGTACTAGCTTCGCCATTGCAAGTACTTGCGTGTATTCAAAACTATTTAATTTTTTTACCAAGTGTATCAATGAATGAAGTTGACTGACCCAATGTGTGTAGGGTACCTGCTTATTGTTAAGCACGAGTGTGTATGTGTGTATATATGTATAAACATATGCTGTGACACTGTCAATGAATGAATCAAGTTGACTGACCAAATGTGTGTAGGGTACCCGCTTATTGTTAAGCACGAGTGTGTATGTGTATGTCTGTGTATATGTATAAACATATGCTGTGACACTGCCAGACGACAAAACTCAACTCACTGACCACAAGTATGTAGCGTACCTTTTATGATCGATCAGTGTTCCTCTTTATTGTCTTCTTCCCGCTTTAAATCGTTGAAATCAAACGATCAAGCAATGTCTTGGGTAGGTTTTTTGAATGTTGTTTGAAGTATGATGAGAGTGAGTACTTGCCAATGTAATTTGCTGCTACGACTACAGTACTTTTGGTTTATGATGTGTACCTTTAATACAGTATATGCTGATGGTTTTTTGGGTTTAAGCAATATTGTGCGTGGAAAGAACAAAACGACTCGCGAACAACGTTAGTGATTATACCGGCATGTACTGTATTTTTTGTTTACGCATGTACTGCTTTTTGCTTTCTGATAAAATCTTCAATATAGTGTTCGGCACATATATTGTATAACTTTAGTGTGGACTGTATAAATATCTTAAACACTGCTTCTAATAGAGGTTCGTATGGACCATGTTTAGACGCGTTAGAGGGGGTAGATGGGGTTGTCTCATTTACATTTCCCTCATAGAATAATAACACTGTGTATTTTCGGTGAACGTTATAATTATTATTCCGGGTAGTGTATTTTATTGGCACGTGTGTATGTATGTGTTACAATGCAAGTGTTGTGTTTAATGTGTATTGAATATATGTTGGGTAATTTAATAATTAATTTGTGAGTTTACGGTACAAGTAATGTTTATACTTTAGTTTACGTAGGTTATGTTTCACTGTAGAATACAATGTGTGTTGTGAGTATCACTATGTAAGTTGGGTATAAGTTGTTCTCGTTCGTCTTCACTTGTATGTTGAGTGTGGATTGTTCGAGGAACTTTTTATGGTTGCTGTTGACGTGTGTTGATGTTTTATGTTGTTCCCGTGATGGGTATGTAGATCGCACTGCCTGCTCTTTTAGCGTTAGGTTGACAACTGAACTAAGCACACATAGAGAGAAGGGGGAGAGCCAAGTCGATCTTACAATTGCATGGACATGGAGATAGACGCTAGGAGAGAAAGGATGCCACCCAGCAAACATTCTGTGTTCGCATGAACAGCTAAAGTCGGGCGGGGCCGACTATATGATACACTCCACTTTCTATCGGAAAACAATTAAATCAGAAAAAAAGTGAAAACGGGAAAAATTATGTATGTTTCCTAATCACAGGCGTAATATTAGCCAATTTGTAAATTTGGTCCAATTTGTAAAATCGACAATAATATTTGTATCGGGGCTATATACAAACATGGAATGAAGTGACTAACGTTCCCAATAAGTTCTTCCAGTTGAAGTATAACGAGTTATGCTTCTTCTTCGAAAATACGCGGTTTCTGGAGGAACGAAATTTGTATGAGAGCTATATGTAAATCTGAACTGATGTGACATATTTTCACCGTGGATGTTTCTAGTTGAAATATATGGTGTTTTGCGAATTTTGAAGAAAATCTGCTAAAATATGTGGATTCTAGAGCGAAAAAATTCAAATTGTGAACGAAATTTGTATGGGAGCTATATATAAATCTGAACCGATCTAACACATTTTTACCACAGGTGTTTTTAGTTTAGTGTTGCCAAAAAGATAATAGCTAAAAAATCACCCTTTATATCGAAATAATACTTCAAGTCAATTCAAAAAGTATATATAAGGCACCAATCTTCGAAAAGCGTAAATACCCTAAATATTGGGGATATTTTATGCTTTTCCAGCTACAGCCATTTGGTTGGTTCTATTTCCATCCTATTTTAATTCCAAAAGTACAAATTTTGAAAATCCATTATTTTTCACTTACGCACTGCAATTTAACCTAACTTCATGATTCTACCCATTTTTCCTGTAAAAGTAAAAAAGAACGAATTTGGAAAAATCCTTTGTATGCAGTCAGACGAATGTATACACCGAATTTCATTATTCTAGCAGCAGCCGTTCGGTACAATTGTGTCCCTCTATTCACATTTTACTCCTTAAAATTACGAATTTAAAAAAAAAACTTTCATATTATATATCCCCTCACTTAGAGGAATGTACACACCGAATTTCGTATTTCTAGCTGATAGGTATCATTTTTATCCCTTTTGGGCCCATTTCACCCCTTCAAACAAATATCACTTTGTTGTGCACGTTTTTGCTGTAAGGCAAATGCGCATACCAAATATCAAAAAAATATAAGGAGGCATATTTGTGAGGCAAAATTGTTTCCCTGTGGACCGATTTAGCTCACTTTCAATCCCAACCGATCTACGACTATAATACGCATTTATGGAAAATATGGACGTCCTAGCTCCTTTCGTTTAGATACTAGTGTGCTTTCAACAGACGGACGGACGGACATGGCCAGATCGTCTCAGAATTTTATGACGATCAAGAATATATATAATTTATAGGGTCTCATGTCGATATTTCAAGGTGTTACAAACGGAATGACAAAGTTAGTATACCCCCATCCTGGAGGTGGAGGGTATAAAAAACCAAATTTAAGAATTTTGTAGATGTAAAAAATAGATAGAGTTGGTAAAATGAACATGCATTGGAAAGCGGGATGCAAAGGACAGCGATGGGCCAACATTTTTAAAATTGAGACCGAACCTGTTGGTATATTTTCCTGATAAAAACGGAGAAAAGACGAAAAAACTAAAAATAAGACCTTTTATTATCAGCTGAGTTGATTTAGCGATGTCTGACCTTATCCGTATTCTGTATCATTTGGTATGAACCAGTTCCTTCATCAGAAACATCTTGTAGTTTCAACTTTTATGTCTTCATCCTCGGTAGTTACATTCTCAAGTATAAATATATGCTCTTACTGATAATTGTAAATCTATTAAAAGAATATCATCTTCGTCGTCAAATTCAAGAGAATTGTAAATGCTTTTTGTAAAAACCATGTTTTCAAAAACAGATTTGATCAACCAAAAAATATAGATTCTAGAATTTTGTATTTGATAAAGAGATTCCAAATTTATTAACATATTTATTAACAATGGCTGTTAGACTGAAGTCGTTTTGGAAGGTAACCATATTATCTTGATGTGACTTAACTCCACTTTATTCAGGAATAGTTCTACCTTTCTTTTTTCGTTCCCCATTTTAAGATTCAATGGATTGAGCCACTCATTCATAATATAGGGTGATTTTTTAAGAGCTTGATAACTTTTTTTTTAAAAAAAACGCATAAAATTTGCAAAATCTCATCGGTTCTTTATTTGAAACGTTAGATTGGTCCATGACATTTACTTTTTGAAGATAATTTCATTTAAATGTTGACCGCGGCTGCGTCTTAGGTGGTCCATTCGGAAAGTCCAATTTTGGGCAACTTTTTCGAGCATTTCGGCCGGAATAGCCCGAATTTCTTCGGAAATGTTGTCTTCCAAAGCTGGAATAGTTGCTGGCTTATTTCTGTAGACTTTAGACTTGACGTAGCCCCACAAAAAATAGTCTAAAGGCGTCAAATCGCATGATCTTGGTGGCCAACTTACCGGTCCATTTCTTGAGATGAATTGTTCTCCGAAGTTTTCCCTCAAAATGGCCATAGAATCGCGAGCTGTGTGGCATGTAGCGCCATCTTGTTGAAACCACATGTCAACCAAGTTCAGTTCTTCCATTTTGGGCAAAAAAAAGTTGGATATCATCTCACGGTAGCGCTCACCATTCACAGTTACGTTACGATTCGCATCATCTTTGAAGAAGTACGGTCCAATGATGCCACCAGCCAATAAACCGCACCAAACTGTGACTTTTTCTGGATGCAATGCTTCTGCCTGATATTCACTCCAAAATCGACAATTCTGCCTATTTACGTACCCATTGAGCCAAAAATGAGCTTCGTCGCTGAACACAATTTCTTTCTTTCTGAACTTTCTTAACAGAGCACGCATTTTGATAATAAAATTCAATGATTTGCCAGCGTTGCTCGTTAGTAAGTCTATTCATGATGAAATGTCAAAGCATACTGAGCATCTTTCTCTTTGACACCATGTCTGAAATCCCACGTGATCTGTCAAATACTAATGCATGAAAATCCTAACCTCAAAAAAATCACTCTTTATATCACCATCAACTCCTTTTTATTTTATTTTCAAAGTACTGGTAAGTTAGCTAGTGGGAAGTACTCCAATTATTAGGCTGGTTTTATACAGCTCTATACACATTTTCAGATTTAAAATCACACAGAAAAATTAAAATAAAATTAGCTACATTTGAATGATATTTTTATAAGTAAATATTCACCAGCCTCTTTGCTCATTCCCTAAGTGAATGTCTCTCATTCAATAATACCCAACTTTTCTTTTGGTCAAACACTTTCCTTTTGAATTGATTTTTTGCACATTACAGTGTAGTCAAAAATTGTAATTTTGTATTTTTTTTCTTCGTCTCGAAAATGTCCCAGTGTAAGGCATCCTTTTAGGGAAAATCGCTTTATGCCGAGCATTTACAAATGTTTAAAAATCACTTTGTGCTGCGTGATTGCATTGTCTATATGATGTCCACAACGACTTTTACAATTTATCCCAGATTCAAGATCGAACATTCCGGTAGTCTACGTAGTCAGAGGTATATGTACACCAAATTTCTTGATTACAGATCCTAAGTAGCGAACCAAACTTAAGGATTCCAGCACAATATTTTGATTCACTTACTCGATTTATTTTACGCGTCTATCTATTCGTTGGCGAATTTGACGATTTCAGCTACAATACTTTGGTCACTCTTGCCCACTTAAAAATTTAGAAAAAATATAATATGTTGGGTGTCTACGCATCCAGAAAATTTCAAGATTCTTGCTGCAACACTTTAGTCGATACCATTTGTAGTCCATTTTGTCCCGCTTCTCTTTAAATTTTAATCCCTAAATCGATTATCTCGTAATTGATGTGAAAATTTCAAGATGGAATTCCAATGGCTTCTATTTCAATTGTAAAATGGATGTTTTTCAAAATTTTTATTTTTAAGGGTGAATTCGGATAAAAATATTACCAAGCAAAGTGTTGAAGTTATAATTGGGAAATTTTTGTGCGTATTATTATTATTTTTAAAATATATTGGTAAACTGCAAATATCAAGATCTTTTCAACGAGTTCTTAATCTTAAAAATCCATTCACACCATTCATAAATACAACAGCTTTAATATTAGCTCTTCCTCACAATTTTCATGATTTTCTCAAATTTCAAACACGCATACAATATTTTGAACTGGAGATTGCAAGTGCAAAATGTGAATCCTTCGGCTTGACATGAAATAAGCGATATATAGAAAATGCTCCACGTTATTATAAAAGTAAAATAATTTTCTGGGTAATTTTGAAAAATACTTTTTTACGTTTCCTAACAACCCTAGTTCTCCGGGAAAATATGATGAAAACCAACTTTTTCTGAAACTACGTATTTATTATATATTAGGCAAGACCGTGGTCCTTACAATTACAAAAAATAATTTCCAGTCACCCTCGGAAATAATATTTAGATTTGTTTAATCATGATTTGCAGAATATTTCGTCTCAGGGTCAAGCAGTTCATGAGTTAACCGTTCCTGAAAACACACCTAAAATCATATTTTCTTTTTCAAAATTGCAATTTTGTCTAAATTTTCGTTCTAAATAAATTGACCTTTGACCTAGGGCGTTTAGGGTACCATTTGTTTCGTGTCCCATCCCAATATATACGTACTTGTAATATGTGCATGCATTCACATATATTTCCACGTAATGGTCTCAATAACACTGCGCATCCATCCATCTGCTTAAGTAGAGATTTGTCTTTTGTCTGTCATTCGCCAATGTTTTGTTCTTTCTTTTCAACCACCATCACGACACGACCACTACGTTAATAATGGTTAACACTTAATTTCATTTCACCCACACATTCAGCCACCCAGTCATCTAGAAAGTTACATGTAAGAATCTTACCAATCCACTAACCGAGTTGCGTAAACACCCACCCATCCAATTTATTTCGTGCGGGTAATATCTATTTTCTACATCCCAAACATAGAGAGAGACACATCCTCAAAAAAATATCTAACAACAATAATAATAATGATTATAATACAAGCGAAGCATTCACAGAGAAACCAATATACGTACAGTGTGTGGTCATTGAATTACACCCATAATTTGTGATTTTATTATTTTTTCTTGAAATATTATTGATAGAAGAATAAATTCACAAAAATTTCGAAGCAATTGGAGGTATATTAGTGATATAAATACTCGTACCATTATGCGTGGAATGACTCATATATTATTTTCACGAAGAATACGTATGTTTATTGCAAGCATAATGTGATTACTGCTATGGCAACTGAAGGGCTCATAACATAATTATAGCTAAACATGAAATGGTCATAAAGAGCATATTATGAATAACAACAGCCATACCATGATTATCCCAATCATAATATGATGCTTTTCGAATATTGTTGTAGCAATCATATCATTTCTTTGCGAGTAGGTGGCCACGTTCCATCATTGTTTTTTAACAATAATGGAGTAATTGCTGATCTTTTTCTGACAGAAGTATCATGAAACGTTTGAGAATTATTTCACGTAGTAATTTTTTATATGAGTTTTACATTCTCAACAAGTAAGGAAAGGCTAAAGTCGGCCGGGGCCTACTGTGTGATACACTCCACTTTCTATCCGAATACAATTCAATTCGTTACAAAATTGAAAACAGGAAGGATTATTGTATGTTTCCTAATCATAGGCTAGTATGACATGACCCAATTTGTCCAATCGAGAAGAATATTTGTATCGGGGCTATATCCAAACATGGAATGATGTGACCCACTTACACAATAGGTTCTTCCAGTTCAAGTATAACGTGTTATACTCAATATGAAGAAATTCTCTGAAAATACGTGGTTTCTGAGGGGAAAGTCAAACTGGGAGCGAATCTGTTAAAATATGTGGTATCTAGAGTACTTAAAGTCAAATCGGGAGTGAAATTTGAATGGGAGCTATATATAAATCTTAACCGATCTGACCTATTTTCACTAGAGGTGTTCCTAGTTTAAATATAAAATGTTTTGCCAAATTTCAAAACAATCTGATAAAATATATGGTTTCTAGAGCAGAAAATGTCAAATGGGAGCGAAATTTGAATGGGAGATATATTTATAAATCTGAACCGATCTAACACATTTTCACCACAGGTATTTCTAGATGAAATATAATATGTTTTGCCAATTTTGAAAACAATCTGATACAATTTGTGGTTTCTAGAGCGGAAAAAAATCAAATCGGGAGTGAAATTCGTATGGGGGCTATATCTAAATCTGAACCGATCTGACCCATTTTTATCATGGGTGTTTATATTGGAAAAATAATATTTTCACCAAGGGTGTTTCTAGTTTAAATATAAGATGTTATGGTTTCTAGAGCGGAAAAAGTCAAATTGGGAGCTATATATAAATCTGAACCGATCTGACCCATTTTTATCATGGGTGTTTATATTGGAAAAAATAAGATGTTCTGCTAAATTTGAACCAAATCTGTAAAAATATGCGGTATCCACCGTGAAAAGGGTCAAATCGGGAGTGATTCAAAGTGAAAATAGCGTTCGTCTTTATCCCGAAAAACTTCGTTGTGCAAAGTTTCGTTCGGTTCGGGCTACAATTATGACCTGTATCGTGATTACAAGAATAGAAGGACAGACAGACGGACGGATGGACAGACAGACGGACATTGCTAAATCGATTCAAAAAGTGATTCTAAGTCGATCGGTATACTTAACAATGGTTCTATCTCGCCTCCTTTTGGGTGTTACAAACAAATACACAAAGACATAATACTCTCGTGGAGTATATAGAAACAAAATCATTTATATGATGTTGTGTGATATTTTTGTCCTTGGTTTCAATGCAATTGAGTTCAATTATTTCTTTATACAAATAAAACTTTTCCTCGTATCACAATTCATTGACCACTCACTGTACATACATACATAGATAGATAGATAAGGACCAGTCATAAGCGCATAACAAAGCATTGAAAGCAATTTTCTCGTTTGCCATTTTCTCGACTACTCCGTCTGCGTACTACGAGACTTAATGCAAAAATATATTTATTGAAATTGTGTTTAGAGAATTCCATTTATTGTTGCCACTGGTGGTGCTGCTGCTGTTGCTCATTGCCTTTGCCGCCTTTTGCGAACGGAACTCCCTGGAGGCCAATGTTATAGCTTTTGTTTGTACGAGACATTGACGGGAATGGTTGGCTGATTGGTTGGTACCTTTTGTGGTTCAGCACAAAAACCAAAAAGCTTCGTTTTACTACTTTACAGTCATCTCATCTCTGAGGGATTTTCGTATTAGATTAGTAATTGTCTGTTTTGTTTTGATTTTTTTGTCTCCCTCCTTTTGCTATATGTTTTTTTTTTTGGAAAATGTTGAAACCATAACGACGAAGCTTTCAGAAATGTTTTGTGATTGAATCAGTGAAGCATGTTCTAAATGAATTCCAAAAGACTTTCACACATATGAGGGACGCAGAGCAAATATGGGATATAATAATTGAGTACAAAAAACTGATTAAGATTATGTTGCGAAGAAAACTGGGTTCGGCAGTCGATCGGAAATAAATGAGTTATTTTTTGACAGCACTCCAATGCTAGTTACACGAAGAAGAAACATATCAAAGGTGTTAAGTTTCGATGCACAGTTGATCAGAATCAAAATCCGTAGGCTAAAATTCAATAACTTTTGTTATAGCAAGTTCTGCAAGTTTTTGGGTTCTGTAAAAATATGAAATTAGACAAGAGGCCTAGGATTATTTTGAGTGAAAATCGGTCAAATGGATATATTTTAGAAATTACTACTTTTCGTAATTTTCGAATTTAAAGAAAAGTAAAATTTTTTTTTTGGTCTTGAGCCAGGACAATATCCCAGTTCGAAAAGTAAAATTTTTATTTTTTGTTTTTATATTTTTTAACATTATTTTTGGTATTTGTTCATAATTACAGATTTTGATTAATTCGCGTTTTGAAACTAAAAAATCTGACTTTTTGCTTCCAAGGGAGGTAATTATGTATCTATCGAATTAATTATGTATAAATTCGAACAAAAAAAGTTTAAAATTCAAGGTTTTTTTTGTGGTACGTAATAATGAACGATATTTGAAACGATATTGATTTTCTGCCGTCTCAAAAATCGTTTATTATCACGTATGAAAAGAACATTCTGAATTTGAACGTTTAGAATTGTTTTTGTTTGTACGGAAATATGTCAAAAAAACTAATTCAGAAATTGTATAATGAAGCCCCTGAAAAAGGGGTAACCCTTCAACCTTGCTAAATATGTATTTTATTCTCCAAAGGCTTTCAAAAGAACAAAGTTATGTTGGTTCAAAGTCATAAATTTTTTGAAAAGGGGTATTTAAAACAAGTAAAAACGGCGTTAATTTCGTTCGAGTCGAACTTTATATACCCTCCACCATGACTTGCATTCCACAGAGGCTGTCGATTTTCGTAGAAGTGTAGTAATATTAAAGAAAAATATATTTGTTTTTAATACAGCCTAACCAAAACATATACAAATATTGAAAAAATAATTTTATAAATAAATATAATATTTTTATTATTTCAAGCCACGTTTTTAAGACAAGTATAAGTACATAATACTTCAAGTCAATTAAAACAAGTAAGAAAACGTCAGTCAGCTAAACCGACGTATATATACCCTCACTATCAGAGAACATATCTATAGAAATTACTTAGGGCCGGATCATGATATGTTCACAACTTTTGCTCTTTATGACAAGAGCTACAACTTTACCTTAGAGAGTAAATCAAAATTCCAAACGGTTTGGAAGATATGAGCTTGAAAAAAATGATCACTTTTTTGCAAAAATGACACCGAAGGGAACATTATACTAAGTGAAAAAGATGTTATAAGTTAATGTCTGGGGGAATTCTTATTGTAAGAATTATATTGTTGAATTTTAAGAGGATCATTTTTGTGGAAGATCTATATGTCCTATCTTTAGATATTCCACAAAAGTTAAGTCGGGGGGAATTCTTATTGTAAGAATTATATTGTTGAATTTTAAGAGGATAATTTTTGTGGAAGATCTATATGTCCTATCTTTACGTATTAATCGAATGTAGTTGTAATCGAATATTTAAATAGTATTAAATATTGTATTTTGGGATATGCAGATTTTATTTCTAAATTCTTCTTTAAAATTTCCATTATTCTTCTTTACAATTTCCATTATGTTTTAATTTTTTTAAAAGAATGATTGCACTGTCTAACATATTAAGGTTTTTTGATTAAAACAGAATAACGACCATATAAATCAAATAGTCCAGCTGCTCTGAGTTTGCTTTTACAATGGGTCTAAATTTCATTTTTTTCGCGATGTGGTCCGTCTGGACCACTGAAGTAGTGGAATCGTTTCTGTGAGTTACATCGTTTCATCCGGTTTGATATTAGTAACACCCGATGCGACTGCGCGACATGCGTAATGCTTGTCGCGCAGATCAGCTGCCATAGAGGACATCTGGTGCCTGTTTGTAGCAAACTTGGAGTCATTATACATCCCAGGGGCGTTTCATTCAATATATTCCATCGAAACCAGTTAAATATGGCATGCAAGTTTGGTGGATGTGTGATGCAGATACAAATTATCCCCTAGGAGATCAAATATAAACTGGAAAATCTATTGAAGGTAATCGTAAAGTTTATCAAGGAGTCATGGATTTATTATACTTAGTGGTGGTACAATGACTTTGCGAATCCTAGGGTTAAACTAAGTGAAAAAATTTTGTGAGTTAATGTCTGCCCTCTTTATGGGCCAATTTGGGCCTTTTTCCGAGAAAATAAGAATTTGGAAAGGGGAAGATATTCACCGCCTCTAAAATGGCCATCATACGTAAACTTTTTAACCTCTCTATCAGAATGCACAAAAATAGCAAGGTTCTGCCAACGAAGTGGCAGTGGTTCCACAGTGTTTTTTTTTCTAGTAATATCAATTTTCAGTTTGAAATTACCTTATTGTTTTATTTAAATATTTTTATTGCATATGGGTTTAATACTTTTAGTGCAGTGTAGCGTCGTGTTAAGTACCATACGGGGGCCGCCCTACTTAATTTACATATAATTTCCCAACAAGTTTTTGATTAGAAATTGGCCATTACGAATTCAATCCAATATCATGTTTATTTTGCACAACCCTGTAAATGCCATATTGCTCATTTTGGCGAAGCATATACATATAATATTGCAATTAATCCTGACAAGGAATCACAATGCATATGCATTTTAATTAAATCATACTGAATATAAATCTACACGCTAAACCTTCCATCCATCCATCCATCCATTATTTTTGATTATGTTTTGCAACCATATTGTGCACAAAGAGATAGGAACGGAATTAAAGTAAAACTAAAAAATCTAATTCATAGTAATATGAATTCCGAGAGTGGTTGCCTGTATTAATTAAAAATGCAAAACACACACACGCGCGCACGAGCTTCAGTGCAAAAAAAGAAACAACCAATAGCAAATAATTTGCATAAATCCATAAACCATGCAGCAGATTCTAAAAAAAATCATAATGCCCCTCTGCAGCAGGATGTAGAAAAGAAGTAGCCCTCCAAAAAATGGAAAACAAAAAACAAGGCTCACTTGCGGGGTTGTAAGTGGCAAAAAATCTAAAACCGAATACCAAAATAAACCAGCCGAACATGAATATTACATTTACAAAAGGCATTCATTACAAATCTATGTAAAAATTGCACATTTTTTATGAGCAGTATACGCGAAAAATAACCAAAATGTATTGCAGCCCGAAGGGGATGTTTAGAAAGGACATGCAAAGCTGCACTACCTGTACGGAGCGATGTCACACGTACACATACATGTCCACGTATATGTATGCACATTCCCAGTACTCGTAATACTATCGTGGACAGGAGGCTGCACAAGAAAAAACACAGATGGAGATCAACATGCTCTTTTTTCACACTCATTAAAATTGATGAATACTAATATGATGGTGATGGTGATGGTGACGTTTTCGGTATGCATTTCAAATATGCCATCAAAAAACTGTCTAAAAACGAGGACATCACAAAGCACACACGAACACATATTTCATTTCAAATATGGCCGGAAAAAAATCTTCTAAAATACCACAGCTCTATTGCGGCATAAGCGAATTTGTGGTACCCTTTAAAAGTCGTCATATATGGATTTATGCAAATGCTATTTACAAGGAATTACTGTCTCTATTATTATTACAAAACTTAATTGACCCCCAAAAAAATTGAAATCAAAACTGTATCTTAGATTGCTAATTTTGGAATTTCTTAACTCACTAAAGACCGTAACATCATTGTCTTTCCAATGCACCCCTTAATCCTTTGAGCCCCGCATTTTTTCTGTGCTAAATACGAAAAATTGGATATACTTGTATGGGTCTAAATATGATTTCTAATGAGTTTTGGGGTTTCTTATTTATACAGGACCTGAGTAACAGGATAATTACTAAAATCATTATCCTGCAGATTCTGGTTAATTAAGAAAATATTTTGAAATGTTACTGCATTTTTATACCCTCCACCTCCAGGATGGGGGTATACTAACTTTGTCATTCCGTTTGTAACACCTTGAAATATCGACCTGAGACCCTATAAAGTATATATATTCTTGGTCGTCATAAAATTCTAAGACGATCTAGCCATGTCCGTCCGTCAGTCTGTCCGTCTGTTGAAAGCACGCTAGCATCCAAACGAAAGGAGCTAGAACGTTCAAATTTTCCACAAATATGTCTAATAGTCGTAGATCGGTTGGGTTTAAAACGGGGCGAAATCGGCCCAAAGGGAAAAATTTTTCCCCCACAAGTACTAAAAATACCCATAATAATCCCTAATATTTTAGCGGATTTAAGCATGTTTTTTGAATATGTCTGTTTATATTTGCTTGATATTTGGTATGCGCATTCCCCTTATAGCAAAAACGTGCACCATAAAGTGATTCTTATTTGTAGGGGGTGAAATGGGGCAAAAAAAGGGATAAAAATGGTACATATTAAACGACAACAGCTAGAAACACGAAATTCGGTGTGTACATTCCTCTAATTGAGTAGATACATAATATAAAAGTATTTTTTCCAAATTCGTATTTTCAAGGGTTACAATGGGTACGGAGGGATAAAAATGGTACCAACAAAACGGCTGTACCTAGAATAATTAAATTCAGTGTAAACATTCCTCTGATTGCATAGACAAGTAAAATACACGAATTTTTCAAAATTCGTACTGTTTGGGGTTAAAATAAAAAAGGGGATAAAAATAGTACCAACCAAATGACCGCAGTTGGAGTCATACATTCCTCTGACTGGGTAGACATGGAAAATAAACGGATTTTTCGAAATTCGTACTTTCAAGGGATACAATGGTACAGAGGGATAAAAATAGTACCAACTAAACGACTACAGCTAGAATGATGAAATTGCGTAGAAACGTCAAGGAGGTAAAAATGGTACCAACCAAATGGGCGCAGATGGAATCATGGAATTCGGTGTATACATTCATCTGCCTGCACAGACACGCAAAATAACAAGTTTTTTCGTAAAATTCGTAATTTTTCTTTTACGGCAAAAATTGGTTGAATCATGAAGTTAGGTTATTTTGCACTTTGTACGTCTGATAATGGATGTTCAAAATTTTTACTTTTGGAATTAAAATAGAATGGAAATACAACCAACTGTAGCACACACTATCTACCAATATTTATGGCATTTTAGCTTATTGAAAATATAAATATAAGAATATTTATTTTTTGAATTGAAATAACTAATGGTTTGAAATAATTAAAATACTATATATATTTATAAAAATATTTTTTCAATATATGTATTTGTTTTGGTTTGGCTATATTAAAAAAATTTATATTTTCCTGTAATATTACTGCACTTATACGCAAACCGACATCCTCTGTGGAATGCAATCCATGGTGGAGGGTATATAAAGTTCGGCCCGGCCGAACTTAACGCCATTTTACTTGTTATAATCTTAAATATGTCTTACTTCGAATAACAAATAGAGTTTTTTGTCCTCGAATTAATGTAATAATAATTGATATTTTAGACTTAACTTTGATTTTCGCCTTCCTACGTAGATCCAAGTTACTGAATTTCTTATTTTTCTTTTGAATAATTTTTGTTAAATATGTATATACACAAAAATAAAAATTATTAACTCTGAGAAATATTTTATTTTACAGATTTTATAGGACAAACTCGTGATGTTGCTTATAAGCAACTTTAGGGTCGACTAAAAAATGTGCAAGTTATTGTGGAATTTATAAAAATGCATAGATCACGAATGAACACTGATAAAGCCCAAATATTTTGCCACAATTCATAAATTAATTCAAAGATTAGGTTTTACAAGCAACATTCACAATTTTTTTGAAACCATTTTCCTGTCCATATTTCAATTGGTTTGTTTTGGGATCGTCGTGTGCATTTTTGAAAATCTATTTCAAATGTTTAAGCAAACCTGGAGTGAGAAAAATTTTGTTCTCAGTGATTATTGTATCAATTTAATGATACGATCATGTATATCTAATTCAGATTACTCCAATAGAAGTGTCTGTGCGTTCGCTTAAGTGGATTTTGAACAATGTTTAGGAACAACGTTCCTATGAGTTTGGTTTTTCATACGGTGAACTGGAAAAATCCACGGGGAATATAATGCAGAAGGTCGACATTTAAACGGCGATTTTGCCATATCTTTTGTGTGTTTTGAGTATAATTATGCAGATTCATTGTTCTGCAACTCGAAACGCTTGATAGTACTTAATTTAAATGACGTGATGTTTTCCACAAAAATAACGTATTGGAGCATCCATTTAGTTTATTGGGTGGAGTAGGCCTTGGAATCACTGATAGTTTTTGGTAAAAATCTCCAAGAAATCATTAATAGACAGCGGATTTTTATGCAAATTGTATTTTTATCTTTTCATTTTTAATCTATGCAACATATGCTAACACAATATTTGTGTGAAGTCGTCATGCAATTATAATCATCCTCTCAAAATATATTTTTGCATAAAAGTCGCTTGTCTAGTCATCGGTCTAATTTATCCAAAGACTTTATGTGAGACATCGTATATTCTTTCCGAGCGATCAATTTACGTTACTTCGACAGTTTGCACGTTCGAAGTTCTTAAATATGCGTATTCAACGGCAATTTGATTGCTTAATGAGATGTTCGACCTTTTTCAACAACTTAGCTGCAATTTCAGATGAAGGCGTTAACCAGAATCTACACGATCAAAAAAGCCTTTTAGTTTCAACGTGATCGTCCAGAGGATAATCACTACAATTGCATCGTTCAAACCTTTCATGAGTGTCGTACGTTAATTGCCGATTTAACAGCGGAGTGTGCTCTCCAAATGTCTTCATCTTCGCTATTCTATAATTTTCCCACTTCCCAGTGCCATTACCTGGTATTAACTGAAGATTCTGAGGTGATAGTCTGCGTTTGTCAACATAATTTTATCTAGAAACAGAATCCTCCAATTACATTTTTGTCGCAGCCAATGTAGCATGTTCGCTCAACGACACTCGATTTGGAGCATCGTATGGGAACACGAACTGAAAAAATCTAACTATCAACATTCGCAATATCAACAGAATTTTTCTAGTGCAAATGTTCAGCAAATGTTTTGAAAATACTCCGGATTGGTAGTTCCACAACACATGATTCTGTTCGTCAGCAGGAGATTGCCATGGAATCGTCAGCTGGAATTTGTCATGTAAATCGAAAATCACCTACCAACAGAATCATCGAACTAACAGTGCGTCCTCCGGACCGATCAAAACGTTGGCCACCTCAGATCTGTGAAAGGTTGTACGATGGAGTTTCGTTAATTTCCATATTCATCGCAACCTGAGTGCATTTCGGCAGCCTTCAAAGAACGCAGCTGAAATTCCTGATGAAACAAGCATCGCGAGCGAATTTTGGCCAAAATTTGTACGATCAAAAAAGATTTGCCGGTGTCACCGAGAGCGTCCAAGAAGAAAATCGCTATAGTTCAATCGTTCATAAGTCGCGTGTTCCGTAAGCATCCTATTCTCGCAATGCATGGAATTCACTTTGTTTTTGCATTGCATTCCAACTTTTGATTAAAAGCTTAGTGCATTGGACAGAGTGGCACTGTCATTCATAGTTAGACTAATATTTATTGCATGTCAAAGTGCACATTTCAGAAAATTCACAATGATTTGGTGTGAATAAATGAAATACGTATAACTGTATTTCCCTGTTTATTTGATGACTGATTACGAAGTGGAATTATAATCAACAAAACATGACATTCTTTTCGTCAGAACTGACAAAAAGTGCATAACATATAAAAATTTTTTGCATTTTCTGACTTTTCTTTATAATTATCTGAATATTTGTGTTCCAAAAACTTACGCAGAATTATAACGAACATAACATAAAAGAATTTCTCATATCCATTGCTTTAACTGAGACTCATAGCCTTGAGTTCATTCAAAAATTCTATAGAAAAAGGCACTTTTAGTTTTGTTTTTCAACATTTTCCTATTTTGCGGTCAACTATGCAAAAGTTTTTTCATCTTAAAACCCAGTTCGGACTACCGCAAACAGTTTATAACAAAGATCAGCCGAATATGTTCAGCCATACTCAAGTGATGCGATTACCAACGAACATCATTTCATTTTTATTATATAGATTTTAATTATTTATATTATTACACTGTGCGACAGTACTTTTTGGACCTGAACAAACCATATATACATGAAACTAGATATCGTATCTACCATTTGGAGAAATCCTCTTTACAGGACTATTAATTTCCAAAGGATATATTTGCCGTAATAATTTATTTTCGTACTTTTGCGAGTCACGCACAGTTGAGATGGGTGCCAAATGAGAGAGAAGAATATCTCTTAAAAATACTTTAAATTTCATGCTTAGTTTAGCAACCATTTAAAATGCCCCATAGTTTATTTAGTATATTCATATTTTACATTTAAATGGGGAAACTTGAAATGGTTGATTATGCTGAACAAATACATATAGAACCATGATATTTAAAGTATTTTTAACAGATATTTTTCTCTTTCATTTTATACCCATATCGTATGAAATAAATAAATAATGTAAGAAAACAAACATCTATATCCTTTTGAAATTAAAGGTCCTGTAAAAGGGAGAAAAGGTCACCAAATGGAAAACTTAATACACATTTTTTCTAAAAACGATCTTTAGTTTTAAATGTGTTTGGTCTTGTTCAGATCCAATAAAATAAATATAAAGTTGTCGCACGGTGTTTTTATTTATATTATACATCCCTGTACTCGGAGAATCCAGGCGAAATGATTTGAAATATTTTTGTTTGTTTTACAATTTGGCGAGTTAAATCTTAATCTTTTTTTACGTTTTTACAACCTATAATGTGGAACGTGACTTAACGTGGTGTGACATAGAGGAGAGGAAACACTAGAACGGTCTTTGAAAGTACTTGCATCATTGATCCATGAAGCAAAATTTTAAGAAAAAATGGTCTTAAAAATAACAAGTAAGGAAAGGCTAAAGTCGGGCGGGGCCGACTATATAATACCCTACACCACTCCCTGGGTATGTACCTCGCTTTGATTACTAGGCATTCATGGGAGCAATTTTATGTAGTTCATACAAATTATATAAATTAACGAATATGGTAAATAATATGGTAATTGATCCAATTGTCTGACAGACAAATACAAATTATACAGTAGTTAACCAAAGTCATACCAAAGTATGGACATATGGGCATCACCCAAACAATTCTCATTGCAATTCAATTCGGTAAAAAATTGAAGTCGGGAAGGATTTTTGCATACTGTAAACGTATGTGTTTGACAAAAAATGTTAAATCGGAAAGGACATTTGTATAAGGGTAACGATGTGACCCGCTTTCACCATGTCTGTTTATTGGTGATAAATAATATGTAAAATCGGTTAAACATTCGGGAGCAACATTTGTATGAGGGCTATATCTAAATCTGAACCGATCTTACGCACTTTCATCATAGGCTTTTTAGTTGGATTATAAGATGTTTTGCAAAATTTAAAGAATATCGGGTACAATATGTCTTTTCTAGAGCGGAAAATGTCGAATCGGGAGCGACATTTGTATGGGGTTATATCTAAATCTGGACCGATCTTACCCAATTTTTGCACACGTGTTTCTAGTTCGATTATAAGATGTTCTGCAAAATTTAAAGAAAATCGGGTACAATATGACGTTTCTAGAGCGGGAAATGTCAAAACGGGAGCGACATTTGTATGGGGGCTATATCTGAATCTGAACCGATCTTACCCAATTTTTGTATACGTGTTTCTAGTTGGATTATAAGATGTTCTACAGAATTTAAAGAATATCGGGTACAATATGTCTTTTCTAGAGCGGAAAATGTTAAATCAGGAGCGACATTTGTATGGGGGCTATATCTAAATCTGAACCGATCTTACCCAATTTTTGCATACGTGTTTCTAGTTTGTTTATAAGATGTTCTGCCAAATTTAAAGAAAATCGGGTACAATATGACGTTTCTAGAGCGGAAAATGTCAAATCGGGAGCGACATTTGTATGGGGGCTATATCTGAATCTGAACCGATCTTACCCAATTTTTGCATACGTGTTTCTAGTTCGATTATAAGATGTTCTCGTTTCTAGATCGGAAAATGTCAAATCGGGAGCGACATTTGTATGGGGGCTATATCTGAATCTGAACCGATCTTACCCAATTTTTGCATACGTGTTTCTAGTTGGATTATAAGATGTTCTGCAAAATTTAAAGAAAATCGGGTACAATATGACGTTTCTAGAGCGGAAAATGTCAAAACGGGAGCGACATTTGTATGGGGGCTATATCTGAATCTGAACCGATCTTACCCAATTTTTGCATACGTGTTTCTAGTTGGATTATAAGATGTTCTGCCAAATTTAAAGAAAATCGGGTACAATATGTCGTTTCTACAGCGGAAAATGTCAAATCGGGAGCGACATTTGTATGGGAGCTATATCTAAATCTCAACCGATCATACCGAATTTCGGCATAGGTGTTTCTACTTTGATTGTAAGATGTTGTGTCAAATTTAAAGAAAATCGGGTACAATATGTCTTTTCTAGAGCGGAAAATGTTAAATCAGGAGCGACATTTGTATGGGGGCTATATCTAAATCTGAACCGATCTTATCCAATTTTTGCATACGCGTTTCTAGTTTGTTTATAAGATGTTCTGCCAAATTTAAAGAATATCGGATACAATATGTCGTTTCTAGAGCGGAAAATGTCAATTCAGGAGCGACATTTGTATGGGGGCTATATCTAAATCTGAACCGATCTTATCCAATTTTTGCGTAGGTGTTTCTAGTTGGGTTATAAGATGTTGTGCCAAATTTAAAGAAAATTGGGTACAATATGTGGTTTCTAGAGCGGAAAATGTCAAATCGGGAGCGACATTTGTATGGGAGCTATATCTAAATCTCAACCGATCATACCGAATTTCGGCATAGGTGTTTCTACTTGGATTGTAAGATGTTGTGTCAAATTTAAAGGAAATCGGGTACAATATGTCGTTTCTAGATCGGAAAATGTCAAATCGGGAGCGACATTTGTATGGGGGCTATATCTGAATCTGAACCGATCTTACCCAATTTTTGCATACGTGTTTCTAGTTGGATTATAAGATGTTCTGCCAAATTTAAAGAAAATCGGGTACAATATGTCGTTTCTACAGCGGAAAATGTCAAATCGGGAGCGACATTTGTATGGGGGCTATATCCACTTCGTGGTCTAGGGTATTATAAGTTAGTTTTCCGCCAAATGTTTGTAACACCAAGAAATAATTGAGCTAGACCCACCTTTAAGTATACGGATCGGCTTAGAATCGCCAGCTGAGTCGATTTAACGATGTCTGTCTGTCCGTCTGTCCGTCCGTCCGTCCGTCCGTCCGTCTGCTGTCCATCTAAGCTTGTTCGCACTCTACAGGTGGCAATTGTTGTCCGATTGTCATGAAACTTGGCAGAAGTTATTTTTTCTGGCCAAGGACCATTGGTATTGAATTTGGAGGAAATCGGTTCAGATTTAGATATAGCCCCCATACAAATGTCGCTCCCTATTTCACTTTTCCGCTTTAGAAACCACATATTGTACCCGATTTTCTTTAAAATTGTCACAACATCTCATAATCCAACTAGAAACACGTATGCAAAAATTGGGTAAGATCGGTTCAGATTTAGATATAGCCCCCATACAAATGTCGCTCCCGATTTGACATTTTCCGTTCTAGAAACGACATATTGTACCCGGTTTTCTTTAAATTTTGCAGAACATCTTATAATCCAACTAGAAACACGTATGCAAAAATTGGGTAAGATCGGTTCAGATTTAGATATAGCCCCCATACAAATGTCGCTCCCGAATTCACTTTTTCCGCTTTAGAAACCACATATTGTACCCGGTTTTCTTTAAATTTTGCAGAACATCTTATAATCCAACTAGAAACACGTATGCAAAAATTGGGTAAGATCGGTTCAGATTTAGATATAGCCCCCATACAAATGTCGCTCCCGATTTGACATTTTCCGTTCTAGAAACGACATATTGTACCCGGTTTTCTTTAAATTTTGCAGAACATCTTATAATCCAACTAGAAACACGTATGCAAAAATTGGGTAAGATTGGTTCAGATTTAGATATAGCCCCCATACAAATGTCGCTCCCGAATTCACTTTTTCCGCTTTAGAAACCACATATTGTACCCGGTTTTCTTTAAATTTTGCAGAACATCTTATAATCCAACTAGAAACACGTATGCAAAAATTGGGTAAGATCGGTTCAGATTTAGATATAGCCCCCATACAAATGTCGCTCCCGATTTGACATTTTCCGCTCTAGAAACGACATATTGTACTCGGTTTTCTTTACATTTTGCACAACATCTTATAATGCAACTAGAAACACGTATGCAAAAATTGGGTAAGATCGGTTCAGATTTAGATATAGCCCCCATACAAATGTCGCTCCCGAATTCACTTTTCCGCTTTAGAAACCACATATTGTACCCGATTTTCTTTAAAATTGGCACAACATTTTATAATCGAACTAGAAACTCCTATGCTGAAAGTGGGTATGATCGGTTCAGATTTAGATATAGCCCCCATACAAATGTCGCTCCCGATTTGACTTTTTCCGCTCTAAAATCCACATATTGTACCCGTTTTTCTTCAAAATTGGCACAACATCTTATAATCCAACTAAAATACCAATGGTGAAAGTGGGTAAGATCGGTTCAGATTTAGATATAGCCCTCATACAAATGTTGCTCCCGAATGTTTAACCGATTTTGGCCAAATTTTACATATTATATTTCACCAATAAACAGACATGGTGAAAGCGCGTCACATCGTTCCTGGTTTCAATATACCCCCATACAAATGTCCTTTCCGATTTAACATTTTTTTGTCAAACACATACATTTACAGGATGCAAAAATCCTTCCCGATTTCAATTTTTACCGAATTGAATTGCAATGAGAATTGTTTGGGTGATGACTTTGACTTTGGTATAATTTGTACTTGTCTGTCGGACAAGTGGATCAATTACCATATTATTTACCATATTCGTTAAATTTGACTAAAGATTAATTTATAGCATATACATTATATTCATATAATTTATATAATTTGTATGAACTACATAAAATTGTTCCCATGAAATACCTGGGTTTAGTAATCAAAGTGAGGTACATACGCAGGGAGTGGTGTAGGGTATTATATAGTCGGCCCCGCCCGACTTTAGCCTTTCCTTACTTGTTGTAATTAAGCTACGTTTTGAACACTTTAATTGAATTATATTTAATTTATATATATATTGTTTACTAATACAGGTCGGAAACAATATTTTTTCAATTTCATATATTTCGAATGTCCACCATTTCTGGAGAAATTCCCATATATATTGAATATAACTTGTAATTTTGACGACATTTTCAGAGATCATCGAAAACATGTCTAGAATGTTTTTAGTGTATTTTGAGAAAAAAAATATTGAGTTAATAACACTGTCCAACATATTAAGATTTTTTGAATGGAACCGAATAGCGACCCTATAATTCTGAAAATGCATATTGAGTAGATAATTTTTGTAGAACAAGTATAGTTGGTCTGAGTTTCTTTTTACAGCGGGCAAAATTTTTCATTTTTTGTTCGAAGGGAGCATTACACTAAGCGAAAAAGTGTTTAAGTTAGTGTCTAAGAGAATTCTTATTGTATTCTTGTATTCTATATTGTGAAATTTTATGAGGATCATTTTTGTGGAAGATCTTAACCCTCCAGTTCCTTTCTTTATGGGTCAATTTGACCCCTTTATAAGGCCACTTAAGGATTTAAATGTTCTAAGAAAAAAATTGTTGGGAAATTTCAGTGGGGGTCACCGAAACTCTTCCCGCTTAAATAGCAAAATTACACGCCAGCTTATATGACAAAATTACTAGGGTTAAATTTGGTCAGTGTTTTTTTGGAAGATCGATATTTTTCGGCAAAAAATGTAGGTATTTCGGTAAACAAGAAATATAAATTGGATATTTTTGCAAAATTTTCATTTTCTCGGGAGATATGGCTAAAATTATATTATTAGTTTTGTAATTTTCTTGCGATCCGTCCAAACGGATCCGGAAGTTTTTTTGCATGTGTATTAGGATCTAATGTCGCTTGTAATATATAAGTAGTCAGTCACGAAAAAAACTGCAATTGTTGAAAAATCTACAATTCGGTTGCCATTGCATCTATAGCCATTATCTTTTTCTTGTTTTCTGAAACAATTCTATCACAAATATTTCCTATTTAGTCAGCAATCATATGCCAAAAAATATTTTAGCATTCACTATATGTTAAAAAGTTACGCGAGTTTTTCTAAAGTCACTTTTCACAAATTTAGATTTTACAGCCAACATATGCTTCATGATGGATTTATAACAATAATAAACGAAATTAATTAGACTTAAAATATTCTTTGGTTCGTTTAATGCCAACATGTTTTAACTTTATCGGTGTCCATATGTGAGCTAGTCATTTTACGATTTTAATGCTATTTTTAATGCATTTTTTTATTAAATCCGCTATAACTTTTGGTTCGATTCGTATTTTTGAAGACTGTTTGGAAAGGTACTGATCGCTAGTGTTGATTTTTGGAATTTCTTAACCTATCATGAAACTTATGTTGCGTCTTAATAAAAAGTATTTTTGAAAATTCGAAAAGATACTTATTATTAAAAGATTACAGGGAATTAAGAATGCAAATTAAAAAAATATTTTGTTGTAAGATTTTATAATTTTATATTAATCTACGAGTAATTTGCTTTAAATTCCTAAAACAATTATATTTCAATTTCCTACAAGAAAGGAGTTTACTTTTTTAAATTTCCTAATAAAAAAATTACTGATTTTTTGATCCTTCTTCTCTTCAATTCAAAATTTTTGAAAATCGGGTAATACACTTCCTTTATTCAGAAGTACATATTTGTAGACTTTTATTAAATCGAAGAACATAAGGAACATTTCTGTTCCGTTTCACATTGAATTAGTCAATGGCATCATCGCTTGCAGAGGCAACTTGAACTGACCACTGAAATCGGGCACTTTCCTCGTTGAACTTTTGGTGGGATATTTCCCTTAAGTCGTAAGACAATGCGAACGATTAACGCAAAGTGTCAACAAGAACTGTATAATAATACGTTAATATTTTTTAAGAAAATTAAATTAAGAAATATTTTTAATTTCCATTTTTGTTCGAACTTAAATGATCCTAAATCTTGGGCGTTATTTTGAAATATTAAAAATTGTAGACTGTACTATAGACTTGCTACTAGAGCAAATTATATAAATTTGTGGCTTTACACTTTCCAAATGTATTTCTTCGCAGTAGTTACAAAAGAAACGCTGAGCGTCCTATGTCCCATGTCTCATGTGAAGAGTATTCGAAAAGGTATGTAGTGATGGATGGAGGCTGAAAAAAAATAAAGTTATGCTATCATACACACACAAAAATGCAAAAACCATGCAGCGGATCAAATTAATGGATATTGACAAAATATTCGCATATTTACTACTCGCACAGAAGTCAATCAATGAAAATGACTAATTGTTTAGTCTTATGTACAGATATTTTTAGACTTTAATCACCAATAACTCTTTGATAGATATTGTTAAAGATTAGTTATTAGTTATAGCCTCTTGTTTCCTTCCAAAACTATTTTCTATAAATGAAAAAAATGTTTACACAAATTATGTACTTTTGACAATGTATAATTATATTTATTGCTTATTAGTTTTAACTTGTTTTTAGAGAAGTAAATGTTAACAACCGTCTATCATAATATTCACCTGCCAGCATACAATCAACATACTCGTATAATAAATCAAAACATTCATCATCTAATCTTGCTATCTCTCTTTCAACGTCAAATGTTGGACACATGTGTGAAGTTGTGTAACTCCATCCTAAGAGTTTTTGTCAAATTTAACAGTTCTGGCTGTACAGTGGATAAAGGGGAAATTTTGGGCATTCCACAATTATATTCATAAAATATTTTTGAGATCACAGGGAAATGATAAAAGATTTTTGAGAACAACGGGAAACGAAAGTAGACTGACCAAAACCCCCCAACAAATTTAAAACATTTATGGCCTTCTAAAATTTCCCTAACAAGGGCTGAATTTAGAATATTTAAATATATATTTTTTTTAAATTTCTGCTTTATATGCACTATGAAGTTTCCTATTGCATCTTGAAAGCACAAAAAGGTAAATAAAAGTTTTAGCGGGCGAAATGGGACAAAAAGGGATAAAAGTGGTACCAATGATACGACAACAGTTAGAATCATTAAATTCGGAATGTACGCCTCTCTAATTACGTAGACACGTAAATAGAGGGACTTTTCAAAATTTTTACTTTTGGGACGAAAAGGGAGAAAAATGGTACCAATGATACGAAAACAGCTAGAACCATGAATTTCGGTGTGGGGACGTAAACATAATTGCGTAGACACTTAAAATATGATGATTTTTTCGAAATTCGTACTTTTAAGAGCTACAATTGAAAACAAGTAAGGAAAGGCCAAAGTCGGGCGGGGCCGACTATGTGATACACTCCACTTTCTATCCGAATACAATTTAATTCGTTAAAAAATTGAAAACGGGAAGGATTTTGGTATGCTTCCTAATCATAGGCTAATATGACCTGACCCAATTTGTCAAAATCGAGAAGAATATTTGTATCGGGGCTATATCCAAACATGGAATGATGTGACCCACTTAAACAATAGGTTCTTCCAGTTCAAGTATAACATGTTATGCTCAATATGAAGATATTCTCTGAAAATACGTGGTTTCTGGAGTGAAAAGTCAAGCTGGGAGCTAATATAAATATAAAGCTATATATAAATCTGAACCGATCTGACCCATTTTCACCATGGGTGTTTCTAGTGGAAACATTAGATATTTTGCAAATTTGAAGCAGATCTGTTAAAATATGTGGTATCTAGAGCACTAAAAGTCAAATCGGGAGCAATGTTTGAATGGGAGCTATATACAAATCTGAACCGATCTTACCTATATTCACCAGAGGTGTTCCTAGTTTAAATATAAGATATTTTGGTAAATATATGACCAATTTTCACCACAGGTGTTTCTAGTGGAAATATAAGATATTTTGCCAATTTTGAAGAAAATCTGTTAAAATATGTGGTATCTAGAGCGGAAAATGTCAAATTGGGAGCGAAATTTGTATGGGGGCTATATATAAATCTAAACCGATCTGACCCATTTTGATAATGGGTGTTTATATTGGGAAAATAAGATGTTCTACCAAATTTGAACTAAATTTGTTAAAATATGTGGTATCCAGCGTGAAAAGAGTCAAATCGGGAGTGAAATTCGTATGGGGGCTATATCTAAATCTGAACCGAATTAAATAGCGTTCGTCCTTATCCCGAAAAACTTCTTTGTGCAAAGTTTCGTTTGGTTCTGGCTACAATTGCGACCTGTACTTTGATTATAAGAATAGATGGACGGACAGACGGACATTGCTAAATCGATTCAAAAAGTCGATCAGTATACTTAACAATGGGTCTATCACGCTTCCTTTTGGGTGTTACAAACAAATGAACAAAAACATAATACTCTCGTGGAGTGTATAAAAACGAACATTTTATATTTTGCAAATATAGTTTATTTAACAGTGCTAGTTACTTATTTGTTATTTTGATTATTCCAAAATTATTAATTTGTATATGTTTTATATTAAAATTTTTTATATCAAATAAATTCTATCAGCATGTACATTTACAAAGTTTTTGATTTACTTTTTTCTTTATTCTTCCAATTTAGCATTTTAGAATTCACATTTCACATCCGACTGTGATAAAATTATTGGCAACATGTTAGGTTTCAACCAGAAACACCAACTATGATAGTGAACTCACGTAAAGGTTCAAGGCTCTCGGTGTCAAATAAGCGAATAGATTTGGTAATTTCGTAAATCACAGCTGTGGACTACAACATTTTTTCAAAATGTATATCGAGGCTCCCGGTGTCATATAAGCGAATAGATTTGGTAATTTCGTAGATCACAGTTGTGGAATACAAAATTTTTTCCAAATGCATATCAGCCAAACGTCGTATAGACCACACTGTGCATATATCGTTAGAATAACTCCACTAAGGGCAGACCAGCAATAGCAACGTTTTATTGGTGCAAAGGAAGAAACTAAGCTCACCACCGTTTTGGGCGTGCATTTCTATTCTGTCGACCTCTTGGGGACGACAGTGTTTTTGCACCTTTCCAAGCAAACTTAACCACGATGCTGCTGTATCTTCTGCAACCAGAAACATTTACAATATTCCAAAGCGAAAATGCATGTACCTTTACTGTTGCTTTTACCCCCTCATAGTTTTTTCCATATTGGCGTGGTGACTTTTTGTTGTTCTTCGTTTTTTTTTTGGTGTAGCACCAGCTATTCGTTGATTAATTGAGAAATGGACTTTTGTAGTTATGGAATCTTCATGAAATGTACAGGATTCGTACGGAAGTACTAGCCGACAAAAAAAACTAAAGTTTGTCATGTAAAAAACACTTGTTAGGCTTTGCTGCATCTCCTGTGTGTGTTTCAAGCTATAAATCATGATCATGTGGCAAAGTTCACGTTTTGCATGGCTAAATTTGAGAGGTCCTTAACTTCTCGTTAATTAATTTTTCCACGTTATCTCTAACAATAATGTATAGCCTTGAAACGGTGTCGCATATAAAGTATTATTAAATGTTTAGTTAAGCGAGGTGATGAACATGTTAAATATGTAGAGTAGGTCTTATGACGACTATGACTGCTGGCACAAAATCGAATTATTTTTTTTATTTTAGCTAACTTTATAGCGAAGAAAACAGTGACTACCGCTATCGTGCTTTTGACAGACAGACAGACGGACATGGCTATATCGTCTTACTTTATGGGGTCTCCGATGAATATTTCAAGGTGTTACAAACGGAATGACAAAGTGAATATACCCCCATCCTGGAGGTGGAGGGTATAAAAATAACAAGGTATTGACAACGGATTCTGATAGAGGGGATACACAAGAATATACGTGTGTCGCTGAAATCTTTATCACAGAGGTATCATGAAACTTTTGAGAAATACTTCATATTGTCATTTTTTGTACTAGTTTGAAGCAAAACCATTTGTTTGGATTTTTTTGTTAAATTGAATTAAATTATATTATAAGTTAGTGTTCCGCAAAATTTTTGTAACAGCAAGAAATATTCGAGTTCAGATTTAGATATAGCCTGCATACAAATACAACATGTTACATTTAGACTAGAAACACCTACATTGAAAACCAGCTATATAGGTCCATATTTTGGTATAGCCCCCATACAAATGGGCCCCCAGTTTACACTATTATCGTTCTAGAACTCACATCATACATTGGATCTTGATAATATTTTGCAGATCATATTATACTTCATCTAAGAATACCTACTTTGAAAGTGACCTATATGGATTCCCATTCTTTACTATTACCGTTCTTGAAACCATATTTTACATCAGAAGTTGGTCAAATTTTGCTAATCATGTCCTACTTCAACTAGGAATACCTAATATGAAAGTCAAATATATGGGTCAATATGTTGGTATAACCCCTGTACAAATGGGCCCCCATTTTACACTACTACATTTAAAATCTGCATTTGACATCGGGTCTTGGTCAATTTTTCCAGATTATGATATATTTACCTACCGGAAAATTGGACGTAATATACCATATATATATACTCAAATTCAACTGTCCCACCAATTTTTAATATTATCGCCTTAAATCCTTCAAATTATATCGCCTCTGGGCTAAATTTTCCAGATAATGGATTATTTCACATAGGAACACTTACTGATGATTTAGCACTCATACATAGTCAAAGGAATGTGCTTTAGCTGAACTCGTAGGTATCATTTTCTACCCAGTCTCGAACAAAAAACTACAACCACTGAGCCTTTAATATCCTCGATCTCATGTTGTACATGCTGCTGGTCGTTTTTGCATCTCTTTCCCAAAAAATACACATCTTGAAAAATCACTATACGTAACATGTGTTCTCACTCTTCCCCTAAAAGCATGTACTTTATTTGGTACCACGTTTATCCCGTTTCATCCCGCAATATCCTTATAAGTAGACATTTTGAAATATGAATTTATGTTCCGCATCTACGTAATTAAAGGTTGTACACCATTATTATTCCTTTTTGTCAGCACATCCATTAAAAGTACAAATTTCGCAAAATCCAATTTTACTGCACTTCTACGTGGTAAAAAGAATTTACATACCAAATTCAACGATTATACAATTCTTTAGTTGGCACCATTTTTATCCCTTTTTGTGTCGCTCGCCCCTTAAAAGTACAAATTTCGAAAAATCCGATTTTCACGAATATAGCTGCATTAAATTGTTTACCCTTTTCGTACATCGTCCGCATGGTAAGTGCAAGGACACACCGAATTTCATTTCACTAGATACTGTCGTTAAGTCAGGACGAACGTTCGATGGTTATCCCTTTTTGTCCCATTTCACCTCATAAAAGTACGATTTCGTAGAACCCTTTCTTAGTTCGCGTATCTGGGTTGCACGTTCGTTGGGCGGACATGCTGTGCTCTGCACCACGGCGTGTTCATAACTTGATGGCGAATATAAGGACACATGAGATGAAAAGGGATATAACAAGATCAACATTCAAACTCATATCCAAAGAATTTTCACCACTCATTGTTGTTGTGGGTGGTTGTCTAATAAGTTCGTTCATTATACCCTCCACCTACCCCCATACTAACTTTATCATTCCGTTTGTAACACCTTGAAATATCGACCTGAGACCCTATAAAGTATATATATTCTTGATCGTCATAAAATTCTAAGACGATCTAGCCATGTCCGTCCGTCCGTCTGTTGAAAGCACGCTAGCATCTAAACGAAAGGAGCTAGCACGTTCAAATTTTCCATAAATGCGTCTTATAGTCGTAGATCGGTTGGGATTGAAATGGGGCCAAATCGGCCCAAAGGGCAAAATTTTTCCCTCACAAGGACTAAAAATAGCCATAATAATCCCTAATATTTTAGCGTATTTAAGCATGTTTTTTGAACATGGGTATTTCTGAATATGTTTATATTTGCTTGATATTTCGTAAGCGCATTCCCCTTATAGCAAAAACGTGCACCATAAAATGATTCTTATTTGTAGGGGGTGAAATGGGCCAAAAAAGGGATAAAAGTGGTACATATTAAACGACAACAGCTAGAAACACGAAATTCGGTGTGTCCATTCCTCTAATTGAGTAGATACATAATATAAAAGTATTTTTTCCAAATTCGTACTTTTAAGGGGTAAAATAGGAATAGAGGGATAAAAATGGTACCAACCAAACGGCTGTACCTAGAATAATGAAATTCGTCTGAGTATGTAGACACGGAAAATGAACAGATTTTTCGAAATTCGTACTTTTTGGGGCTAAAATGAAAAAAGGGGATAAAAATAGTACCAATCAAATGATGGCAGCTAGAGTCATGAAATTCGGAGTATACATTCCTCTGAGTGTGTAGACACGGAAAATAAACTGATTTTTCGAAACCCGTACTTTTTGGGGTTAAAATGAAAAAAGGGGATAAAAATAGTACCAATCAAATGAACGCAGCTAGAGTCATGAAATTCGGAGTATACATTCCTCTGACTGCGTAGACACGGAAAATAGACGAATTTTTCGTAATTAGTACTTTCAAGGGATACAATGGTACAGAGGGATAAAAAATAGTACCAACTAAACGACCACAGCTAGAATGATAAAATTCTGATTGCGTAGAAACGTCAACGGGGTAAAAATGGTACCAACCAAATGGGCGCAGCTGGAATCATGGAATTCGGTGTATGCATTCCTCTGACTGCATAGACACGCAAAATAAAAAGTTTTTTTCCAAATTCGTACTTTCAAGTGATACAATGGTTACGGAGGGATAAAAATGGTACCAACCAAACGGCTACATCTGGAATAATGAAATTCGGTATATAGATTCATCTGATTAAAGAAACAGATTTTTCGAAATTCGTATTTTTTGGGGTTAAATGAAAAAAGGGGATAAAAATACTCCGAATTTCATGACTCTAGCTGCGAATTTTTCGAAATTCGTACTTTTTGGGGATTTGAAAAAGGGGGATACAAATAGTACCAACCAAATGACCGCAGCTAGGGTCAAGCAAATCGGTGTATACATTCCTCTGACTGCGTAGACACGGAAAATAAACAGATTTTTTGAAATTCGTACTTTCAAGGGATACAATGGTACAGAGGGATAAAAATAGTACCAACTAAACGACTACAGCTAGAATGATGAAATTTTAATTGCGTAGATACGTCAAGCAGCTGGAATCCGTACTTTTTCTTTTACGGCAAAAAATGGTTGAATCATGAAGTTAGGTTATTTTCCACTATGTACGTCTGATTTCAAAATTGATTTTCAAAATTTGTACTTTTGGAATTCAAATAGAATGGAAATACAACCAACTGTAGCACCCACTTTTTTATTTTTGAAAATATAAATATAAGAATATTTATTTTTTGAATTGACGTATTGGTAGCGTTACCTTATAAGCGTGGTTTGAAATAATTAAAATATTAAATTTTATTTATAAAATTAACTTTTCAATATTTCTATTTGTTTTGGTATGGCCATATTAAAAAAATTATATTTTCCTGTAATATTACTGCACTTCTACGAAAACCGACAACCTCTGTGGAATGCAAACCATGGTGGAGGGTATATAAAGTTCGGCCCAGCCGAACTTAACGCCTTTTTTACTTGGTTTTTTTTTCATTTCTTTGGAAATTTTTCTAAAGTACTATTTCAATGTGAACATTCTTTTCTTCTTTCTTCTTAATAAATATATAAAATGTGATATGCTTTTTGATGATGTATGGGCCTAGATAAAATTTATATAGTTTTCTGGGTTCTCATTCATACAGGACATGAGTAACAGGATTTTTCTTAAAATCATTATACTGCAGATATCGGTTAAATAAATACCATATTTTGAATTTTTTCTTCATTTTAAAAATCTCTCTAATATGTATCACTTCGAATAACAAATAGAGCTTTTCTTGTACTCGAAAAAAAAAATCCTATAAAAATAATAACAAATTCTAAACAATTTTAATTATTTATCTCGCCTTCCTACTCAAGTTACTGAATTTTTTGGTTCCCTTTTGAATAATTTTTGATACCTATGTACACAAAAGTACAATTTAGTAATTCAGCAAAATATGTGGTTTTAAAGATTTTATAGGACCAACTCGTAATGTTGTAATTGGGAATGAAAGGGTAACATTTTCATAAAATTAATTATTCACCAATATTTATATATATATATATAAGATCACATTATTTGGTTGAGCCAAGTAATAAATTTTATTTATATTTCTTATTTGAAAATTGTTTTAAATTTCTAGATTTTTCAAATATCCCAAGTAAGTACCTTCATAAATTAGCATCTCTCCGAGATATTCAGATATTTAGGCTTACCTCTATGCAATCTTGAGACTTTTTAAGTTTACGTTTTGTACCTATGTACAATTTGTTAAAGTTTGAAGCATTTAAGCAACACACTACTCTTCATTTTCCCCATTTACAAAGACTCCTCCCAACTCATTTCACGGCTTGTGAGCTGGCACGCCTCCAATTCCTATTAAATTCGACTGCTCAATTCAAACCGTAGAAATTCCCCTTTCTGGCAAACATCAATGAATGAATGACAATGAAAACACCAGCTACCAAAAAAAATCTGGAAATTCAGATAGAAATTAAACTGCGACCGTGAAAAAAGCACACAACTCAATGAACAATAAAAGCAAATTTTAATTTCACTTCATTCTTTTGATTGATGCGAAATAATGGGACTCATACCGCGTGCGTCATCAGCTAAGGGAGAAATCAGAACTGAACCAGAAAGGGGCTTGTATTTCGTATAACTTTGATGATTTGATGTGTGTATGTGTGAGTACAAAGTACAAAGCCATACAATAGAAGGTGGAGATGACGACGTCGTCGAGGACGACGGCGACGAGGCTGTAAAGAAAGTCTTTATTAAAGATCCCAGTTTTTTGCGGAGAAAAAAACCTTAACAAAAGCCGATTTTTGCGCACTTTTTAAATGCTTTCTACACGGCCAGGGTGAGGTGAGGATGACTATGATGATGAACAATAAAGAACAGCTGGTGCGGAACTAAAAGCAATTGCGGAACTAAAAGCAATTGTCTTTTAGTCATTTGCCAGATATTGAAATGTATGAATTCCTTCGGCGTTGAATACAACACATTTCACCAAAAAGCCAGAGACCTAAAAATATATTTTTTATGAGCATTGAGTCATTCTGCAGCATGGATAAATTAAAAGAAAACAAATAGGGAAAGGCTAAAGTCGGGCGGAGCCGACTATATGGTATCATACACCACTCCCTGCGTATATACATCGATTTGATTACTACACCCAAGTTGTCTATGGAGCGATTTTATGTAGTTCATATAAATTATACAATAGTAATTTAAATTTAACGAATATGGTAAAATTGATGAAAATCTTTTGTACTGTGGTACTTATGCATTTGATGGGCCATACGCAAACAAAATCGGTGAAAATATAACATTTATTCTCATCACGATTGGCTGTAATAAGTTGACTCCAGAGTGTTATCAACAAATCGGAAGGTGCTTATGAGCGGTGACAATATATTTGCGTAATGGTCCACCTCCATGGTCCATGGTAATATGAAGGTTTTAATGGAAATTGGTGGGACAGTTGTATTTGAAATCATGGACCCATATGATCTAATTTTCCGGCAGGTATTCCGAGAGGAAATATAACATGATCTGGCAAATTTGATCAAGATCCGATGACTACGACAACACTTCGGGCCGGTGCCAAAAACATGGCATTAACGGTAGGTATTCCTAATTGAAATATATCATGATCTGCAAATTTTGATCAAATATACCGTGTAAGATGTAGGTTCTAGAGCGGTGATAGAGTAAAATTAAGGCCCCATTTATATGGGGGTTAAACCAAAATATGGACCCATATTACTATTTCATAGTACACTCTGAAAAAAGTATGCCACGGATTAAGTAAATATGTACTAAAACTGAGGAAAATTAAACTTCGTATAGCGCCAATGCAATTATTTCTCACATCAAGTACAAACTTTTCCTTGAAAATAGGACATGCTTTGAACTTGATTCCAGTTCAACTTTTCCTCAAAGCAAGTAAAATTAACTCAAACTGAGGAAAATTTTTCTTCAAATCAAGTAAATCTCTACTTAATCTGAGGATAATTTTTAAGAAATTTCACTCAAATCAAGTAAATTTATACTCAAACTGAGGAAAATATTTCGATTTTTCCCTTCAATCCAAGTAAATTGTTACTCAAACTAAGTAAATTTGTAGTCATGCCAAGTCAATTTATACTAAAGGAAATTTTTCGGAATTTTTTCCTTAAACCAAGTAAATTTGTATTCAGCCTGACTACGACTATACTGACAATTGAAATAAATTATTTCGCTTCAGAGTATGCAACACTCATATGAAAAACTAGCAGTACCCGCTGCTTCGCACGCGAAAAAGCCAGTTATTTGTTAATTTTATCCGTCTTTGTATTTGGATAGTATTTATTTAATTTTCTTTTGGTGGATATAGATAAATTTAAAACAGTAATAGTAATAGTTAGCTAACACTCACACACAGTCAAAGGAATGTGCTTGTCGATATGCACTATTTTAGCTGAACTACATCGTATGTATAGTTTTCTACTAAGTTTTGAACAAAATATTACAACCATTTATATCCTCGATCTCATGTTTCTAGATTCAGCCAGCCATTTTAAAACTTTTTGCACTTCTTTCCCAAAAAGTACACATTTTGAAAAATCACTATAGGTAAAATGTGTTTTTGCTTCCCCTAAAAATATGTACTTTATTTGGTAACACATTTATTCCTTGTTGTCCCGTATCCCCCTTTTAAGTACAAATTTTGAAATATCCATTTATGTTCCGCGTTTACGTAATTAAAGGATTGTACAGCATTTTTATCCCTTTTCGTCCCGCGCACCCCTTAAAAGTACAAATTTCGAAAAATCAAACTACTGCGCTTCTATATGGTCAGAGGAATTTACACACTAAATTTCACGATTCTAGCTGTAATACTAAAGTTGGTACCATTTTTATCCCTTTTTCCCCGCTCGAAACTTAAAAGTACAAATTTCGAGAAATCCATTTATGTTGCAAGTCTACGTTGTCAGAGAAATAAACACAAAATTTCACGACTATAGCTGAAATATTTTATTTAGTACTATTTTTATCCCGTTCATTGTTTATAAGTACAACATTAGACAAATTTGTTTAGATTTGCGCTTCTCGTTGTCAGTGGAACTTACACACCACATTTCACGACTATAGCCCCAATACTTTGGTTGGTACTACTTTTATCCCTTGTTGCTCACCCCTATTAGAAAATTTCAAAAAATCCATTTAGATTGCGCTTTACACACAGTTTACACTCCAAATTTCCCGACTATAGCTGCAATTCTAAAATTGGAAGCCTTTTTGTCCCGCCTAACCCCTAAAAAGTACAAATTTCGAACAATTCAACTTTACTTTGTTTCTATATGGTGAGAGGAATTTACATACCAAATTTCACGATTCTAGCTGTAATACTTTAGTTGGTACCATTTTTATCCCCTTTTTGTCCCGCTCTCCCCTTAAAAGTACAAATTTCGAAAAATCCAATTTTACTTCGTTTCTATATGGTCAGAGGAATTTACATACCAAATTTCACGATTCTAGCTGTAATACATTAGTTGGTACCATTTTTATCCCTTTTTGTCCCGCTCTCCCCTTAAAAGTACAAATTTCGAAAAATCCAATTTTACTTCGTTTCTATATCGTCAGAGGGATTTACATACCAAATTTCACGATTTTAGCTGTAATACTAAAGTTGGTACCATTTTTATCCCTTTTTGTCCCGCTCGCCCCGTAAAAGTACAAATGTCGAAAAATCCAATTTTACTTCGTTTCTATATGGTCAGAGGAATTTACATACCAAATTTCACGATTTTAGTTGTAATACATTAGTTGGTACCATTTTTATCCCTTTTTGTCCCGCTCGCCCCTTAAAAGTAAAAATTTCGAAAAAATCAAATTCTACTTCGTTTCTATATGGTCAGAGGAATTTACATACCAAATTTCACGATTTTAGTTGTAATACATTAGTTGGTACCATTTTTATCCCTTTTTGTCCCGCTCGGCCCTTAAAAGTAAAGGGTGATTTTTTAAGAGCTTGATAACTTTTTTTTAAAAAAAAACGCATAAAATTTGCAAAATCTCATCGGTTCTTTATTTGAAACGTTAGATTGGTCCATGACATTTACTTTTTGAAGATAATTTCATTTAAATGTTGACCGCGGCTGCGTCTTAGGTGGTCCATCCGCTTAGTCCAATTTTGGCATTTCCACGTTTTTGAGTAACAGAGACCCAATTGGTGCGAACGGCGACGAATCGAAAATTGGTGGTCATCATTAACACTGGCCGATACAGCTGCGATATTTTCTTCAGTTCGCACTCTACGTAAGCGTGTTGGTGGTTTAATGTCCAACAATGTAAATTTGGTGCGAAATTTAGTCACAATAGCCCGAATTGCCGCTTCAGTGGGTCGATTAAACTGACCATAAAATGGAAGCGCGCAATGAACTTTCTTAACAGAGCACGCATTTTGATAATAAAATTCAATAATTTGCAAGCGTTGTTCGTTTGTAAGACGATTCATGATGAAATGTCAAAACATACTGAGCATCTTTCTCTTTGACACCATGTCTGAAATCCCACGTGATCTGTCAAATACTAATGCATGAAAATCCTAACCTCAAAAAAATCACTCTGTACAAATTTCGAAAAATCCCTATTTGTAGCTCTTCTGCATGGTCATTGCAAGGAACTCACCGAATTTCATGTTTATAGCTACTGCCGTTTAGTCAGGACGAAGGTTCGATGTTTATCCCTTTTTGGGCCATTTTATCCCCTAAAAGTACGAATTTCGTAAAATCCTTTCTTAGTCGACGTCTACGTCATATTTGGGAACTACCCTGAAAATTTCATGACCCTGGCTTCAGCCGTTTGGTCTGGGGGCTGGTCAATGATAAGTCAGTCAGTCAGTCAGTCAGTCAGTCAGTCAGTCAGTAACGCAACTCTTTTATATATATAGATTACAAGTTCTCAAACGTTTCATCTTACTCATTCTCTAAAGAGTTGAGACATTACGGCTGCGGAGGCTAGGTAGGCCTTCGCAGGGATTGTTTAGAGTAATATTTGAAGTACTTATGAAGAAAGTCTCGGCTAACGAACGAGAATTGCTTCTTAGACTACTATCCATGTATTTTTCTAAACACACAGAAGTATTTTTTATAATTTCATTTATACTTGAATGTATGAGGAACATGATATAAATTTAATGACATTTATTTACTTTATTTGAAGTGATACACACATTTTAAGTAAGAACTTCCTAAATTGAATTTTTCCATACAGAAAAATGCTGCATTATTTTCATTCTTAAACGCTAGTAAATTTTCTTCCGCACAAGTATGAATATACTTAATTGTAAGAAGTTTCTACTAGATCCAATAAAATGTTTTTAAGTAAATTTACTACCCTATTTTGAGTATAAGTACTATTTTTTCTGGCTTTGAAATAAGGAAAGTGTACTCGTATCTATTTAATTTTCCTTCTCGTAAGGAAATTTTACCTAAACTGGAGTAAAATTGTTAAACTAAATTGCAGTATGGATTTTACTCAGGTTTAAGAATGCTATTTTTTTATACCCTCCACCTCCAGGATGGGGGTATACTAACTTTGTCATTCCGTTTGTAACACCTTGAAATATTGACCTGAGACCCTATAAAGTATATATATTCTTGATCGTCATAAAATTCTAAGACGATCTAGCCATGTCCGTCCGTCCGTCCGTCCGTCCGTCCGTCCGTCCGTCCGTCTGTTGAAAGCACGCTAGCATCTAAACGAAAGGAGCTAGGACGTCCAAATTTTCCATAAATGCGTCTTATAGTCGTAGATCGGTTGGGATTGAAATGGGGCGAAATCGGCCCAAAGGGAAAAATTTTTCCCTCACAAGGACTAAAAATACCCATAATAATCCCTACTATTTTAGCATATTTAAGCATGTTTTTTGAATATGTCTGTTTATATTTGCTTGATATTTGGTATGTGTATTACCCTTATAGCAAAAAACTGCACCATAATGTGATTCTTATTTTTAGGGGGTGAAATGGGGCAAAAAAGGGATAAAAATGGTACACATTAAACGACAACAGCTAGAAACACGAAATTCGGTGTGTACATTCCTCTAATTGAGTAGATACATGATATAAAAGTATTTTTTTCAAATTCGTACTTTTAAGGGGTAAAATGGGAAAAGAGGGATAAAAATGGTACCAACCTAACGGCTGTACCTAGAATAATGAAATTCGGTGTATACATTCCTCTGATTGCATAGATATGTAAAATACACGGATTTTTCAAAATTCGTACTTTTTGGGGTTAATATGAAAAAGGGGATAAAAATAGTACCAATCAAATGACCGCAGCTATAGTCATGAAATTCGGAGTATACATTCCACTGACTGTGTACACACGGAAAATAAACTGATTTTTCGAAATTCGTACTTTTTGGGGACAAAATAGAAAAAGGGGATAAAAATAGTACCAACCAAATGACCGCAGCTAGAGTCATGAAATTCGAAGTATACATTCCTTTGACTACGTAGACATGACTGTGTATACACGGAAAATAAACGGATTTTTCGAAATTCGTACTTTTTGGGGACAAAATAGAAAAAGGGGATAAAAATAGTACCAACCAAATGACCGAAGCTAGCGTCATGAAAATCGAAGTATACATTCCTTTGACTACGTAGACATGAAAAATAAAAGGTTTTTTTCCAAATTCGTACTTTCAAGGGATATAATGGGTACGGAGGGATAAAAATGGTACCAACCAAACGGCTACACCTGGAATAATGAAATTCGGTGTATGCATTCCTCTGATTGCGTAGACACTTAAAATAAACAGGTTTTTCGAAATTCGTACTTTTTGGGGTTAAAATAAAAAAGGGATAGAAATAGTACCGATTAAATGACCGCAGCTAGAGTCATGAAATTCTGAGAATGCATTCCTCTGACTGCGTAGATACGGAAAATAGACGAATTTTTCGAAATTCGTACTTTCAAGGGATACAATGGTACATAGGGATAAAAATAGTACCAACTAAATGACTACAGCTAGAATGATGAAATTCTAATTGCGTAGAAACGTCAAGGGGGTAAAAATGGTACCAACCACATGGTCGCAGCTGGAATTATGGAATTCGGTATATACATAGACATGCATAGACACGCAAAATAAAAAGTTTTTTTTTTTCAAATTTGTACCTTTTCTATTATGGCAAAAATTGGTTGAATCATGAAGTTAGGTTATTTTGCACTATGTACGTCTGATAATGTTTTTTTGTACTTTTGGAATTAAAATAGAATGAAAATACAACCAACTGTAGCTCCCACTATCTACCAATATTTATGGTATTTAAGCTTTTTGAAAATATAAATATAAAAATATTTATTTTTTGATTTGAAATAAATAATGGTTTGAAATAATTAAAATATTATATTTATTTATAAAATTATTTTTTCAATATTTGTATTTGTTTTGGTTTGCCTATATTAAAATAATTATATTTTCCTGTAATATTACTGCACTTCTACGAAAACCTACAACCTCTGTGGAATGCAATCCATGGTGGAGGGTATATAAAGTTCGGCCCGGCCGAACTTAACGCCGTTTTTACTTGTTGAGTGTAGCTGTTTCTCTTTGAAATATAACATGATCTACAAAATTTGATAACTTCTGATGTAAACTATGGGTTCTAGAGTGTTAAAAGTAAAAAATGGGGGCCATTTTTAAAGGCGCTACATTAAAATGTTGACCCTTTTATATCAATTTCATAGTAGGTATTCGTATTTAATGATCTGCAAAATATTATCAAGATTCAATGTAATATATGTGTACTAGAGCTGTAATAATAACAATTGGGTCCATTAGTAAAGGCGCTGCATTAAAAGTGGACCCTCATAGATAACTTTCACTGTAGGAATTCTTAGTTGAAATATAACATGATCAACATTTTATCAAGATCCCATGTATGATGTGCGTTGTACGGAGGCTCTACCAAAACATGGACCCATATTGTTGACTTTCCTAGTATGTGTTTCTAGTTTGAATATAAATTTAATCAATATCCTATGTAAAATGTCCATTTTAGAACAATAATAGTGTAAATCGGAGGCATATTTGTATGGGGACTATATCGAAACATGGACCCATGAAATCTACTTTCATGCTAGCTGTTTCTAGTTCAAATATAACATTATCCTGAAAATTGTATCAAGATCCAATGTAAAAAGTGTATTCTACAGCAGTAATAGGGTAAATTGGAAGGATATTTGTATGGAGGCTATATCTGAATCTGAATCGATTTCCTCCAAATTCCAAATACCGATCGTAGATGGTCTAAAAAAGTTTCTTCTGCAAAATTTCATGACAATCGGTCTACCATCTAAAGCGAACAAGCTTTAGATGGTCAGCAGGTGGACGGACAGACAGACATCCTTAAATCGATTCAACTGGTGCTTCTAAGCCGATCGATATACTTAAAGGTGGATCTAGCTCGATTATTTATTTGTGGTACACACTTTTGGAGGAAAACTAGCTTATATTACCCTATTCCACGAAGTAGGGTATAACATATATATAAAGACTAAAGTCGGGCAGGGTCGACTATGTTATACCCTACACTTTCTACGCTATTGCAATTCAATTAGGTGAGGCTTTTGGAAATTGTATCATCCAAGATATAACCCACTTTCACAACGTATGTTTACATGTGAAATATAACTTGTTCTGATCAAATTCTGTTACAATATGTGTTTTTTAGAGCAGAAAAAGTAAAATCAATGACATTTGCATGAAACCTATATATAAATTTGAACCGATTTTACCTATTTTCACTACAGAAGTTTCTAGTTAGAATACTAGGTGTTGTCCCAACTTCGAACAAAATCGAAAGAGTCTAATCCGGAGAGTCATTTGTACGGGAGCTATATATAAATCTGAACCGACTTGACTCATTTTCACCATAGATGTTTCTAGTTCAAATATAAGATGTTTGAAATTTTTATGGAGGTTATATGTCAATCTGAACCGATTCGCTTCAAATTAAATAGCAGATAGACGGACATTGACTCGGAAAGTAATCCTAAATGCACAAGAATGTAATACAATAGTGAAAAGTATAATTATCGAAGGTACCTTTAATATTTGTACTCATTTGGAAAATATAGGTCCGATCACACCCGTTTATTTATTGATAATTGCGTCCCCAAAAATTAAGAAATTTTTTTTTTTTTAAGTTTTGTTTTTTTTTTTTTCATTTTCCTTCCTATTTAGGGACAACTTCATTTCATTCTCAAACCCAACCGATTTGCAATCATTAGAAATATTCGTGTAAAATTTTAACATGATTTATTTTCCAGAAAAAATAGACCACCATTTATTTTGAAGTGCTTTGAACGCGATCAACTTTTGTTGTTTTTTGATCAGCAATTGCTTTATGTTTTACGCTCTTCTATATTTTCTATAATAATAATAATTTCTTCTATAATTTCGTTCAATAAAACATTCCTTTAAATAGCTGCCGCATATCCCGCATATAAACGATTTTTAATAAAACCAAAATGTACCACACATGCAAATTTATTTGTGGCTGATTGTGTGCGCAAACTTTTCAGTATTGAATTGATTTTTCGAAAACAATTCAAAATAAATGTTGGCATTAAGAAAGAAACACATGCGCCACATGGCTGACTCAGGCGCCATTGTTCGCATCTCTCTTTTTATCTTTAGCAAAAAATGGTGTGTATGCATGTATGTCCTCATAAAGTTCAATTAAGTTAAAAGCCCCCTGACTTGCCTTCAAGGTGTCCTTTTTGTCAGTCCTGTTCACGATTGTATTTATTCAAATGCCACAGATGATGATTTAAATGTTTCTCTAATGTAGAGGTACTCGAGTGGAAATGTCGTTAAATGTCATCCACCGCACACACACACACTCTCCACTCTCATCCTTTTGTATTCATTGTACCTACCTACCTACCGGTAACACGGTATTTAAATAGGTATCCTACAAACAAAAGAGGTGCTGATCCTCAGCTTTTAGCACACTTGCGAAAGTAGAAAAAAAGTATGCGAATTGTGGTCCATAAATGGCACAAAAGAAGAAAAATGTGCCGGAGGGATGAAAATGATTTTCAGATATTTTTAGTTCTTACTTGTAGAAGCGTTTTCTAAGAATATTTGCTTTGCTGGTATTACTTACGATTTAAGAAAAACTCAAAATTATTATAAAAATTTGTTTTATTTGAAATTATTGAAAAACGGTTGGTATTTGTTTTATTTTTTTCTTTAATTTTTACCAATATTTGTGTTGCCTTCGTCAACCATCGACAAAAACACATATGGCCATCCCCCAGTGGCCCGGATGCGACATTCGCACGCCTTAAACTACGCCAAAAACAAGAAAGAAACTGAAAAAGTCGATCAGCCTTTTTAGTGTTCTAAAGCGCTTAAAGAGTACTCCATTTTAAATATATATCGTCAGGATTTAGTACAAATTAGTAAAAAAATTATAATTTATTTTACTCACGTGAGCGTGCGTGAACGTGAGTAATGAAAAATCTTCGTGCGTGAACGTGAGTGATTCAATTTTTTTCCTTCGTGAGCGTGCGTGAACGTGAGCCAATAATCACTCACGCGCACATCTCTAATCGAGAGATGATTAATGATTTTTTATGGTCGGAGTTAGATGGTATTGATCTGGACAACGTTTACTTTCAACAAGATGACACGTTGTGTGCCACGCAAGCAACGGAACCATTGCTCTTTTATGGGAAAAGTTTCCGGACCGTGTTATCTCACAATTGGCCACCGAGATCTTGTGATTTAAAACCTTGCGACTTCTTCTTTTGGGGCCACGTGAAAGATAAGGTCTACGCCAACAGCCCATTGGCGATTCAAGACCTCAATGATAGAATTAGTGAGGCTATCGAGGACATAGGGCAGCCACTTTGCGATTTGGTTATGGAAAATTTCATCAAAAGGATATGGTCCTGTAAGCGTGGTCGTGGTGGCCATTTGGCTGATGTTGTTTTTCATTATTAACGGCATACCTTCTTCTTTATTATGAAATAAACATCCGATCATTTAACTCAAAAAATGGCATTTTTCTTTGAATACCAAAATAACACCTCTTGTTGGAAAACCCGTATAATCAAAAGCAATACCTGTATACAATTTTGTAAGTGATTTTTTGTTTGTTTTTGATAAAGCTTGTCGTAGAAAAAACACGCTCGCTAGATGATGAGGTAGGGCTAACAGTCATCAAGGCAACATATTTGATTGATTTGTCAAAATGCGAAATCGTCATATAAAGTCGCATTTACATATGTGTCAAAATTTGCGTAAAATGGTAGTGTTTCTGTGCAGAAGTTTTTTATTGGTGCAATGTTCACATATTTACTAAAAACCGGTTAACCGACACGAAAAATCCGATTTTCTCGGTTAACCGAAAATGACCATTTTACAAAAACCGGCCGACGGTTGCAGGTGAAGAGATCGGTTAACCGGTTTCGGTTTTGGACACCCTAGTTCCATTATTAAATGACAAAGTTCAGCCTTTCCAATAAAAACAGAACTTTTAAAAAATAATAAGGAATTTTATTTGCTCATATTTGAAGTTATTGTAGTTGAGGTAAAATTTTATTTTTTTATTTTTAGAAATAAATCCTTTGTTAATTTTTATAAAATTCTCTTTTCTATTCTCCGTCGTCATCGGCATGTGTTTGTAAATTTTATATGTAAAGTCCTCTGCGTATTTTACACTATAAAGAGGATTGTTTGTCGACAATATATTTACAAATTCCATATGATGGTGAACTGGTCGAGGCATCATTCGAATGGTATTTAATTACCTTACTTTGTCTAATACCCCGTTCAACAAGACCAGAATAAAACATGTGTATTTAAAGTCTAGCGTCTATTTTCCGAAAACTAATTATAAACCTGATTTTTAAGGACGAATTAATTTTAAAATATTAAATGAAATTGTATATCAATTTAATTAAACAATCCAAACTTTATTTCGTGTAGTTTGGCATCGTCAACTAAATAATTAGAATTAAATTTATCACATCTTCAAATGTAATAATTATTTCTTTCAGAGTAATCTTGATTTAAGATAATCATCGAACTATACGACGTTGAACTATTCGTTGCCAAGCATATGTTCCTTGTGACAATTCCATTAATATCCCATATAAATCCCAATGAAATTCCCGCACTTATTACACCATTTATACAAACTAAAATATTAAGTGATTAATATATGTATGTATGTGTAACTTCCCATAAAACCCACAGAAATCTTTCCACTTTCTTCCAAATATAAAATGACCACATTCTTCTTTACAGCCTGCCATGGACCCCCATTTCTCGGTCATGCATTTGCATATTATTAGGAACAAAGTCGTCTTCTTGAGGTTACAATTGCACGCTGTTTTGTTTTTTTTTCATTCCCCTATGCCGTTGTACAAAGTAAAATGGGCGAAAAACCACTTTGACCAAATTGACAACAGACAATAATGGCATCCAGCATAGTCGTCATCCTCATGGACGTACCATGTTACATACCATCATACATATGTTTTGGCACTGTCATTGTTAGCTTATCTTTTGTTGCACAAACCTACAACAAGCCTTCACTCCCCTTCACATTGGCTGCATGTATGAATAAACTCACTTCTTATTTTCTCATTTTTGTCGCTATTTTTTCACGACATTAATCCCCAGCGTAGGATTGTTAACTTCCTACAGAAAAAATTGCCAACGGGCTGCTAAATGAAAAATAACCACTTTGCTGTTTTCCGCGTCATCGTCCTAACCATCGTCATCATCATAGTCGTCGTCATCGTCCTCGCCATCCTGCAGCCATAACAATGCCGCATCAGGCAGCATCAGCTTTGGCGAAAAAAGCCACTTGCAATGAATAAGAGATGAGTGTGAATTCTTCACTTTTACAATTATTTTACAAGGCAAGTTCTTTTCTGTTTTGTTTTGTTCCATTAACATTACTTTAGGTTTCTTTTTATTGCGGCTTATTAAGGTCTGTGTACGATGAGCCTGATTTGAAGGAGGAAAATAACAAGAACATCTTGCAACAGAGACCATTTTTAGAAAAAGGGGTTGCATCTATCTTAAGATTTACTCAATTAATCGAAACATTCAGTTTTTGATGTTGATATTACTGGCAATTAAGCGAAATGCATACTATTTTGACAAAAATCCGAATTTTATGACATCGGATTTATATTTTGATGTATTTATTGCACATAATTGAATTGAAGCTGTGCCACAGAAAATATAACTCCTTCAGGATCCTATGGTGTTCTTTCGCCACAGGATCCTGTTGTTATTGCACTAGATAGAAGAGTGGGTTCATTCACAACACGTTCTACAAAAGAATGAGTCCTTTGGAGATGAGTAAGTTAAATGAACTTGTCTCAACGCTTATCTGGGCCATTGTTAAGGACGATTACAAATCGAATATAAACGGCCTTTTGCTGGCTTCCGCAATTTTTACAATCAGCATATTTTTGCGGATTCGAATTTCTAAATTTTCGATTTCTTTTTAGACTGATTTTGTTTAACCAAACATCCTCTTCAATTGCTCGTCAGAAAAGAAAGACGCGAAATTTAAAAACTCGAATTCGCAAAATGCGCTTTGTAAGTCAGCACAGAGCCCGAACTCTATTCTGTGGTCCCTGGACATGTCATACAAAATTCACACAAAAAATCCGGGAATTTTAACTTCTTTGGGATTGAGATTTTTGGAATTTGCCTCTATAAGTGAGATTTTTATACCCTACACCACTTCGTGGAATAGGGTATTATAAGTTAGTTTCGCGCCAAATGTTTGTAACACCTCGAAATAATCGAGCTAGACCCACCTTTAAGTATACGGATCGGCTTAGAATCACCAGCTGAATCAATTTAGCGATGTCTGCCCGTCCGTCCATCCGTCTGTCCGTCTGCTGTCCATCTAAGCTTCTTCGCACTCTACAGGTCGCAATTGCTGTCCGATTATCATGAACTTTGGCAGAAGTTACTTTTTTGGCCAAGGGCGATCGGCATTGAATTTGGAGGAAATCGGTTGATATTTAGATATAGTCCCCATACAAATGTCGCTCCCGATTTGACATTTTCCGCTCTAGAAACACATCTTGTACCCGATTTTCTTTAAATTTGGTACAACATCTTATAATCCAACTTGAAACACCTATGCTGAAAGTGGCTATGATCGGTTCAGATTTAGATATAGCCCCCACACAAATGTCGCTCCCGATTTGACTTTTTCCGCTCTAAAATCCACATTTTGTACCCGTTTTTTCTTTAAAATTGGCACAATCCAACTAAAAAACTATGATGAAAGAGGGTAAGATCGGTTCAGATTTAGATATAGCCCTCATACAAATGTTGCTCCGGATTTGAAATTTTCCGCTCTAGAAACGACATTAAACGATTTCCTTTAAATTTTGCAGAACATCTTATAATCCAACTAGAAACACGTATGCAAAAATTGGGTAAGATCGGTTCAGATTTAGCTATAGCCCCCATATAAATGTCGCTCCGGATTTGACATTTTCCGCTCTAGAACCGACATATTGTACCCGATTTTCTTTAAATTTTGCAGAACATCTTATAATCTATATAACTAGAAACACGTATGCAAAAAATGGGTAAGATCGGTTCAGATTTAGATATAGCCCCCATACAAATGTCGCTCCCGATTTGACATTTTCCGCTCTAGAAAAGACATATTGTACCCTATTTTCTTTAAATTTGGCACAACATTTTATAATCGAACTAGAAACGCCTATGCTGCAACTGGGTAAGATCGGTTCAGATTTAGATATAGCCCTAAAATACACATATTGTACCCGTCTTTCTTTAAAATTGACACAACATCTTATAATCCAACCTATGGTGAAAGTGGGTAAGATCTGTTCGCCCTCATACAAATGTTGTTCCCCAATGTTTAACCGATTTTGGCCAAACTTTACATATTATATTTCACCAATAAACATACATGGTGAAAGGGGTCACATCGTTCCAGGTTTCAATATACCCCCATACAAATGTCCTTTCCGATTTAACATTTTTTGTCAAACACATACATTTACAGGATGCAAAAATCCTTCCCGATTTCAATTTTTTACCGAATTGAATTGTAATGAGAATTGTTTGGGTGATGCCCATATATCCATACTTTGGTATAACCCAAATGGGGCCCTTTCTGATCTATTACAGCTCTAGAAACTACATCTTACATCGGATCTTCATCAAATTTTGCAGATCATGATATTTATCAACTAGGCATACCTACCGTGAATGAGAAATATATAGGCCCATGTTTTGGACAAGTCCCAGAATGTTGTTATTGGCCCCTTTTTGAAATGTCGGCCCTATTAGTACTGTATAATTTGTTTTTGTCTGTCGGATAATTGGATCAATTACATTATTATTAACCATATTCGTTAAATATGGCTAAAAATGAATTTATAGTAGCTGTATAATTTATATGAACTACATAAAATTGCTCCCATGAAATACCTGGGTTTAGTAATCAAAGCGAGGTACATACACAGGCAGTAGTGTAGGGTATTATATAGTCGGCCCCGCCCGACTTTAGCCTTTCCTTACTTGTTTCTTTTTCATTATTTTTTTACTATCGGTATTTTGCATGCGTTCGTTAACTAAAATATACCTTCGAGACGAAAACTTATATTATTGAATATCAGCTATAAGCTGAAAATTCAGATTGTCACTCAAAATTCAAAATGTCACTAGAATTACCTGTTTAAGTGGACAACAGTCAAATTACCTGAATAAGTGGAAACTGGGTTAGTGGGAAACCTCCATAAGTGGGAGTAAGTGGCAAGTCCGGGAAGCGAGTGCCAAATTTGAGGATTTTGAAATATATGATTAAAAATAGAAAATTTTTAATTCAGCTTGTGACAGGGACATCAATAGCCACAGTAATATTTATTATGTATAATCAGCTCAGCTGTCAGAATGGAATATGCGACAAATGTGCACTTTGACTCAGTTTTTGAATAGGATCCGCCATCTAACGTTTTTTTTCAACTATTCAACCGTTGGACTATTATTTGTGGGGTGCCCGAGGCAGTTTTTCCATTATTAACCGGAAGGATTGTACTTTCAAATAAAAAAGAAATTTGAGAAAATATTCAGTCGTTTTTTTATAGCATTTTCAAAAAAAAAGTTATTTAGCGGACCCTATACAATGTCAGAGTAGTCGGATATACTTCCCATCCTTTAATACTCATGTATGTATGGCTAAAATTTTAAATTTCGTTAGGATAGGAATAGAAAAATACCTGGATCTTAACACATTATCCCCCTAGCCATAAACTCATAAAAACTAACTATCGGCGTTTCACTTCTACTACCGAACGAAGCTATTTGACATCGTACTTCTCCAGATAATACTGCAATTTTCATTGTTTTTCCGTTGATTTGGTAAAAGTTTAAGTATTGCAATCAGTTCTCTGATTTCATATCGAAATCAATGAGTTGCCTCAATCCAGTCGCCCTACTTCATTTTCACAGCTAGTAAACAATCTTCACTCCACATTTTATTGTACAAGGATCCTAATACTTGCAAGTACAGGGTTTTCCAACAAGTGGTGTTCTTTTGAATCACTCGGCATTTCGGTAGCTGTCACTTTTGAAGCATTTATTCTTTGACATTTGACAAGTTGAAACTACGCCATTACTAAAAATGGAACGATACACGCATTGAAATTATTAAAATTCATGAATGAAAATGATCCGGAATTCCATCGAAAAATTATCTTGACTGATGAGGCCCATTTCCACCTCGGTGGCCACGTCAACAAGCAAAATTGTCGCATTTGGGGCTCGGAAAACCCAAGAGTTATTGTTGAGAAGCCTCTCCATCCTCATCGTGTGACTGTTTGGTGCGGTTAATGGCCCGGCGGGGTCATTGGACCTTACTTTTTTGAAAATGAGGTTGGATCGACAGTTACGGTGAATGGATTACCCTATCAAGAGATGATTTTTTATAGTCGGAGTTGGATGCTATTGATCTGGACAACGTTTACATTCTTCAACCATTGCTCCTTTAAGGAAAAAGTTTCCGGACCGTGTTATCTCTCGAAGAGGTGATCGCAATTGGCCACCGAGATCTGGTGATTTAACACCTTGCCACTTCTTCCTTTGGGGCCACGTGAAAGATAAGGTCTCAAATTGGTATATCTTTAAATGATAGCTATACCTTTTTCAGTTGAAATTGAGCAAATACAATATCATATTGAGAAAATACCAATTTAAATTGAGAAATGCAAATGGTGTAGACAAAGCATTATAAGGAAGAAAATACATCATATATACGAACGATACTGTTTGAGCTGATTTTATTTTGTGTTAAAATTGAACTTTTTTTATATAGGGTGGGCCATTTAAAATATTAAATTAAAATCTACTATAAAAAAGTACTGATTATGTTTTCAAATTTCTGGTTTTATTGGAAAGGTTGAACTTTGTCATTTATTAATGGAACACAATATAATTCATAAGAATGCGTCTCTGGCTCGGCAGTACCTCACCTGATCAACACAATCTTTCAGTCAGCTCACAATTTACACCAAACAGTGACTCATTGTGGATGCATTGGCTTCTCAATAGTCACGTGTGGGTCCTCTGAAACCCATATGCGACAATTTTGCTTATTGACATAACCACCGAGATGAAAATGAGCTTCATGAAGGCTGAACTGAATGCCGATCTCTCCTCGAAAATTTTCCACATAAATTTCTTACAGTTTACGTTAAATTTTGTTCGCGTGTAAAGCGTCCCATTTTTCAAATGTCAAACATAAACCTGAAAATAAAAACTAGTAAATCAAAAAAAAAAAAATTTTTTCAAATCCATGCTTTATGCAAGCAGAATTCTATTGGGCCTAGAAATTCTTTTTTAGTTATCTTTTGTAGAAGGAAAATTTACTGCAAAATTTCAGTTTTTTATCTGCCATAGAACGGCATATATTCGAAAATGGGGTTTAACTTCGTATGGGAGGTGCCACGCCCACATTTCCATTACCGCCCATTTTTGTCACAACTACGCACATTAATGCTAGATGCACTTACACAAAATTACAGTAGGTGTAATTTTGGTTTTAACTTCATATGGGAGGTGCCACGCCCACTTTTGCATTACCGCCCATTTTAGGCGCAACTACGCACATTGATGCTAGATGCACTTACACAAAATTTGAGCACTATACGTGTCATAGAACTGACACTATTCGATAATATGTTTTAACTTCGTATGGGAGGTGGTACGCCCACTATTCCAATATTTGGCACAACTATGCGAATTGATGCTAGATGCACTTACACAAAATGTCAGCACTCTAGGTGTCATAGAACTGACAATATTCAATAATAGGTTTTAACTTCGTATGGGAGATGCCACGCCCACTTTTCCAATACCGCCCATTTTTGGCACAACTATGCGAATTGATGCTAGATGCACTTACACAAAATGTCAGCACTCTAGGTGTCATAGAACTGACAATATTCAATAATAGGTTTTAACTTCGTATGGGAGGTGCCACGCCCACTTTTCCAATACCGCCCCTTTTTGGCACAACTATGCGAATTGATGCTAGATGCACTTACACAAAATTTCAGCACTCTAGGTGTCATAGAACTGACAATATTCAATAATAGGTTTTAACTTCGTATGGGAGGTGCCACGCCCCTTTGTCCAATTGGTCAAATTTTTCCATTTCCTTGTATTGTCATCGAAAATGATTAAATTTTGTGGCACACAAACATATATAGAAAGTAACCTTATATAAAGCATGGAATGAATGTTATTCTACATTTCAAAGTCAAATTTTAAATTTTAATGGTCCACCGTTTATTATGAATGTGATTCAAATTTGTATAGATTTCTGCTTAGGTTGTTGGACCTTTTGGTCAAGTTCATTCATTTTAGTAAATCGCCACGTCTGGCAGCACCTGTCGTAAGGAAGATTTCATATTTCTAATTTTAGAAATAGTATTTCGGTACGAGCAAAAATAGGCTAGTGATTATCTCGTTTTTGCTCTTAATCGCAAACACGATTTTAACCCATCTTTGCCCCTACCCAGTTTGTAATCCGCTTTTGTTTAAAGTAAGATTGTAACCCATTTTTGTTCTCTACCCCTCAATTAAAGACAGAGTGATTTCTTGACAACGTAATTTTCCAGTTTGATGATCAGAATTGGCCCCCATGTTATCTATGTTCGTTGAAGGAACGAATTTGGTGCCGCATTTATGAATAGAAGACTTTTTGACTCAGTGAATACTTGAACAGATCAAACATATTCCCAACATGAAAAGACAAATATGTATATAGACTATACCACAGAAATCTACAAACAATAGTAAATTGTGAATAAAATAAGAATTAATGTTGTATGTCGTTAGGAAGCGATTTATTTGTATGTATAATTATAGATCGAAGTTGAAGGATAATCTCCAGTCTTCAAAAACGCTGTTTGTAGTCTTTTGTATCGTAATTTATGTATGTACATTGTACAAACATCGAAATAAATTCCCAATAATTGCATAGCAGCTTGTTTACAATGAATTGAATTCGCTCGCCTACGCAAATTATTCACCTCAATTAGATATCATTTAAGACCGGAGACCTAAGAGATGCCCACAATGACATTCATTCTCTTTGTTATTCATATAAAATCATTAACTAATTGCTTTTTGTTCTGCGACGACAAGCAACAAATCTAATTTGACTGAGAGTATACTGAGAGATACTGAGACACACCATTAACGCAATCATACGTAGCACACGAATATTCAATCATTTCAAATTAAGTAATTAATGGTCACAACATTAGCATGCTTACGACAAACCATCCACCCATCAAATATCCGAGCAGGAGAAAGGACGAACATCCAACCACCCACCCATTCGAAGTGAAATCAAAGGAAGTGCTCTATATTTAATAACATAAAAGGAGAACGAGGAGTATATTTATCTGACAAACTACCAACCCCGTTGGTATTGAAACCAATGCATTTTCATATGAAATGAAATTTATTACCAACCACAACAGACAAACAATCGAATAGAATCGCAAGCATTTGCCAGCCATAGATTAAACCACAAGAATTATAACAATTTTACACGTAATAGTGGCATAAGTCATTCAAACTCGACTCGGCTCGAGTCGACACACACACAATCTCCCTCCGGTGCCCACAGACGACAGACGGAGTGAACCAAGTGACATTGGTCAGAGGTTTGTACGATGTACGTAGTACGTGTGTATTGTGGAGAGTATAAATGCATGTCTCAACATATGTCATGAAAGGAAGAGCAAATGAAACTCAGGATATCTGGGAGGGGATGAATGTGTGTACGTTTCGTACTTTAAACAAAATAAAAGGACCATCAACAGGAGTACCCCCACCAACACCATTTAACATACTTAAATACCCACGTCTGCATACACACACACACCACATACCGCCCACACACTCAAACCGTGCTGAAATCATTAGGTTTAAGAATTTTTGTTTTTAATTTTTAACTGGGGACTAATTTTTTACTGCCACCATCCCAATGCTGTCAGCTATAGAGGGTTAGATATATGCATGTATATACCAGAAGTAATTCATAAAAGGCGACTTAATGGAACACTATAATGAAAAATGTTTCCTTCGTAATATTTAGGAAGTTGGTCATAACCTCTATATTTATTCAATGATATTTTCCAAATGAACATTGTTATGAAATTTATCGTGCCAAGATAACATGATATTAATTTGTTCTCAATTTTTTTCGCTACTGTTCTTAAACCACGGATTCTATATGAAATTGAATTTTTCAAAATTTGTAGTCAGCATAATTACATAGCACCCATAAAAATAATACTTTGTCACTCCTCAACATCCGGTATCTTTAAAATTGAAATGTCTTTATTTGATATTGACCAAAATTATGAGTAAAAGAATTCCAAATATATGCTACCCTCCACTTTGTACCCCATTACAATTGAATTCGTGGAAAAAGTGATATCGGGAACGATTTTTTCATTTATATGAAGATATATATATATACATTTATAAAATTAAATTAAATAAATAATTAAATTAAAATTATATGGGAGATATATCTAAATCTAAACCCACATCCATCATAAATTTTAAGCAAATCGTGTTGTTTCTAGAGTGGAAAAAGTCAAATCCTGAACGACATTTGTATGGGATCTCTATGTAAATCTGAACCGATCTGACTGACTTTCACCATCAATGTTTCAAGTTGAATTGTAAGGTGCTGTGCCAAATTTGGAGCAAATCGAGTAAATTATGTGGTTTCTAGAGCGAAACTGACTGACATTCAACATATAGGTTTCTAAAGAGTGATTTTTTTGAGGTTAGGATTTTCATGCATTAGTATTTGACAGATCACGTGGGATTTCAGACATGGTGTCAAAGAGAAAGATGCTCAGTATGCTTTGACATTTCATCATGAATAGACTTACTAACGAGCAACGCTTGCAAATCATTGAATTTTATTATCAAAATGCGTGCTCTGTTAAGAAAGTTCAGAAAGAAATAAATTGTGTTCAGCGACGAAGCTCATTTTTGGCTCAATGGGTACGTAAATAGGCAGAATTGTCGATTTTGGAGTGAATATCAGCCAGAAGCATTGCAATAGCTACTAATGCATCCAGAAAAAGTCACAGTTTGGTGCGGTTTATGGGCTGGTGGCATCATTGGACCGTACTTCTTCAAAGATGATGCGAATCGTAACGTAACTGTGAATGGTGAGCGCTACCGTGAGATGATATCCAACTATTTTTTGCCCAAAATGGAAGAACTGAACTTGGTTGACATGTGGTTTCAACAAGATGGCGCTACATGCCACACAGCTCGCGATTCTATGGCCATTTTGAGGGAAAACTTCGGAGAACAATTCATCTCAAGAAATGGACCGGTAAGTTGGCCACCAAGATCATGCGATTTGACGCCTTTAGACTATTTTTTGTGGGGCTACGTCAAGTCTAAAGTCTACAGAAATAAGCCAGCAACTATTCCAGCTTTGCAAGACAACATTTCCGAAAAATTCGGGCTATTCCGGCCGAAATGCTCGAAAAAGTTGCCCAAAATTGGACTTTCCGAATGGACCACCTAAGACGCAGCCGCGGTCAACATTTAAATGAAATTATCTTCAAAAAGTAAATGTCATGGACCAATCTAACGTTTCAAATAAAGAACCGATGAGATTTTGCAAATTTTATGCGTTTTTTTTAAAAAAAAGTTATCAAGCTCTTAAAAAAATCACCCTTTAGTAAAACATCTTATATTTAAACTAGGAACACGTATGGTGAAAATAGGTAAGATCGGTTCAGATTTATATATAGCTCCCCAAAAAAAGAAGATCATGGTGAATGGATTCGCTGTCGTTCTTAGCAGCTTCGTTTGTCGTATTCAACAACTTGGCGTATTTTACATAAGGATCTCGGCATTAGAGATTTATATATAGCTCCCAAAAAAAGAAGATCATGGTGAATGGATTCGCTGTCGTTCTTAGCAGCTTCGTTTGTCGTATTCAACAACTTGGCGTATTTTACATAAGGATCTCGGCATTAGAGATTTATATATAGCTCCCCAAAAAAGAAGATCATGGCGAATGGATTCGTTGTCGTTCTTAGCAGCTTCGTTTGTCGTATTCAAAAACTTGGCGTATTTTACATAAGGATCTCTGCATTAAAGCGTACAAAATTCAACTTGTGCAAGAATTTAAGCCAGGCGACTTAAATATGAGTATTTTTCCAGTGAATGGGTTTCCCAGTCATTATGCTCGAACGAGTCGCTCAAAATTGGTCCTTTCGAATGGACAATCTCAGACGTAGTCGTGGCCACAATTTCATACAGTAAATGCATTAAATTCTTATTTTTACCGACAATAAAAATTTTAAGTTCACTTTCAAATTTATGTGTATTAATTTACATTATAATTCAAACCTTACGATGAATGTGCGACATGAAAAATCCCAATCGCCCAAAGCGAAAATTTGGTCATAAATTTCCTGCGTTGGCGGCTTTCGGCCTGGCTTAACGATTTTCTCCTCTGGGGTACGCCGAGAGCCGGCTTCGCAGAGTAAAGGATTTCTGCCTTGCCATCCTTCGATTGGAAGAATTAAAGAATTCCTCCTCTGGGAGGAAATCTGACTATGTAGAGTAAAGGTTTTCAGGGTTGCATTTATGAAAGATCGCTCAAATGACAAATATGAAAATTTATGTATAAAAGCCATTTTTGAGGTTAATTTTCATATGAAAAATCTCTCATTTTTGTAAGCGTTTTTGGGATCAGTTTTCATATTTTTGTGACTATTTTTCATTGGGCGTTCTCGCCTATATGTAGTTTATTTAAATTTTGAGAAATCTGTGTTTATATATATATCCTGAGTTTATAAAAAAGTCATTTTCGTTCGTAAATTGCTAATGCAAGGCAAGCATGATAAAACATTTCAAGGCCCTAATTGTCTCTAACTTATTAAAATCTTTCGAAGCTTGTGGTAAGTAAATCTCTATGCCGTGCTGTGCGGTGTAGAGTGTAATTACACAACTCTATTAAGACATTTAAATGTAAAGGAAAGTATCTGCCACCAGCCACCAGCCACCACCCCTCCGTTCATTTATTCCTTTCATCCTCAAAGTCCCCCATTTGTTGGTTACGTTTACTTGCGTACTTTACGACGTGCTACTCCCTCCACCCACACCTTGTTGGTTGGATAAGTAAGTAGTCGAAATATTAAAACAGTCCCTCAGGGCCACATTTGTTCTTTTTTCCCTGTGTGCGAGTGTGCCGAGCATTATCACTTCTGCTCACTTTCTGGGCGTACAGGCGTTCTGTGCTGCCCTATCCTGCCTGTCCGTTCGTCTGCCTAAGTCTATTGTTGTTGTGGCTGTTCAACTTTTGAACGGGCATTATTAAATGCACTTTTAATCTTCCTTCTTTCTTTCCTTTTCCCAACTGTTCAATACTCATTTTCACTTTACCCTTGGCACAAAGTACCAACACAGACACACACACACACCCACATAAACATTCTCATTCTCTAGAAAATATAACGATTATCACCCTTAAATGGTACTTATGCGAAGAATGACAAGCGATGAATTTTCAAAATGATTTAACCAAAGTTTTTTTTGCCATTCTTTCCCAACACAAACTTTTGCCGAGTCGATACCAAAGTCCTACAAATTGCACCAGGCGACAGCCACGCACACATTACTTATTGTGATTTTTATATACTTTTTCTGCAAATTGCATTTGAACTCAAAAAAAAAACGTCTGCATTTACACAAGTTATGCGAAAGGAAAGTTTGTTGGGTAGAATTCAGCAGATATTTCAGGATTTTGTTAAAATTTTAGTACACAATTTACAATGAAAAATAATTTTCATAAATAATCTGAGCCTTTTCTTATTTTTTTTGTTTGCTCCACACCATAGGATGGGTTACACTAACTTGGTATGATAATTTTAATAATTTTTTTCATACTTTTTTACGCCATACAAAGGCGATATTGGTATCAAATGAAAGAAAAGAATGAAGAAGAAGAAGAAGATTTCTTTATTCTATGTGTATTAGTTTAACATTAACAACTATTTCAAGTTCTCTCCCTTAAAAAGCAAAACATGAATAAGGAGAAAAATTAAAAAAAATAAGAAACATGAAAATTTAAGTATTTTTAACAAAGTATGAAAACAAATTATTAAAACAGCTTTATCCTTCGGAAATTAAAAGTCCTGTAAAAAGAGAAGAAAATATCACTAAATGATACACTGATTAGAACATTTTACGTACGAATTTCGAAAAATCCGTTTATTTCCCGTGTCTACGCAGTCAGGGTAATGAATACTCAGAATTTCATGACTCTATCTGCGGTCAATTGGTTGGTAATATTTGTGTAAATATACACCGAATTTCATTATTCTAGGTGTAGCCGTTTGGTTGGTACCATTTTTATCCCTCCGTACCCATTGTATCCCTTGAAAGTACGAATTTCGAAAAAAAAACTTTTATTTTTCATGTATACGTAGTCAAAGGAATGTATACTCCGAATTTCATGACTCTAGCTGCGGTCATTTGGTTGGTACTATTTGTATCCCCTTTTTCTATTTTTACCCCAAAAAGTACGAATTTCGAAAAATCAGTTTATTTTCCGTGTCTACACAGTCCGAGGAATGTATACTCCGTATTTCATGACTCTAGCAGCGGTCATTTGATTGGTACTATTTTTATCCCCTTTTTCATTTTAACCCCAAAAAGTACGAATTTTGAAAAATCCGTGTATTTTACTTGTCTATGCAATGAAAGAAATGTATACACCGAATTTCAATCAGAGGAATGCACACACCGAATTTCGTGTTTCTAGCTGTTGTTGTTTAATATGTACCATTTTTATCCCTTTTTTGTCCATTTCACTCCCTAGAAATAAGAATCACTTTATGGTGCACGTTTTTGCTATAAGGGAATGCGCATACCAAATATCAAGCAAATATAAACAGACATATTCAAAAACATGCTTAAATGCTCTAAAATATTAGGTATTATTTTGGGTATTTTTAGTCCTTGTGAGGGAAAATTTTTTCCCTTTGGGCCGATTTCGCCCCGTTTCAATCCCAACCGATCTAAGACTATAAAGCGGGTATTAGACACATTTATGGAAAATTTGAACGTTCTAGCTCCTTTCGTTTAGATGCTAGCGTGCTTTCAACAGAAGGACGGATGGACATTAGAGCGTACCTGGTTACAAGTAAAAAAAAAAGTTCGCCGTACACCTTCGAATATGAAGTATTATTGAAAGGTAGTTTCAAAAAAATGTTTTTTTATTTTTTTTATGCCGAACGTAGGGGTCGCGCTTTTACATTTTTCTATATAATTTCTGCATTTATAAACGGATTTTAAAGTGTGATACATCGATGTTTTTGTCTCGACGAGGCCGATTTTTTGTCTGTGAAGTCATTGAGCTCAAGCATGATTCATGATTTTATGCGTGCTTTAATTTTCTGATATTAGAGTGGTACATTAGGGTAGTAGCAACTGAGATATGATGGGTAATTACCAGAAGGGGGTGCTTGAGCTCAATGACTTCAAAAACAAAAAAATCGGCCTCGTCGAGACAAAAACATCGATGTATCTCACTTTAAAATCCGTTTATAACATTTTTTTTCCAACTGCACATAGATTTTTTATTTTTTATGACAGCAAAACCCAAAACCAGAGAAACCTATGGGGTCAGTCTTACTCGTCTCGCCTCTAGGGGCTACTGCGGGCCAGTTTTGGACCTTTATTTCATAAAAAATACCACCCCACCATCCCAATTTTTTGGGATGATTTTTTTCAGAACCTAGCAAAATTGCTAGCATATCGAAAAGTCGAGCACTATCCCACCCTTATTATTTAACCCTCTTTTCCCTTTTTAACCTACGCAATTAGAAACATTTATAAACCGAATTTTATTTGTATACCCTCCACCTACGGATGGGGGTATATTCACTTTGTCATTCCCTTTGTAACACCTTGAAATATTCATTGGAGACTCCATAAAGTATATATTCTGAGTCGGGGTTAAATTCTAAGGCGATATAACCATGTTCATCTGTGTGTTGAAATCACGCTAGCTGCCGCACGAAATGAGCTAGGAGGTCCAAATGTTCCCTAACTGTGTCCTATGGATTGAAAGTTGGCGAAATCGGCCCAAACTAGTACTGAATATACTCCAAAATACTTCCACTATTTAAGCATTTTTTTTAATTTCTGCATTATATCTACTTGACATATGTTGCGTACATTCCTCTTGTAGCGTAAAAGCACCAAAAAGTAAATAAAAAATTTAGCGGGCGAAATGGGACAAAAAGGGATAAAAATGGTACCAGCTAGAAACATAAACTTTGGAATGTAAGCGTCTCTTAGATACAGAAAACAAAGGGATTTTACGAAATTCGTAGTTTTAAGGGATATAGTTGGAAAAGAGGGATAAACATGGTACCAACGAAACCGCTGAAGTTGCAATCATGAAATTCGGTGTATACATTGATCTGACTGCAAAGACGCGAAACAAAAAGGATTTTTTTTGAAATGTGAACTTTTAGGCGGAAAATGGGGATATGAATGGTACCAACGGCGGCAAATAAAAGGTACGAATTTTTCTAAACTCGTACTTTTATGGTCAAATGGAAAAAGGAGTGAAACTGGTACCAAGCAAACGACGGTAGCTAAAATCATGAATTTAGGTGGGTATATACCACTCTGAAACATATTGGACCTTCAACTTTAGAATTTGTCCTCTCAAAATGGCACAGACATTAAGGTTGCAGTTGGAATCAAGAAATTGTAAATGAAAATATCGGGCTTGAGGGAAATTGTTTCTACATAATAATATTTAGGGTACATTTTTAATAATCACTTTTCGATTACACTTGAAGTTTTATATTTATATATAGTAGAGGACAATTACAATTAAGCATTACAATTTTCCTAATGTGGTAGTGCACTCCTATGTAATGTCGACAGTCTCTAATCTGCCGGTATACTTTGGAATGCACTCCGTGGTGGAGGGTATATAAGATTCGGCACCGACGAACATAACGCCTTCTTACGTGTTCTACCTGTTGTTCACCACTTAAAACAACTAAGAAAATTTTAAAGTCGGGTGGGACGACATATGTTAACCTCCTCTTTCTACATTACAATTGAATTCGGGGAAAAAGTGATATCGGCAACGAATTTTGCATGAGTACTATATGTGGTCTCTACAGCGGAAAAAGTCAAATCCAGAGCGAAATTTGTATGGGACCTGTATATAAACTGAACCGATCTGACCATATATGTTTCTATTTGAATTATAAGGTACTGTGCCAAATTTTAAGCAAATCGAGTAAAATATGTATTGTATAGAGCGGAAAAAGCAACGACATTTGAATGGGATCTATATCTTAATCTGAACCAATATGATAGATTCACGGTAGATGTTTCTAAATGACAAATTAAAATGGTACTGTGCCAAATTTTAAGCCAATCGAAGAAAATATGTAGTCTCTAGAGCAAATGTCAAATTGAAGTTAATTATGATGTCTACAAATTATGCGAATTTCACTTTTATATATGTATGTAGAAACAGTGGTTTAGGAACAGTCTCTTAAAAATTAAGAAATTTGATTTTTTCGAAAAAAGTCAGGTTTCATTTCATCAGTCAGGAATGTTGAAGTTTGAGGTTCTTGTGGAACATTCTTCCGGACTATATTTTTGTTTAGCTCCTGATTACGAATCACTAATCTAGACGTTATTTACTACTTTAACATTTCAATACTTGAACAGTTAAACAGTTTTTTTATTCAAAACTTTTATCAAAGGATTTTATTGAAGATACTTGCACGAACTACCATCATCATCGTCATCGTTCAACTACGTTTTCATTATCATCGCCAACATCGACAAAAGCTTTTTATTTTTGTGATAAGCAACAATAACAAAGATTCATTTTATCAAATTGAACCGTATGTTCAAAGGACGGGCACTGATGTATGGCAACATCTGTTTGGTGGCGTGTGGGTTTGAGGACGAGTACGAGTTCACCGTATGATGGAAGGAAGGAAGGACGCAAGGAAAGACGACTGAATGGAACGCATAACGGAAACAAAAATCACACTGTGGTGTCGATTAAATCACTGAACTCCAATCCAGTGCACCAACCAACTCACAGGATGTTGTGTCTGCGTGTAAGCATCACCGGAATACTCGTACAATCAAAGCTAGTTCAGTACATGAAATGTCAGTCAATACTGGTGAACGTTCAAAGTGCTGAGAGTTTGGTGCTAATAGCAGCCAGTAACAGCTCAATTAGTGGTGCGGATAGCCAGTGGCGTAGTTTGTGTGTATTTTGAAGGACGATTCATATTCACAAAGTTGTCGTCATATTAACCGGAACGGAAATTATGCTATTCAGTCAATGAAATGAGGCAATTATTTTTTTAACTACAACTAAATTGTAAACCTCGAGAACCCATAATTTAAGAAAATTTGCGGTTCTTAATAAGCTAAGAAATTCAAAAATCGCAATTAGCGATCAGTACCTTTCCTCAGAGCCGATTAAATTTATTTTATAAAAAATGCATGAAAAATATCACTAAAATTGTGAAATGATGGTTACTTCATGAATGGCCAGTGATACAACCGAATTGTTAGGGACAAGAATAATTTTAGTATGGAACTTCCAAACAAATTTTGAAGACTGCTTAATGTAAGTTGTTTTAATTATTTCTATTAAATATAATTGATTTAATTATTTCTATTATGTAATATAAATCACGTTTATCATTGTTGTAGAATACGCACCATTATGCAACTGTTAATAAAAATTTGTTTAAAAAAACGAAGATGATGATTTTCTATAAAACTAGAAGAAATTTACTTAAAATTTGACAAAAAATTAAGTGCATCTCATACCACAAAAAATGCAAGGATTCTTATTTCCTATATATAAATATATTTTTCAAGATTTGATAATTTGCTATAAAACTTATTTTATTCGCCTTAAAATAAACGAGCAATACCACACAGGGTTTAGATGTTCGAAGACTTGACGCGCTTTGTTGAGTCGTGCTAAAATATCAACAGATTGTCCAAAAATATGCCCAAATAACAGAAAGAGTTTACGCCCTCAAACTGTTGATGTCGTATAGAAGTTATATCATTACGCCAAGCCAAATAAAAATGGTTGATCAATTTTCTATAGATAGCCCCAGTGTTTATGCACTGGACTAGCCTTCACATAATAAAGAGTGATTTTTTTGAGGTTAGGATTTTCATGCATTAGTATTTGACAGATCACGTGGGATTTCAGACATGGTGTCAAAGAGAAAGATGCTCAGTATGCTTTGACATTTCATCATGAATCGTCTTACAAACGAACAACGCTTGCAAATTATTGAATTTTATTATCAAAATGCGTGCTCTGTTAAGAAAGTTCATTGCGCGCTTCCATTTTATGGTCAGTTTAATCGACCCACTGAAGCGGCTATTCGGGCTATTGTGACTAAACTTCGCACCAAATTTACATTGTTGGACATTAAACCACCAACACGCTTACGTAGAGTGCGAACTGAAGAAAATATCGCAGCTGTATCGGCCAGTGTTAATGATGACCACCAATTTTCGATTCGTCGCCGTTCGCACCAATTGGGTCTCTGTTACTCAAAAACGTGGAAATGCCAAAATTGGACTAAGCGGATGGATCACCTAAGACGCAGCCGCGGTCAACATTTAAATGAAATTATCTTCAAAAAGTAAATGTCATGGACCAATCTAACGTTTCAAATAAAGAACCGATGAGATTTTGCAAATTTTATGCGTTTTTTAAAAAAAAAAAAAGTTATCAAGCTCTTAAAAAATCACCCTTTATATAAAAAATGTTAAATAAGTCCAAATATTTTTGATAATTTTTGGTAATAATTCGTGTAAAAGATTCAATTTTGGAACTCTTTCAATTAGCGTTTTTATACCCTTCACATAAGGATGGGGGGATGAAATATTCATCCGAGACTCATAAAGTATATATCTTCTGAGTCGTGGTAAAATTTGAAGGCAATCTAGCCATGTCCGTCTGTCTATTGAGGAGGTTCAAATTTTCCCTAAATATGTCTTATGGTTGCAGATCGGTTAGGATGGAAATACCCCCTAATATTTAGACTATTTAAGCATTTTTTGAAATTCCTGCCTTATAAGCATATAATTCCACTTGTAGCTTGAAAGCACCAAAAAGTAAAAAAAGTTTTAGCGGACGAAATGCAACAAAAAGGGATGAAAATGGTGCCAATGAGGCGACAACAGGTATAATCATGAAATTCGGAAATAGAGGGATTTTTCGAAATTCGTACTTTTAAGACAAAAAGGGATAAAAATGGTACCAATGGTACCAATGATACGACAACAGCTAAAAGCATGATATTCGGTGTCTACATCCCTCTAATTGCGTAGACACGTACAGTAGAAGGATTTTTCGAAGTTCTACTTTTAAGTGATAAAATTGAATAAGAGGGATAAAAATAGTACCAACCAAACCGTTGAAATTGATATCATGTGTATCGGTGTATACATTCATCTGACTGTATAGACGCGAAACATAAAGAAATAGAGGGATTTTTCGAAATTCGTACTTTAAAGACAAAAAGGGATAAAAATGGTACCAATGATACGACAACAGCTAAAAGCATGATATTCGGTGTGTACATCCTCTAATTGCGTAGACACGTAAAGTAGAAGGATTTTTCGAAGTTGTACTTTTAAGTGATAAAATTGAATAAGAGGGATACAAATAGTACCAACCAAACCGTTGAAATTGATATCATGTGTATCGGTGTATACATTCATCTGACTGTATAGACGCGAGACATAAAGAAAATTTTCGAAATTAGTACTTTAATGCGTAAAATTTAGAGAATGGGGATAAAAATGGTACATCCAAACGGCTGCAGCTAAAATAGTGAAATTCGGTGTGTACATTCCTCTGACTGCATAGACGCGAAAAAGAAAGAGATCTTGCGAAATACGTAACCGACATGGGATTGAATTTGGCACCAATCAAGCGGCTGTAGCTAGAATAATGACTGCATACACGCAGATAATAAGAGGACTTTTCCAAATCCGTATTTTTAGGATCAAAATGAAAAAGAGAATAAACGATATCAAGCAAATGGCTGAAGCTAAAATCGTCAAATTAGGTGTGTACATTTTGAATCTTCAATATCAGTACTTTTCCTATCAAAATGGTACGGACGTTTGGGCTGTAGCGGGAATCAAGAAATTAAAAATGAGGAAAATCGGCCCTGAGGGAAATTGTTTCTACATAATAATGTCTGACATTTAGGACGTATTTTTGAAGATTGCTGCCTCATGTCTATTTTTTTTGGTTACTCATGAAGTTTTATATTTATATGGTAGAGGACTATTAATATTATAATAATGTTGTTGTTTTGTATATCGACTTAAAATCACTTTTTGAATCGGTTTAGCCTGTCCGTCAATATATTCTTCTAACCAAAGTACAGATCGCAATTATAGTCAGATCCTTACAAAAAGTGCACAATTAAGTTTTGCGGGTCAAGTACAAACGCTATTTAATTTGAAGAAAATCGGTTCAGATTTATAGCTTCCATACAAATAGCGCTACCGATTTGACTTTTTATACTCTCCACCTCCAGGATGGGGATATACTAACGTTGTCATTCCGTTTGTAACACATTGAAATATCGACCCTATAAAGTATATATATTCCTGATCGTCATAAAATTCTAAGACGATCTAGCCATGTCCATCCTTCCGTTCGTCCATCCGTCTGTTGAAAGCACGCAAGCATCTATGCGAAAGGAGTTAGGGCGTCCAAATTTTCCATAAATGCGTCTTATAGTCGTAGATCGGTTGGGATTGAAACTGGGCGAAATCGGCCCAAAAGGAAACATTTTTCCCTCACAAGGACTAAAAATACCCATAATAACCCCTGATATTTTAGAGTATTTAAGCATATTTTTCCAATATGTCTGCTTGGTATACATATTTTTTATTCGTAGGGGATGAAATGGGTCAAATATGTCTTTTAGGGCGACAAATCAATTTTAAGATTTTCACAATTTTTCCTTATATTTCTTGATTCTTTTAGACACACGTTCACATTCAGTGATCTCATTTATAGGGTTGGTCATTTAAAACTTTAAATTAGAATCGGCTATAAAAAAGTGCTGATTATTTTTTTAAAAATGCTGGTTTTATTGGAAAAAGTTGAATTTTGTCATTTAATAATGGAACACAATATCAATCATATGACTGCCACGACTGGCTCGGCAATACCTCATTCGATCAACTGATAAATTTTTCAGTACATGGCCCAAGGATGACGCCAGCCCAAAATCCACACCAAACACTCCTTGACTCCTCTTTAAACCGCGGCAATGTTGCTTATTGACATAGCCACCGAGATGAAAATGAGCTTCATGAAGCCTGGAAAATTTTCAAGAAGAGATTGGCCTTCAGCTCTTCTTGAAAATTTTCCACGTACATTTTTTACAGTTTGCTTTCAAGACTCACTACGTTGGAAGTAAGTTTTTATTTCCCAATTTTGTTCGAACGTATTTTACAAATTTCAAACATAAACGTGAAAATAAAAATGAATGTTATTCTACCTTTCAAAGTAATCGGTAGTTCAAATTTAAAATTTTAAATGCTTCCTTCAGTTATCAACACTGTGATGTTCGACCCTCCCCAGCTAACCACCACCCTGTTTGTAATTGCTGCTGTTGCTGGTTTGTGCTACTCAATAATAATGATGCTTTTAACAAATACATACAACACAGCATTATCGTACTCATCATCTTTGCCATCGCCATCACCGTCAGCAGTAACAGCATCAACATCATCCTCATCATAATCACCGCCGTCATTCATTCACTCCGTGGATGTAGATGGTACATCATGGTAGACGGCAGAAAGGACGAAGGACAAATTGTATGTGATGGCAACCCTTAAAGAGCACATAATTGGTCTGTAATCTATTTTTTGACATATTGAATTTCGCATTTTATCTTGATTTCTTGTTTTGACTGTTTCGGTTTACTACCACCCTCGCTCACCCACTCACCCGCTCGCCCTCAATCATTCAGCCCAGCTTCAGCCAAATGATGAGCACGATGATGTAGCTTGATGCCAACCGACCACTATGGAATGGGAGTGGAGTGGTGGTGTGGTATGGCATGGCATGCTATTGCTGCTGTGGCTGTTGTTGTTAGTTTAGCTTGAGTGGATAATTGGGTACTTTTCCGCAGAGGGTGGTTTCTGATGGTGCTGCTGATGATTGTTGTTTTCTATGTTAAACGATGGTAAACTGTAGAGGGAAATCTGCCCTGCGAGAAGTTGGCTTTGATTTTCTTATTGGAAGCATACAACAGACTGGCTGACTATTTATCTCTGGGGCTGGCTGGCTGTCTGTCGTTTTGATGTTATCAAGTCTTCGTGAAATTGTTTCGTTCCGTTCAGTGTGTCGTCGTGGGTAATATAAAACCATAAAGATAATTTGATAAATTTTTTAATACTTCTGTATGTCTGTTGTGTATCTTTGTAAAATTGTGGTTGTGGCTTTTCAAATTCGTCACATATTTAGACAGTCCCGATTATAAATGAAACCATTTTTTTCAGTTTATTAAGAACTTGTTATGATCTTTGGGGAAATCATTTTTTATCTACATTTAGACATCAGTATGTTAATTTGATCAAAATGTATCTGGCTTTCCCGCATATCCATCATTATCAAATTAACACTTTGTCGGATGGGGGGGAAAGACAGTCGGTCTTCCTTTTGGCATCTTTTGTCGCCCGTTTTTGTTTGGCAATAATTGCTAATCTTTCAATTTCACACCTCGACGCACTTCGTAGAATTTCTCGTTGAACTGGATGTCTTACTGTGTTTGTTTTTCGTGCGGTCGTATCATTTGTCATTTGTGGAAGTGAGCGAACGTATTTCACGAAATTTGGCCATATGTGTGGGTTGCAAGTGTCGTGTGATTTGTTTGTAAAATTTAATAAAAGTTATGAAAACATCCCGGATAATAAAAAGCATCCTACTGTGCACTTATTATGGGTTAAATCTTAATGAGCAGCAAGGGTATTAGTATTGGTATTAGGCCGTATTGTTCTGCTTGTTTTTATGTCCACCACCATAATTTTTGGAAACACATCGAAATTAGTATCTTTCTTATTCTCAGCGATTATGAAATTCCAGAGTTTCTGTTTTGTAAAATACAATAGGCCTTATTAATTCTCAGTTTTCGGAAAAAAAATGTTGACTCCAAAAAAGAAGGCATATTTCTACGAATTTGCCACTCACCACTCGATTTTGCTAGAAAGCTATCTACTGTGCACATTATTTTCTCTAATGATATTCAGATATATAATATATAATCTATACAATAAAAATTAAATGATGTTCGTTGGTAATCGCATCACTTGAGAACGCCTGTACAGATTTGGCTGATTTTTATTACAAACTGTTCGTGGTAGTCCGAACTAGTTTTTAAGATGAAAAAACTTTTGGATAGTTGACAGCAAAATAGGAAAATGTTTAAAAAACTGAAAGTGCTTTTTTCTATAGAATTTTTCAATGAACTTAAGACTATAAGTCTCAATTCAAGCAATGGATATGCGAAATTATTTTATGCTATGTTCGTCATGATTCAGCGACAGTTTTTGGAACGCAAAAAATCAAATAATTATAAGAAAAATTCGGACAAAGTGCAATGAATCTTTATATTTTATGCACTTTTTGACAGAATTGTCAGATAGGAACGACATATTTTGCTGGTTCATTTTTGTTTGGTACATACTTCCAGTTCGTAATCAGTCATCAAATAAACAGGGAAATCCACTGACACGTATTTCTTTCATTTTCACCGATTCGTGAACCAAATACAAAGTTGACATTTCTTAAAATTCACAATGAGGCATTGAATGAAGACATGGCGCATGTCTATCTATCCGATGTAATAAGCATTTAATCAAAATTTGGAATGCAATGCAAAAAAATTTAATACGTTTCATTGCGAGAATAAGATGCTTATGGAACACACGGCATATGAACGATTGAACTATAGTGTTTTCTTCTTGGATGCTCTCGGTGGAATCGGAAATCTCCAGCTGACGAACAGAAAATTGTGTTGACAACCCAATATATAAATTCATTGTACTTGCGCAGATCGGTTCAGATTTAGATATAGCCCCCATACAAAAGTCGCTCTCGATTTCACTTTTGCCGCTTTAGAAAGCACATATTGTAATATCACCTCAGAATCTTCAGTTAATATCTGATTATTTTTGCAATGAAACTGGAAAGTGGGGAAATTAACGAATATTTATTGAATTGAAGAAACACTTCTTAAAGTAAAGCACAAATATGAAGACATTTAGAGAGCACACTCCGCTGTTAAATCGTCAATTAACGTACAACACTCATGAAAGTTGCGAACGATGGAGTTGGAGTGACTATTTTGATCGTGTTGATTTTATCTAAGATTCTCTCACAGAATTTAATTTTACCTGCTTCATCTGAAATTGAAAAAAAGGTTGAACAGCTCATTCAGCAATCAAAATTCCGTCTAAATAAAAATTTTTGGTACCAAAGATAATATAAGAGCTAGAACGTGAAATTTGGTAATTGCGTAGACACGTAAAATAGAGGGATTTTTCAAAATTCGTACTTTTAAGGGATGTAATGGAAAAGAGGGATAAAAATGGTGCCTACCAACCCGCTGAACTTGAAATCATGAAATTCGGTGTGTACAGTCATCTGACTAAGGTTTTTGCGAAATTTGTACTTTTGCGCGGAACGGCTGCAGCTAAAATAGTGAAATTCGGTGTGCGCATTGTTGTGACTGCGTAGACGCGAAAAATAAATAAGAGCTTTCGATATTCGTACCTTCAGGATCTAAATGGGACTACATTTGGCACCAATCAAGCGGCTGCAATTAAATAGAATAATGAAATTCATCGAAGTAAATAAGAGAACTTTTTACAAGTTCGTATTTTTAGGTTCAAAATGAAAAAAGAGAATAAAACTGATATCAAGCGACTGAAACCGTGAAATTAGGTGTGTACAATATTATTACTTTTCCTTTCAAAATGGTACAGACATTTGGGCTGTAGGCGAAATCAATAAATTGCAAATGGGGGAAATCAGCCCTGATGAAAAATGTCTCCCCTAATGACGACTGACAATACACCCAATATGTAGGGTACATTTTTGAAGATTGATGTTCACTTTTAGATTAAACTTGAAGTATTATATTTATATGTATTTAGTAGCGAATATTAACATTATAATAATGAAACATTTTTTATTAAAATGTTCGATCACGCCCGGCTGTACATTAAATTTAGTTATGTTGCGAATTTTACATTCGGTGGGTAGCACGGTGGATAAAAAAATAGTTGGGAAGGAAAAATTTAAATCTAGATTTTTCGTTAAATTTTTTGTTGCTGACACGAAAAAAACCACAACAAATAGAAAAAAATATTCTCTTTTAATATCTAATAACTGGCATCCTGAAGGGCTTTGGGTAAATGCAGAAATGGTGAAGCATTTTGCGTAAATACAAGAAATTTGTTGCCCATTTACCATTAATTGTTCGTATAAGCGGGTGTGATCGGACTAATATTATAGTGCAACTATAACAGGTGCCTTCGTCGAAAATTGGAATTCTAATAAAAAATATTAATATTTAAAGGCGAAGAGATGGTCTCTAGGTGTTCACACTCTTAATTTGCGCTATTAGCATAGGTGGTCTTCCTAAACGCCGTATGCTGCGTTTTTAACCTTTTACAGAATATTTTAAAAGAATATTTCAGTTTAAACATTTCTTCGACATCACGAGTAAATTATAATCAAACTACAATACTTCCATCCACCCACTGTTCAGAAAGTGCTTGTCATCAGCAATTATTCGTTAAACGGCGTAATTGAAAACTAATCTTTTAAATGAAATATCTGAAATACTATCGCAATGGCAGAGAAATTCTCAGAATTTACGCGCCCAGAAATCCCAAATAACACTTTAACGCGAAATTAGTTTATCACGACAGCAGGGGCCGAAGGGATTTTCTCAACAACAATAAACTCGATTACCTGTAATTATGCTTAAATTACACAACAATTCAATATGGAGTGGTATTAAAAAATCAACAGAAGCAGCGGCAGCAGCAGCAACTGAAATTCTACAAAAGAGTATAGGAAAATTAAAGGACACTACACAATGGCAACGTCCTGCCGGAAAATAAGGACACCAACACCGAGCTCAAATTACATTTGTCAATCAAACACAACCAGCGCACAGCTACTTTAGAATTTTAGACATTGAACTCCCCTTCAGTTCGAAATTCGTTGTCCGTCCGTCCGTTTACAAAATAAAATTTAATGTAATTAAATTCAACACTTACTTCTCTTGTTTTTTTCCTGGATTTTTTATTTGCTTGTTATTTCAAAGAGATCTTAGGCTAATTTTCTATTGTTTGACATTTAGTATACATTAAGGTCTTCATATTACATAACACGGTTAACGCACACACACAGGAACCCAAAAACAAGATTAAGTACTGCAACAACAACAAGGATACAGAATTTCCTGTTTGGTTAAATGCAGAAGGCAGATTCGGGGCAACAACAGGGGCAGGACAAACTTATTACGTTTCCCAATTGAATAACAATAAATAAATGTTAAATGTGGCTGTTATGTACATTCACATATATATGTGTGCAGATATGTATGTATGTGGTCGTAGAAATTTGTCATTTGAATCCTGGTATTATATTCTCATTATAATAGCCGTTGTAGAGTATATACAGAGGCTGGCTATTGAATTGAGGCCAGAGTGATCAAAAGGATAGATATAAGAGAAAGAGAAGGCAGTTTTGAATAAACGGGTCGTTCAGTTTCTGTTTTATATAAGTTTGTACATGGACTTCAAGAAAATTATTATATATTGAGATAGTACCAATAAAAATCTCAAAATTCCCAAAACGGGAAAAATAAAAAATATGATTTTTATATTTTTTATACCCTCCACCTCCAGGATGGGGGTATATTCACTTTGTCATTCCGTTTGTAACACCTTGAAATATTCATCGGAGACCCCATAAAGTATATATATTCTGGGTCGTGGTAAAATTCTAAGACGATATAGCCATGTCCGTCTGTATGTATGTTGAAAGCACGATAGCGGTCGAACGAAATGAGCTAGGAGGTTCAAATTTTTCCTAAATGTGTCTTATGGTTGTAGATTGGTTGGGATTGAAAGTGGACGAAATCGGCCCAGAGGGAAAAAATTTTCCCTCACAAGGACTGAAAATACCCCTAATATTTAGAGTATTTCAGCATGTTTTATGAACATATTAGCTTTATAGCATAAAGGGGCACCATAGAGTGATTTTTATTTGTAGGGTCGCGAAATCGGACAAAAAGGGATAAAAATGGTACCTATCAAACGACAACAGATAGAAACACGAAATTTGGCGTGTACATTCCTCTAATTCGTCTAATTCGTACTTTTAAGGGGTTAAATGGGGATAGAGGGATAAAAATAGTACCAACCTAACGGCTGCATCTAGAATAATGAAATTCGATATATACATTCCTCTGATTTCGTAGACACGTAAAATAAAAGATCTTTCAAAAATTCGTACTTTTTGGGGTTCAAATGGAAAAAGGGGATAAAAATAGTACCTACTAAATGACAGCAGCTAGAATCATGAAATTCGGAGTATACATTCCTCTGACTGCGTAGACACGAAAAATAAAACGTTTTTTTCCAAAATTCGTACTTTTATATTTCATACTCTTGAGGGGGCAAAATTGGAAAAAGGGGATAAAAATGGTACCAACAAAATGGCCGCTGATAGAATCATGGAATTCGGTTTATACATTCTGACTATGAAGGGAAAAGGGGTTTTTTCGAAATTTGTACATTTGGGCGGAAAAAGGGGGCGAATTGGGGATATCTTTAAAATTTATACTTTTCTTATCACTTTGTCTGTATCTGAAAATGCTTCTTTCTAATGGCGACTGACAATCGCCTAATATTTAAGCATGTTCACTTTCGCAATTTCTGCATTTTATTTATATATAGTAGTCGATTCTAGACAGTGCGCATAAGTATACATTATAGTTTGAAATAGTAAACAATTATAGCAAATGTGCATAAAAATATCACAATTTTCGTAATATGGTTCTGTGCTTCTATGTAAAGTCGACATTTTTTAATCTGCTGGTAATACTGTGGAATACACTCCGTGGTGGAGGGTATATATGATTCGGCCCGGCCGAACTTAACGCCTTCTTACTTGTTTTCCTTAATTTTGATCGCAATTGTTATTGGCGGATTCGTCCGTGGAAAAAAATAATTATTACTTTTATAATCCGTGCTTTGGGTTTCGAGAAGTAATTGTCCAGCTAAATTTTGTCCTATGAAAATTGGTCTTATTCTAGCAAACCCGGTTGAATGTATACAGTTATACATTTATGGATTATTTTAGCTTCTTTTTCCGAAATGTATACACTTATTATAATACCCTTATGAAGATGGATTAGTACTACTACAGACAAAGTTTCTGGAAATATAAGAAAATCTTACCGTTATAAACGAATTTATCGCACTAAAATCTATATTTTTCAACTCATATATATCACTTTTTTGGTCTCTAGGTATAGTTTGATATTATATATTAACATCAGTTTAGAGTTATATATTTATTATTATTGAATAGTTTATCAATGAATAGTGAATAACTTTTTGTGCTTCATTACACGTAAATCTAAATTTAGATATTATATTAAGATATTAAGATATTAGATATTAGATATTATATATTAATATCAGTTTAGAGTTATATATTTATTATTATTGAATAGTTTATCAATGAATAGTGAATAACTTTTTGTGCTTCATTACACGTAAATCTAAAAATTTCACAAAACATATCTTTATGAGAAAAACAAATTTACACTGAAAAAAATCCACATTTTTTTGGAAAAATGACTCCGCAAATAAGGGCTTACAAGTTTTTGGATGTTTTTCCAAGAAAATACCCAAATTCTCAAAGTGGCGAAAAATCTTGTTGCCAGAGATGTGGCACTAATTTCTGAGTAAGAAGTCAAATCAGCCTAAACTAGGGTTTGCATCCCGGGATTTCCCGCGGGAAAATTCCCGGGAATTCACATATTTTTCATTTCCCGTATCCCGGGAATTTCGTACGGTAATTCGATAGAATTCGGAATTCGCGAGAATTCGGTAAAAATGTTTACATATTTTTTTTCATCACTTCCACAATGAAAATGTTGTTCAATAATTTAATATTGAAGTTCGATGACAAATGCGTTTGGATATACACCCAAAATTCACTTTTTGGGGTAATGGAACGCCCAAAATAAATGAAGTCAGTCGTTTAAAAATATTTTAAACAATTCTATAGAAAACGCAAGTAACAATATTGTATTAAAAAAAATCAAGATAGCTGTCTAAAAAAGAATATATGGTTTCCAAGGCGACAGGACAAAGAACAGACAACTAAAACATTTTATTTAATGCTCTACTGACTACATCTGTTGAATGTGAACGATCGTTCTCCGTCGCGTCCACATTTCCCAATAAAATAAGAAATATCTGATGACGTCGTAAATGCATTGTCTGCTCTTAATTCAAACAGTCAAACAAAATTTTGACTGCAAACATTTAATTAATTTTGAAGCTTGAAAAGATGTTTGAGTTAAATTCTGTAACAGGTTCGTTGTGAAATACATTTTTATTTTACTGTTCAAGACCATCTATATTTAAAATCTATTTACAAATGGCATGGTGACATTTATTACTTGGCTGCAGACTACCACTATCAGATGGCTTCGCAGCGACTTTTCAACAACATACCCGGCCTCTTTATGTAAATGATTTTCACAAACGAATGAGCAGGACAGCTCACTTGCCGAATACACGTTCGAAAAATCGCACACCTTAATAAAATGAGAATGTTTCATTGGGAAAAATAAGCTTCATTCGTGGTAAACGATATATTGACGATTTCCCGTGCTGTCCCGGGAAATTGAAAAAATAATTCCCGTTTCCCGGGAAATAAAAAGTGCGGGAAATGCAAATCCTAGCCTAAACCAATATGCTAACAAGTAAAAACGGCGTTAAGTTCGGCCGGGTCGAAATATTAAAAAAGTAATTTTATAAATAAATATAATTTTTTAATTATTTTAAATAACGCTTATAAGGCAAGGCTGTTTATATATAGAAATAATAATTCGTGTCAATTCAAAATTTAAATAGAAGGCAGCAAAAAAGCTTAAATACCGTATATATTGGGGGAGAGTGTGTGCATTTCCAGCTACAAACGTTTAATTGATCGAATTTACATCCTATTTTAATTCCCAAAGTTCAAATTAGAAAATCCATTATCACTCACGTACACAGTGCAAGATAATCTAACTTCATGATTCAACCAATTTTTGCCGTAAAAATAAAAAAGTACGAATTTGGAAAAATGTTTTTATTTTACGTGTCTATGCAGTCAGAGAAATGTATACGCCGAATTACATGATTCTAACTGCAGCTATTTGGTTGGTACAATTTGCATCCCCTTTTTCCATTTTACCCCACTAAAAGAACGAATTTCGAAAAATCCCTTAATTTTACGTGTCTACGCAATCAGAGGAATGTATAGACCGAATTTCATTATTATTGATAAATCCGCCATCATTTGTATCTCTCTCTAACCATTTTACCCCTTAAATGTACGATTTTGGAAAAATATTTGTATATTATGTTTCTATTTAATTAGAGGAATGTATACACCGAATTTTGTGTTCTTGCTGTTATCGTTTGCTAGGTACCATTTCTATCCCTTTTTACCCCATTTCACATCCTATGAATAAGAACATTTTTGTTTGTTTGTAAGGGGAATGAGCATACCCAATTTCAAGTAAATATAAGCAGACATATGAAAAAAAAACATATTTAGGTACTCTAAATACACAGTACAACACGAAATAGAAATATTCGCCATATCATTATCTACAAAGTTACTGAACATACCCATGTAAAGAAAACATAGTTTTATACACCGATATACTGCAAGAAGATGCCAGAGTTGGGAAACTTTAATCGTCTATAAAATGAAATTCCGATGTGATCTGTCAAAACGCCGACATACGTATATTTTTTAGTCTCCTCTTTCAGAATTTATTGTCAGAACCCCGTAATTTTGGAAAAAGTTTGAAATTGTTGTACTGTGATATTTGTGGTTATTAGGGGTATTTTCAGTCCAGTTGCAATCCGAACCGCTCTACGACTATAAGACGCATTTATGGAAAATTTGGACGTCATAGCTCAATTCGCTTAGACGCTAACGTGCTTTCAACAGACGGACAGACAGACGGTCATAGAATTTAGGAACTCAGGTTTATATTCCAAGGTGATACGAACAGAATGACAAACTTAGTATATCCCCATCCTGTGGTGGAGGGTATACAAATGGAAGTTTTATTTGCACCAATCTTTCTATCAGTTTGTTTAGAATTACTTATATCGATAAAATATGTAATAATTACATTGTTTGATAAGGGTATAGAAATACCAGGAGCTAAAAGAAGAAGAAAATAATAAATAATTTCTTGTTTAAATACCCAAATTTGTACTGATATTATATTTATACCTATTATATCTACAGCTTTCTTTTGTTCGGTGACTTATAGTGAAATTTGATGTAGAATATTTTTTCCAAACACACCACCGCCTGAAATCCAGTTTTGTGGGAGAGTTTAGCACCAATTCGGTATGAATGAATTTTATGTTTTGACTTGTTTCTGTGTTTTTAGTGTATTCAGGGACTTATAGTAGAATTGTATGGCAAATATTTTTGTAGAACATTTTAAAGGGTTTCCAAAGGGGGGAATATTCAACCTCTAAAATTCCACCCATACACACAGAAAACAGATTCATTACCCCAACCGAATTTTTGTAGTTCTACGTACTATCACAATATTGCATGGGTGATTCCATCAGTATAACCGATTTTTTGTGGCAACAATAGCATTTTCAGCACTGTGAACTGAAATTATTTGTTGCAGAGAAAATAAATCTAGAATGTTTTGGTACATCGAACTATCAAAATGGTATCTGCAACTAAATTATTATATATATCTGTTGTTATTATCATTTGTTGGTTATATGTTGTTTTTAAATTCGGTAGTCCGGATTACGATCTTTGGTTGCTGCGACCATTTATTGATTGAATAAATTTTTTTGTATTCGATTATCCTGACCGAAATTCATTACAAAGACATGGTTTTACTTTGAATGTTTTATTTATTACTTTTTAAAATACAGTATAATATAATAACTAATATTTCCATATAAAATTTGTCAAATATTTTACATTTAGGATTTTTAGTTCAACAATGTCTCCTTGGAGCTAACTCTGTAGGGGGAAATGTATTTCGAAGTACCATGTTTGTATAATTTTAACATAGAAATTTCACATTTGAGAATAATATACTCAATTAATCCAAAAACAGATGCACTATTTTCAGATACATCCAAACAAAACACTAGATTTATTTTCAAAAGTAAATCACCAAACATGACGCAAGTTATTTCTTTAGCTAAAGGACAGATTTTTTAATTGCAGTTTTAATGTATGAAACAGTTTTGTAGGTAAAGTCATTGTCCAAAAGTATTGTTGCAGTTTTTAATTGATGATTGATATTTAAAGATTTTAAAATGTTTCTCTTGTTCGAATTATAAGCAGTTTTTCATCTTGATGTTTATTCTCAATTTTTTTCTATTTAGCTTTTCTAATCTTTTACCTTGTAATGCTTTAGTTGTTTGGCACTATATATAAATATACTTTTGTAAAAAAGTCAAATTTTCGCTTCGGGTTGATATGTAATGTTGAGGGTCATATATATACAGAAACAAATTTCGATTGCTTTTAACGGGCCATCAACAAAATATTTCTTATCACATAACCTATTACTATGCTAGAATATAAATATATATATACCAACAAAATTACATTAGCAATGGAAAAAACTACCTTCGTTTAATCTTTCAGAGCTCCTTAGAAATTTTTTTGAGCACTGCCGTCTTTGGTTTTGGAAAAATATTGGATATAAACGTCCTCAGCAACTGATTCCACAGTAAATTGGGTAAAGAGCGTTTATATGTATATGATTTGAGGAGTCCGAAGATTGAAACGTCTTTAGAATTAATTTAAACTGCTTTAAATAATCTTTCTGGAAAGCATTTTTCCCATTCCATATTCTTGATTTATGTAGGCGTTACTTTTTATATAAATAAAGTCATTCAGATTTATCTGAAAATTATGAATTGATATATTAGTATTTTTCTTTTTAATTTGTTGTAAAGCGTCTCACCTCGTATTTCAGCCCCACAATATTTTAGCTTACACGTAGTCTTTTGGTTTTTGAGATAAAATTACTACAACTTACTTCTTTTGTTTAGTTTCCAAATTTGCACGCTTATTTTGTTAAAAATTTGTAGTCTTCTGTTTTTTTTTTTTTTGAATTACGTTTGTTTATTTATTTCCTTTTTGCTTGTGTTTGACAGCCGACTGAAAATTTCATATTCGTTTATTGTAACAACAAATTATTGTTTGTGTAATTCAAATTTTTGGTAGAGTTAACCAAATTCATTTAATATTTTGTATATTTATGAAAATGATTACTACAACCAACAATATTATTACAGTTCAATTTCTTCCGATGTTGGGATAATGATCAATAAGTGATGACAAAAATATTAAGCTTTTTTGGTGCAAATTTCATTGTTAGAAATAAATTATTTGTTGTCATCACTAATTGCTGATACTAAAGTATTAATTTCTGTGTAAAAAGTAGTTGTCACAATTGTACGAGCTAATCACAAAATATTTTTATTGTCGTTTCTTTCCTTTGATTATGACGATGTTATTATAGTACATTAAACTACATATCTATGAAGAATATGGAAATATGGTGTTTTCAATAAAAATAGTTGTGGTTATATCATTATTTATTGGCTCTGATAGAATTCTAACAACCTCATTCTCTGTATGTACAAACGACATTGGTTCTTAATACACATGTAAAAAACCAGCCAGATCCGTGGAATAGATCGCGAACAAAATATCAATCAAAAATGTCATGTATACAAAACATTTTAGCCATATCTCCCGCGAAAACTAATATTTTGCAAAAATATCCAAATTCTCACTTTTTTGTCGAAAAAACTCGATCTTCCAAAAAAACATGGACGAATTTTAACCCTAGTAATGCGTTTGTATAAATAAGTTGGCGTGTAATTTTGCTATTTAAGCGCGAAAAGCTTTATTTGCATCTTTGGTGACCGCTCCTGAAAATTTCCGACAATCTTTTTCCAGGTACATTTTAATCTTTAAATGTTCTTTTTGAAATGACTTCTGATTTTTTCGAAAAAAAGGTCAAATTGATCAATAAGGAGAAGAGCTAGATTGACCCTCTAGCTCTTCTCCTTATTGATCAATTTGACCTTTTTTTCGAAAAAATCAGAAGTCATTTCAAAAATGATATTCACAAAATTCCACAATATAGTTCTGACAAAAAGAATTCTCTAAGACATTAACTTAAAATTTGTTTATACCCTCCACCTCCAGGATGGGGGTATACTAACTTTGTCATTCCGTTTGTAACACCTTGAAATATTGACCTGAGACCCTATAAAGTATATATATTCTTGATCGTCATAAAATTCTAAGACGATCTAGCCATGTCCGTCCGTCCGTCCGTCTGTCCGTCTGTTGAAAGCACGCTAGCATCTAAACGAAAGGAGCTAGGACGTCCAAATTTTCCATAAATGCGTCTTATAGTCGTAGATCGGTTGAGATTGAAATGGGGCGAAATCGGCCCAAAGGGAAAAATTTTTCCTTCACAAGGACTAAAAATACCCATAATAATCCCTACTATTTTAGCGTATTTAAGCATGTTTTTGGAATATGTCTGTTTATATTTGCTTGATATTTGGTATGCGTATTACCCTTATAGCAAAAAACTGCACCATAAAGTGATTCTTATTTGTAGGGGGTGAAATGGGGCAAAAAAGGGATAAAAATGGTACACATTTAACGACAACAGCCAGAAACACGAAATTCGGTGTGTACATTCCTCTAATTGAGTAGATACATGATATAAAAGTATTTTTTTAAAATTCGTACTTTTAAGGGGTAAAATGGGAAAAGAGGGATAAAAATGGTACCAACCTAACGGCTGTATCTAGAATAATGAAATTCGGTGTATACATTCCTCTGATTGCATAGACAAGTAAAATACACGGATTTTTCAAAATTCGTACTTTTTGGGGTTAATATGAAAAAAGGGGATAAAAATAGTACCAATCAAATGACCGCAGCTAGAGTCATGAAATTCGGAGTATACATTCATCTGACTGTGTACACACGGAAAATAAACTGATTTTTGGAAATTCGTACTTTTTGGGGACATAATAGAAAAAGGGGATAAAAATAGTACCAACCAAATGACCGCAGCTAGAGTCATGAAATTCGAAGAATACATTCCTTTGACTACGTAGACATGACTGTGTATACACGGAAAATAAACGGATTTTTCGAAATTCGTACTTTTTGGGGACAAAATAGAAAAAGGGGATAAAAATAGTACCAACCAAATGACCGCAGCTAGAGTCATGAAATTCGAAGTATACATTCCTTTGACTACGTAGACATGAAAAATAAAAGGTTTTTTCCAAATTCGTACTTTCAAGGGATACAATGGGTACGGAGGGATAAAAATGGTACCAACCAAACGGCTACACCTGGAATAATGAAATTCGGTGTATGCATTCCTCTGATTGCGTAGACAATTAAAATAAACAGGTTTTTCGAAATTCGTACTTTTTGGGGTTAAAATGAAAAAAGGGATAAAAATAGTACCAATTAAATGACCGCAGCTAGATTGAGTAGGAATCGGAAAATAAACGAATTTTTCGAAATTCGTACATTCAAGGGTACAGAGGGATAAAAATAGTACCAACTAAATGACTACAGCTGGAACGATGAAGTTCTAATTGCGTAGAAACGTCAAGGGGGTAAATATGGTACCAACCACATGGTCGCAGCTGGAATTATGGAATTCGGTGTATACATTCCTCTGCCTGCATAGACACGCAAAATAAAAAGTTTTTTTCCAAATTTGTACCTTTTCTATTATGGCAAAAATTGGTTGAATCATGAAGTTAGGTTATTTTGCACTACGTACGTCTGATAATGGATTTTTTTTGTACTTTTGGAATTAAAATAGAATGAAAATACAACCAACTGTAGCTCCCACTATCTACCAATATTTATGGTATTTAAGCTTTTTGAAAATATAAATATAAGAATATTTATTTTTTGATTTGAAATAAATAATGGTTTGAAATAATTAATATTTATAAAATTATTTTTTCAATATTTGTTTTGGTTTGCCTATATTAAAAAAATTATATTTTCCTGTAATATTACTGCACTTCTACGAAAACCGACAACCTCTGTGGAATGCAATCCATGGTGGAGGGTATATAAAGTTCGGCCCGGCCGAACTTAACGCCGTTTTTACTTGTTTCTCTTAGTATAATGCTCCCTTCGACCAAGAAATGAAAATTTTGACACACTGTAAAATACAACTCAGACCAACTGGACTATTTATTCTACTCAACATGCCCTTTTGGAATTACATGGTCTCTGCACTGTTCCCAAAATTTTTTTATTTTATTTATTTTTTTTTATTTATTATGAATTACAATACAAAGTAAATTTATATTCTAATTTTGTGTCCAGGGATTGAGCCGGGGTGACTAAGACCATTGTAGCTAGTTATTGCAGCGACAGACCAGAGCCTCTGGTGGGAATCGAACCCACGACCCCCACGCTGATAGCCGAGCACGCTACCAACTCGACTACCGGGGCGCTCAGAGTGTATTTTATCAACATTCAAAAACCCTCATATCGGTCATAATTCAATAAACAGACACTGTCACTTGCAAAAATAGGAGGAGATTATTGCCCAAGGAGTATGTATGTATACGGAATGAGAAACCATGATGCAGAATGATAGACAGATATTCTGTGTACTTTTGAAAATGGTTGTTTGGTTGCATTTATTGTTGTTGTTGTTTTTTGTCGTCGACCTCTCACAGGAAATTGTTAAATGGAAGGAATGGCTTTATGTAGAATTTGCGCTCTCCCAGGATGTGCTCAGGATATGCTTTGCGATTTGTTGTCAAACGCTTTCCTTCGACGACAACTGCACCACCTCTGTCTCCGACGCCATCACCATCATCACAGTCACACTATCATCAGCGCGCCTTCAGTGTTGCGATGTGATGCGATGCGATGCTGGTTTATTATTATTGTCACAATTCCCGCTGTTTGTTGAGCTTCTGTTCGGCGCTGTATAATTTAATGTCATTTAGCCTGCGGCCAAATAAACGTCCCCTTTGTTGCAACACATTTACACGTCGGCCTATGTGAGAAACCAGAACCGAGCAAAAAAAACAAGGAAACATTACGGGAGGGTTAATAACTCATGTCACAATCATGGCGTACAGAAAAGTGTTCTACAGCAGTTCTCCTTTTGTTCCGATTTCTTAGTAAATGTCATAATTGCAACAAAATTAACCGTGTAAAGAAATGTTAATTAAACAAATCTACCACAAAAGAATGAATGTTCTAAAAAGCATATTTCGTACACGTGGTGTTTAAGGGGGTTAAGGGCAATCGAATTTTTTTCTGATAAAATGGAGGCAGGAAGTATTCACGCATAACGTTCAGCCACATTAAGGTTACGATTAATTACGAGGATTGTTTCCACACCCAGCATATTCTCAAGATTCCAGTAAAACCATTGAAAAAATATGCAGACAATTTTCCTGTTATTACAACAAATTTACTGTCATAACCACAAACTGTTTGTCGTTTTGTTCAAATTAGCTATTCTTATATTACAATATTTTTCAATAAAAACTCAAGATTCGCAAGATTCCACTAAAACATGAATTGAATACATTGAAAAAATCTGCAGACAATTTTCCTGTTATTACAGCAAATTTTCTGTCATAACATCGCAAAGTTTATAGTTTTGTTGAAATTAGCTATTCCCATATTATAATATTTTTCAATAAAAGCTCAAGATTCCACTAAAAACATGTATTGAATGCATTGAAAAAATCTGCAAACAATTTTCCTGTTATCACAGCAAATTTTATGTCATAACAACAAACTGTTTGTAGTATTGTTGACAGTAGCTATTCCCAAATTATAAAATTTTTCAATAAAATCTCAACACTCAAGATTTCACTAAAACATTAATTGAATACATTGAAAAAATCTGCAGACAAGTTTCCTGTTATTACAGCAAATTATATGCTATAACAACACACAGTTTGTAGTTTTTTTTTTTTGAAATTAGCTATTCCTATATTATAATATTTTTCAATAAAATCTCTACATAATCCTACCATAAAAAAGTTTTTTTTTTATTCCCCACAACTACTGCTCCTACCCCAAGTGATATGCATTTAAAATACCATGAAATTCGTCATTTCCATCCATACACAAAACACCGTCTGCACAGTGCGCACTTACCTTAGTAACCCTTATTTCCCATGCCCGACTTGAAACGACTCGACCCCCCTCAATCGGCGTGGCGTGTAAACATTTGCAATTCCGTTTGTGTTAAAATCAAAGTCCTCCGGCGTTTTTTTGTTAAACCATTCACTGGCGTATTGTTTTTTATTTGAGCCGCATTGTTCATTATACGTGTAACCTGTAATTTTCACACCAATATCCGTTTTCGTCCAATGTCCACCATTTACTGCAAATGAATGTTTTTTAACTGTTTGTTTCATTTCATTTCATTGGATTGCATTTGTTTTATTTGTCACTTCATTTGCAATTCCCATTAAATTGATATTACTTAACAACAGTAGCAGCAGCAGCAACAACACCATCAACAACAACAAAAGTGAAACAGAAATTGAGGCGTTTTTGTGCTTCGGGCAAATCGACAGTTACCTCTTTTTGAATATGTATTCCCAAAGCATTTGGCCACCCAGTGAGAATGGGTAAGTGAGTGAGTTGCGTTCGGTCTCAGTGTCAGTGGTGTATTAAAGGTGGCCAACAAAAAGCCATGTTAAAGCTGATCAAATGAAACTTTTTCGCCGTGTTATGATACTCAAATTGTTGCAAAGCCAGCAAAAAGTTGTTAGGGGTTTTTTATGGGTCCTTCTTTGTGAAAAATATATGGGAATTGTTCTGTTTTTATGTTAAATGCGATACAGATCAATATAATTAGTTATTAAAATTCACACAAACCTAGCAATTGACTAGCAGACATTGATAATATTTTAAATAAAACATGGATCAATCAGTATGTACATTCCGAATATCATTAAAAATACATTTTTTCCATCCATCTAAAACTTTGTCGATTGACTGATTGATTGGCTTATAGTAGGATAAATCATTTACTAATTTTTATAAAATTAATTTATTACTTTTTATAAAGTATCCGTTAAGTAACTGTATAATCAGAACAAAAAGTAAAGAGCCAATATTTCCCAGGGCTTTCGATGTTGATGAATAGTTGTTAAAATTAAGTCAAACTACTTGCGTGTAGAGATGGGCGCCACTTACGCTACTCAAATTTTAAAATTTGAAAGTGGTGAAATGATGGCTTCTATTTTTTTACTATTTTTTTTCGTTTTATTTTTTTCAAAATCAACCAGAATTACAGTGAGAAATCATAAAAAATTTAACTTTTTCATTATTTCTTAAACACAAGGTATTAAAACGATGAAAAATCCAAGGAAAAAATGGTTATGAAAAAATATATTTTTTTAAAAAAAAATTAATTTTTCTATAACCAATTTTTTCTTGGATTTTTCATATCAACATTAAAAATCGGATATATTTTAGAAAACGACCTAAAGTTGACTACTTTTCGTATTTTTCGATTTAAAAAAAATTAAAATTTTTATTTTTATGTTTTTAGCATATTTTTACGATTTTTTTTCTTAATGTGAAGAAAAATTTTTATTTTTTTTTGTGTTACAGATTTTTACGTTTTTCAGATTTTGGGAAATTTAGAAACGTAATTTCTTTTTTTGACTTTGTCAAACTGTTTCTCACACGTTTTAAGAGATTTGCACTGAAATTTGATTATAAATTGTGGTTTCTTAGCTTTATTGTGACGACAAAACTATGTGTGTGCCAAATATAGTTTGGTTGTAATGAATATTGTAAAAATATCCTTTTGAACAAATGTCTGACTTTGGACCAACACAACTTTTTCCCTTCAAAAGTCTTTTACGAAATATATACATATTTGAAAAGGTTGAAGGGTTCCCCGTTTTTGTAGGGTAACTTTTGCCTGCACGAAATTGCACCTTTGGAAGTTAGGATACATTTAGTGCAAAAAGTCAGATTTTTAAGTTCCAAAACGAAATTTAGTCATTTTCGTCTCATTAACTTCAGAAAAGTAGGTACCCAGATGTAGGTAAACAGATGATTACATTTCCTTTAGCCTTTCCTTTCACAGTCAGTTCATTTCACAGCCAGTATTGTCGGAACAGTATCCAAAAATTAGAGAAAAAAATATTTTTTCAAAAAAATATATTTTGCTATCAGTTGGAACCCCATTAAAGAAGGAAAATGGTTACGATGTTTTCAATAGCTAACATTCTAACGAAGAAAACAATAACTTTAAGTCTTTCAAAATAAAGGATATCCCTCCTCCTAGATCCCAATTTTCACTACTTCCGAATCACAAGATGAACATCTTTTTCACTTCTCTGGACGCTCTCTTTTTGCTGGGCAGTTATATTGCTGTGAAAGGTATTTTATTTTCAACAAAAGAAAAAGTTATAACAATATATATTTATATCAAGTAGCAACACAAAAATACGTCTGTCCGCGATAATTTACAAACTTTCAAAGTTGGTGGTATAAGAGGTGACCAATAAATTCAAGTATCATGGGTTGTTTCGATTTTATAGATTTCGTTAATTCTGAGATACGGATGTGTCCAAGTGGCCAAGGCTCCCCCTTCTACCCTATGCTATAACACTGTGCGAAAGTCCAAGTCTGTTAAGTGATAGTATTTTTCTGGTAGGTATTGTACTGTAACATAGTTAGTTATCAACCGATTTTAACTTTCTCTCCGGATTTGAAAGGAAGAAACCTGGAACTTTCGATTGATATATAGAAAACTTAAGAAATCTGTTTACATTTTTCCAGCAAATACACTTTTTAAATCAATTTGTATACACTCCACGAGAGTATTATGTCTTTGTGCATATGTTTGTAACACCCAAAAGGAGGCGAGTTAGACCCATTGCTAATTATACCGATCGACTTAGAATCACTTTCTGAGTCGATTTAGCAATGTCCGTCTGTCTGTCTGTCCGTCTATCCTTGTAATCACGATACAGGTCGCAATTATAGAACCAAACGAAACTTTGCACAGTTTTTCGGGACAAGAACGAACGCTATTTAATTTGAAGAAAATCGGTTCAGATTTAGATATAGCCCACATACGAATTTCACTCCCGATTTGACTCTTTTCACTCTAGATACCACATATTATAACAGATTTTCTTCAAAATTGGCAAAACATCTTATTTTTAAACTAGGAACACCTATGGTGAAAATGGGTCAGATCGGTTCAAATTTATATATAGCTCCCATTCAAATGTCGCTTCCGATTTGACTTTTTCTGCTCTAGAAACCACATAGTTTTACAGATCTTCTTCAAATCTTGCAAAACATCTTATATTTAAACTAGGAACACCTGTGGTGTTTCCACTAGAAACACCTGTGGTGAAAATAGGTCAGATTGGTCCAGATTTATATATAGGTCCCATCAAAATTTCGCTTCCGATTTGACTTCTTCTGCTCTATATACCACATATTTTAATAGATCTTCTTCAAAATTGGCAAAACATTTTATATTTCATCTAGAAACATCTGTGGTGAATATGTGTTAGATCGGTTCAGATTTATATACTGCTCCCATACAAACGTCTCTCCCAATTTGACTTTTTCCACTCTAGAAACCACATTTTTATAAGATTGTTTACAAATTTGGCAAAACATCTTATATTTAAACTAGGAACACCTGTAGTCAAAATAGGTCAGATCGGTTCAGGTTTGTATATAGCTCTCATTCAAATTACGCTGTACACACCGAAATTCAGGCTTCTAGCTGTTGGCGTTTGATTGATACCATTTTTATTCCTTTTTGTCCCATTTCAACCTTTATAAATCAATTTATGGTATCATTCACAGTATGTGAAGATTAAAGTTACCAAATTTCAAGTAAATTCAAGCAAAATATATTCAAATATATATAATATATTTGCCTGTAAATGTTACGGGTTGTTGTGGATATTTTCTGCCCAAAATTATCTTTTGAAACCTTATCACTCAAACGCGAACTGTGATCCAAAAACACAAATTCAAACCAAAATAGTCTCAAACATAATGTTTTTTCTTGTTTGAAAACAGTATCAGCTGAAGAAACTGCCTCATTGAGGTTAAGAGATTAAGCTGCAGAGATCTAACGTTTTTTGTAAAAATGTTTTTTTTATGTAGTTATTTTTTAAGAACACGCAAAAAAATCTGAATAAAATTTGGTGCATACTTTTCGTAAGAAGCTTATCAAAAGTGTGTTATTAAACAGCAGTTTTTATACCCTACACCACTTCGTGGATGGGGTATTATAAGTTAGTTTCACGCCGAATGTTTGTAACACCAAGAAATAATCGAGCTAGACCCACCTTTAAGTATACCGATCGGCTTAGAATCACCAGCTGAGCCGATTTAACGATGTCCGTCCGTCCGTCTGCTGTACATCTAAGCTTGTTCGCCCACTACAGGTCGCAATTGTTGCCCAATTGTCATGAAACTTGGCTGAAGTTATTTTTTCTGGCCGAGGACCATCGGTATTGAATTTGGAGGAAATCGGTTCAGATTTAGTTATAGCCCCCATACAAATGTTGCTCCCGATTTGACTTTTTCCGCCCTATAAAGCACATATAGTACCCGATTTTCTTCAAATTTGGCTTAACACCTTATAAGCAAACTAGAAACACCTATGCTGAAAGTGGGTAAGATCGGTTCAGATTTAGATATAGCCCCTATACAAATGTCGCTCCCTATTTTACTTTTTCCGCTTTGGAAACCACATATTGTACCTGATTTTCTTTAAAATTGGCACATCATTTTATAATCGAACTAGAAACACCTATGGTGAAAGTGGGTAAGATGAGTTCAGATTTAAATATAGCCCCCATACAAATGTCGCACCCGATTAGACTTTTTCCGCTCTAAAATCCACATCTTGTACCCGATTTTCTTTAAATTTGGCACAACATCTTACCATCTAACTAGAAACAACTATGCAGAATTTGGGTAAGATCGGTTCAGATTTAGATATAGCCTCCATACAAATGTCGCTCCCTATTTCACTTTTTCCGCTTTAGAAACCACATATTGTACCTGATTTTCTTTAAAATTGGCACAACATTTTATAATCGAACTAGAAACACCTACGGTGAAAGTGGGTAAGATCGGTTCAGATGTAGATATAGCCCTCTTACAAATGTTGCTCCCGAATGTTTATCCGATTTTGGCCAAACTTTACATATTATATTTCACCAATAAACATACATGGTGAAAGCGGGTCACATCGTTCCATCCAGGTTTTTGTCAAACACATACATTTACAGGATGCAAAAATCCTTCCCGATTTCACTTTTTTACCGAATTGAATTTTAATGAGATAGAAAGTCCGTCCGTCTTTAGCCTTTCCTTACTTGTTTGGGAGATGCCCATATGTCCATACTTTGGTATAAGCCAAATGGGGCCCCATTCTGATCTATTACAGCTCTAGAAACTACATCTTACATCGTATCTTCATCAAATTTTGCAGATCATGATATTTTTCAACTAGGAATACCTACCGTGAATGAGAAATATATAGGCCCATGTTTTGGACCAGGCCAAAAATGTTGTTATAGGCTCCCTTTTGAAATGTCGGTCCGATTCATCCTATTACTACTGTATAATTTGTATTTGTCTGTCGGGTAATTGGATCAATTACCATATTTTTAACCATATACGTTAAATATGACTAAAGAAGAATTTATAGTAACTGTATGATTTATATGAACTACATAAAATTGCTCCCATGAAATACCTGGGTTTAGTAATCAATACGAGGTACATACGCAGGGAGTGGTGTAGGGTATTATATAGTCGACTCCGCCCGACTTTAGCCTTTCCTTACTTGTTTTTCTATAAACTATTATTTAATACACATCCTCCAGATACACACCCTCGACATCTTAATCTCATAACCGCAATGAGGCCGCTTCAACAAATAGTCGGTTCAGCTGCTAGCAGCTGTTCTCAAACAACAACAAACATAATTTTCGAAACTATTTTGTTTTGAATCTGCATACGAACCACAGTTCGCGTTTGTCTGATAAGGTCTCAAACAATTCAAATTCCTGAAAAAGCACATTTTTGGAAAATATTTTGATTTAAATTTGTTTGATTTGTCCAAAGTAAAACATTGCCCAATATTTTAATGATTGAAAGCAGAAAGTTGTATAAAAGCATCAAAAATGTGAGTTTTGTAAACAGTACAAACTATTTAGTCAAACTATCAACAAAGTAGGAAATCAAAAATGACTAAATTCTTTGTAAGTATCTGAGAAAACTGCCCGTAGCTGTCGTAATGGACTACATTTAATTTTGCATTGTGTTATTTCAGTTTATTGCTCTCTGCGCTTTAATCGCCATTGCTGTGGCTCAACCTAGTGGTGGTTATGGGGGCCATGGCGGCAATCAGGGCGGTCATGCCCAAAATACCGGCTTCGGTGGTCAACAGGGACATGGGCAACAAGGTGGATATGGTGGTCAACAAGGAGGACATGGTGGACACGGTGGTCAACAAGGAGGACATGGTGGTCACCAAGGAGGACATGGTGGACACGGTGGTCAACAAGGAGGACATGGTGGACACGGTGATCAACATGGTGGACACGGTGGTCAACAAGGAGGACATGGTGGACACGGTGGTCAACATGGTGGACACGGTGGTCAACAAGGAGGACATGGTGGACACGGTGGTCAACATGGTGGACACGGTGGTCAACAAGGAGGATTCGGTGGCCAACAAGGAGGATACGGTGGTCAACAGGGAGGATACGGTGGTCAACAAGGAGGATACGGAGGTCAACGAGGTCATGCCCAACGAGTAGGTTAATGCAAGCGTGTTTATTACGTAAACTATACAACTATGCTTGTATCTAATGATCTGTGATTATGTTCAAAATAAATCATTAGAAAAACAAAAATTTCATTTCATTGGTGTTTGCAAAGTTCTATTGAAACTACGAAAAAGTGTTGGGGCGGGCGATGCAACATTAAGCGGTTTATATAACCTAACATGAATGTGTAAAAATCTCAAAATAATAGAAAATACACTCAGAAAAAGTGTACTAAATTCCAGTAAAAATGTACTAAAATTAAGGAAATTGGTATCTGTTTGGCACCCAGTATGCCTTTACTCAATTTAAGTTAATTTTTTTCTTGCATGTAGTACGTTCATACTCAAATCAAGTAAAATTTATTCAAATTGAGTTTCATTTACTCATGTTAACTACAAATGTACTTAGATTGAGTACATTTCCCAGACTCTATTTTAGTATGTTTCATTATCAAGTAAAGACATTTAAATAACACATTTAGTAAGGAGTAAAACGCCGCTTTGTCTTAAAAAATCCAGTACTCGACTGAGTTATGGAAGTTTTTGTAAATACCAAATTTTTGAAAAAATATAAGTTTTGGTCATTCCAGTTCACATCTCTTATTATTTTACGAATTGAAGTCTAATAAAAATACTTAAAATTCATCAAAATAGACAAACATGGTAAAAAAACAAGTAAGGAAAGGCTAAAGTCGGGCGGGACCGACTATATAATACTCTACACCACTCCCTGCGTATGTACCTCGCTTTGATTACTAAACCCAGTTATTTCATGGGAGCAATTTTATGTAGTTCATATAAATTATACAGTTACTATAAATTCATCTTTAGTCATATTTAACGAATATGGTTAATAATATAGTAATTGATCCCATTATCCGTCAGAAAAATACAAATTATACAGTAGTAATAGGATGAATCGTACCGACATTTCAGAAGGGGCCTATACAACATTTTGGGCCTGGTCCAAAACATGGGCCTATATTTTTCTCATTCACGATAGGTATTCCTAGTTGAAAAATATAATGATCTGCAAAATTTGATGAAGATCTGATGTAAGATGTAGTTTCTAGAGCTGTAATAAATCAGAATGGTGCCCCATTTGGGTTACACCAAAGTATGGATATATGTGCATCTCTCAAACAATTAGGAAAGGCTAAAGACGGACGGACTTTCTATCTCATTACAATTCAATTCGGTAAAAAAGTGAAATCGGGAAGGATTTTTGCATCCTGTAAATGTATGTGTTTGACAAAATTGATACCTGGAACGATGTGTCCCCCTTTCACCATGTATGTTTATTGGTGAAATATAATATGTAAAGTTTGGCCATAATCGGTTAAACATTCGCGAGCAACATTTGTTTGAGGGCTATATCTAAATCTGAACCGATCTTACCCACTTTCACCATAGGTGTTTCTAGTTCGATTATAAAATGTTGTGTCAATTTTAAAGGAAATCGAGTACAAATGTGGTTCCTAAATCGGAAAAAGTGAAATAGGGAGCGACATTTGTATGGGGGCTATATCTAAATTTGAACCGATCTTACCCACTTTCACCATAGGTGTTTTAAGTTGGATTATAAGATGTTGTGCCAATTTTAAAGAAAATCGGGTACAACATTTGATTTCTAAAGCGGAAAAAGAGAAATCGGGAGCGACATTTGTATGGGGGCTATATCTAAATCTGAACCGATCTTACCCACTTTCAGCATAGGTGTTTCTAGTTCGATTATAAAATGTTGTGTCAATTTTAAAGGAAATCGAGTACAAATGTGGTTCCTAAATCGGAAAAAGTGAAATAGGGAGCGACATTTGTATGGGGGCTATATCTAAATTTGAACCGATCTTACCCACTTTCACCATAGGTGTTTTAAGTTGGATTATAAGATGTTGTGCCAATTTTAAAGAAAATCGGGTACAACATTTGATTTCTAAAGCGGAAAAAGAGAAATCGGGAGCGACATTTGTATGGGGCCTATATCTAAATCTGAACCGATCTTACCCACTTTCAGCATAGGTGTTTCTAGTTCGATTATAAAATGTTGTGTCAATTTTAAAGAAAATCGGGTACAATATGTGGTTTCTATAGCGGAAAAGTGAAATCGGGAGCGACATTTGTATGGGGGCTATATCTAAATCTGAACCGATCTTACCCACTTTCAGCATAGGTGTTTCTAGTTCGATTATAAAATGTAATGCCAAATTAAAAGAAAATCGGGTACAATATATGGTTTCTAAAGCGGAAAAAGTGAAATCGGGAACGACATTTTTATGGGGGCTATATCTAAATCTAAGCCGATCTTACCCACTTTCAGCATAGGTGTTTCTAGTTCGATTATAAAATGTTGTGTCAATTTTAAAGAAAATCGGGTACAATATGTGGTTTCTAAAGCGGAAAAGTGAAATCGGGAGCGACATTTGTATGGGGGCTATATCTAAATCTGAACCGATCTAACCCGCTTTCGCCACAGGTATTTCTAGTTTGATTATAAGGTGTTAAGCCAAATTTGAAGAAAATCGTGTACTATATGTGCTTTGTATATATATTATGGGGGCTATACCTAAATCTGAACCGATTTCCTCCAAATTCAATACCGATGGTCCTTGGGCAGAAAAAATAACTTCTGCTAAGTTTCATGAAACTAACTTATAATACCCTAGCCCACGAAGTGGTGTATAGGGTTTGCATCCCGGGATTTCACGCGGGAAAATTCCCGGGAATTCGCATATTTTTCATTTCCCGTATCCCGGGAAATTTGTGCGGGAATTCAGTTGAAACTTTTACATTTTTGTTGCATATTCTTTCTATAATTTTCACAATAAATTTTAAAATGTTGTAGAATAATTTAACTCATATCGCTTTTAATTAGGTATGTTAAATATTGCAGTTGGATAACAAACTATTTTTAAGCTGCGTTCGGATATACACCAAAAATCCACTTTTTCGGATTTTGCCTGTCGAACTTCATATGAAAAAAATGTAAAATCCGAAAAAGTAGATTTTGGGCGTGTATCCGAACGCCCAAAATGTATGATATGAAATAACAACATGATATGATATGAAATAACAATTGTATTAAAAAGTCAATATGACTGTCTACATAAAGAGTTTAAAGTTTTCGAAGCGACAGGACAAACAGACAACTTAAACATTTTATTTAATGCTCTACTGACTATTATGCCAACATCTGTTGAATGTGATCGAGCGTTCTCCGTCGCGTCCACATTTTCCAATAACATAAGAAATACCTGATGAGGCCATAAATGCATTGTCTGCTCTATTTTCAAATATACGCTTGCATATGTACATACATTTAATTAATTTTGTAACTTGAAAATACATTTGCATTGATTTCACATTGCACTTTATTATATATATTCTGTAGCAGGTTCGTTGTGAAATACATATTTATTTTACTTTAATAGAATGTGCATGTTTCATTGGAAAAAATAAGTTTATCTCATGATAAACAATATGTTGAAATTGTCCCGTGCTGTCCCGAGATCTCGGGAAATTGAATAAATAATTCCCGTGTCCCGGGAAATAAAAAGGTAAGGTAAAAGGAAATTCAGGTATTTTTTGGAAAAAAATGGGAAATATAGCAATATTTTCATAGTATTTATCTTTTGGGCTATTTAAATATTTCTCATTTTCAAATGGAAGTTTCTCAGTTAATGAAAATTTGGAAATATTTGTTGAGAAATGTACAAAATTTGAATTGAAATCTTTATCAGAATTTGTGAATTTTTCCAGAGAAAGTAGATTGTTTTTGAACAGTATAGCGGAAAAACACACATGCAACTCGATTGTCTTCGAACAGCTCCTTGAAGCAATAGCATGAAAACACACATGCATAGTTCTTGGTTGGCTGTAAAGGTGTTGCATGTTACACTCTGCCAACAAAAAGATGACAAGATTACGTTCGGAACAATAGAAAAAACATGAAAACATCAGAATATCATCGCACATTTCGTTATTTAGGTACATTTGTATAATACAAAATATCGATAAGAAATTCGATATTTTCATCAAGATTTGCCCGAACAATAATATGTCATGTTTTTATAACCTTACATTTTTTATGAGATCATAATGTTACAAGGAGAAGGCGGAGGTTCTTTTCTTTGTGTGTCTCGTTTTTTGTTTGACACTTTAGAAGAATGTCACGGAAGTACGTCTACCCACTATTTTTTATGAGAGGTAAAAAATGAATCCATAAAATATGTCACAAGGAACCATGTACGGTGCAGCAGGGATGATTATTTTGTCGCTTCAATTAAGACAATGCCCATTAATGCGTCACATTTGCAGTCATAACACTTAAACTGTACTTCACATGAGTGGACCTTCTCTTTGTATTGATGTTTTCGCAAATTTCACATTAAATGCGATGTTTTATGAAACATTTATTTAACTCAAATCTCTTTGAACTATCAATGTAGTTACGGTAGTAAAAATGTGGAGTTGGTTTCTTTGATTATTGCAGTAAGATCGAGCTACCCTTATAGAGGAGAAAAGTTTAATTGGTAAGGAGCTCTATACAGGGGTTTCTAACAAGAGGTGTTATTTTGGTATTCAAAGAAAAATGTAATTTTTGAGATAAATGATCGGATGTTTATTTCATAAGAAAGAGGAAGGTATGCCGTTAATAATCAAAAAAAAAACATCAGCCAAATGGCCACCACGACCACGCTTACAGGACCATATCCTTTTCATGAAAATTTCCATAACCAAATCGCAAAGTGGCTGCCCTATGCTGGGCTGTTGGCGTAGACCTTATCTTTCACGTGGCCCCAAAGGAAGAAGTCGCAAGGTGTTAAATCAGAAGATCTCGGTGGCCAATTGTGATCACCTCTTCGAGAGATAACACGGTCCGGAAACTTTTCCCATAAAAGAGCAATGGTTTCGTTGCTTGTGTGGCACGTAGCGCCGTCTTGTTGAAAGTAAACGTTGTCCAGATCAATAGCATCCAACTCCGACCATAAAAAATCATTAATCATCTCTCTATTGCGCAATTCATTCACCGTAAATGTTGATCCAACCTCATTTTCGAATAAGTAAAGTCCAACGATCCCACCGGACCATAAACCGCACCAAACAGTCACACGGTGAGGGTGGAGAGGCTTCTCAACAATATCTCTTGGGTTTTCCGAGCCCCAGACGCGACAATTTTGCTTGTTGACGTAGCCACCGAGGTGGAAATGGGCCTCATCAGTCAAAATGATTTTTCGATGGAATTTCGGATAATTTTCATTCATGAATTTAAATAATTGCAATGCATCGTTGAATCGTGTATCGTTGCATTTTTAGTAATGGCGTAGTTTCTACGCCATTCTCAATTGTCGAAGAATAAAAGCTTCAAAAGTGACAGCAACCGAAATACCGGGTGATTCAAAAAAACACCTCTTGTTTCAAAACCCTGTAAGTCGATAGGTATACTAAACAATGGGTCTTCTTTTTGAGTGTTGTAAACAAATGCACAAAGATATAATACTATAGCGGAGGATATAAATAGCTAATAATAGTTAATGTTATTCAAATTATGAAGTACTAATAACACTGTCCAACAAATTAAGACTTTTTTATACACTCCACGAGAGTATTATGTCTTTGTGCATTTGTTTGTAACACCCAAAAGGAAACGAGATAGACCCATTGTTAATTATACCGATCGTCTTAGAATCACTTTCTGAGTCGATTTAGCAATGTCCGTCTGTCCGTCTGTCCGTCTGTCCGTCTGTCCGTCTGTCCGTCTGTCCGTCTGTCCGTCTGTCTGTCCATCTATTGTTGTAATCAAACTACAGGTCGAAATTACAGTCCGATCTTAACAAAAATTGGCACAAGTAAATTTTGTGGATCAAGGACGAACGCTATTTAATTTGAGACAAATCGGTTCAGATTTAGATATAGCCCCCATACAAAAATCGCTCCCGATTTGACATTTACCGCTCTAGAAACCACATATTGTACCCAATTTTCCTTAAATTTGGCACAACATCTTATAATCCAACTAGAAACACCTATGCAAAAATTGGTTAAGATCGGTTCAGATTTAGATATAGCCCCCATACAAATGTCGCTCCCGATTTGACATTTTCCGCTCTAGAAACGACATATTGTACCCGATTTTCTTTAAATTTGGCACAACATCTTATAATCCAACTAGAAACACCTATGCTGAAAGTGGGTAATATCGGTTCAGATTTAGATATAGCCCCCATACAAATGTCGCTCCCGATTTGACATTTTCCGCTCTAGAAACCACATATTGTACCCAATTTTCTTTAAATTTGGCACAACATCTTATAATACAACTAGAAACACCTATGCAAAAATTTGATAAGATCGGTTCAGATTTAGATATAGCCCCCATACAAATGTCGCTCCCGATTTGACATTTTCCGCTCTAGAAACGACATATTGTACCCGATTTTCTTTAAATTTGGCACAACATCTTACAATCCAACTAGAAACACCTATGCTGAAAGTGGGTAATATCGGTTCAGATTTAGATATAGCCCCCATACAAATGTCGTTCCCGATTTGACATTTTCCGCTCTAGAAACCACATATTGTACCCAATTTTCTTTAAATTTGGCACAACATCTTATAATCCAACTAGAGACACCTATGCAACAATTGGATAAGATCGGTTCAGATTTAGATATAGCCCCCATACAAATGTCGCTCCCTATTGCACTTTTTCCGCTCTAGAAACGACATATTGTACCCGATTTTCTTTAAATTTGGCACAACATCTTATAATCCAACTAGAAACACCTATGCAGAAATTGGGTAAGATCGGTTCAGATTTAGATATAGCCCCATACAAATGTCGCTCCCGATTTGACATTTTCCGCTCTAGAAACCACATATTGTACCAGATTTTCTTAAATTTGGCACAACGTCTTATAATCCAACTAGAAACACCTGTGCAAAAATTGTGTAAGATCGGTTCAGATTTAGATATAGCTCCCAAACAAATGTGGCTCCCGGTTTTACTTTTGCCGCTTTAGAAACCACATATTGTACTCGATTTTCTTTAAATTTGGCACAACAGCTTATAATCCAAGTAAAAAACCTATGGTGAAAGTGGCTAAGATCGGTTCAGATTTAGATATAGCGCAAATACAAATGTTGCTCCCAAATGCTTAACCGATTTTGTCCAAACTATACATATTATATTCACCTATTTCGTTCCAGATTTCAATATACCCGCATACAAAAGTCCTTTCCGATTTAACATTTTTTGTCAAACACATACATTTACAGGATACAAAAATCCTTCCCGTTTTCACTTTTTCACCGAATTAAATTGTATTCGGATTGAAAGTGGAGTGTATCATAGAGTCGGCCCCGCCCGACTTTAGCCTTTCCTTACTTGTTGAATATAATTTTGAAAGGGTGTGTTGAGTAGACCATTTTTTGTAGAATAAACTTATAGTCCAGCTGGTCTGAGTTTCTTCTTACTACGCGAAAAAAAGTGCTGTAAGCTAATGTCTGACAGAATTCTTATTGTCGGACCTATATTGTGGAATTTTATGAGGATCATTTTTGTGGAAGATCTTAACCCTCAAGCTCCTCTCTTTATGGATCACTTTGACCCTTTCAAAAAAAGTCAAAAAGGACATTAAGATTAAAATTTTCTACGAAAAAAATTGTCGGAAATTTTCAGTGTGGGTCACCGAAGACACCAAAGTTGTAAATAAAGCTCTTCACTCCTAAATAGCACAATTACACGCTTATAACAACAAAATTACTATGATTAAAAGTTGTGAATATTTTTGGAAGATCGATCTTTTTTGACAAATTTGTGTGTAGAGCGCGGTAAAAAATAAATTGGATATTTTTGCAAAAATTTTCATTTTCGCGGTAAATATGACTAAAATCCCAGCGAAAAGAGAGCACCCAAAGAAGTGAAAAAGATGTTCATCTTGTGATTCGGAAGTAGTGAAAATTGAGATATGCATCAATGAATTCAACATGTAGTTGTCCATTATTTTAAAAGACCTGAAAGTTATTTTACAGAGATGCGATGGAATCAGTTTCTCACTAGTTTCCTTTTCTTTTTAAAAATCCGTCGCTACCGGGGGTAGAACAACTACGGTACTATAACCATCTCAGCTATTCTCTGCTGTGAATGTTGAATAATTAAAGCAAACCATTATGATCATTAGAACTGACAAACTTAAGCAAAATATTTCTATAATATGAATTAATATAAATTGCAACTAATTATTATTATTATAAATTTAATTTCGTATTAAATAATTCAACACTACTTCACTTTACTGATTATGTAGTATTAATAATTAATAATAAATTAAATATTTGAAGTACATTAATAAAGCAAAAAATTTGAATTTTTTAAACAAAAATTTTTAAATTGTTAATATCATACAAAATTAAATATTGTTTTTTTTTTATAAAAGTCATAAAAAACAAAAAAAGTTTTTCCCCAGCCACGATTCTCTTATCTTATCTCTGGATAATAACATATTATCTACTTTTTTGAAAGTTGTTTAAAAGAACTTCCTCAAAAGCGGGAAAAATTTTGAGATGCGATTAAAATTTGCTTCCTACGGAAGTACTTCCAAAATTTTTCGCTGGGGATAAGGATTGCAACATTTTTTAAAAGTATTGGATTAATTTTTAATAAAAACTACAACAATAGAAATATTTATCTTTAATTACACTTTTTATGATAGACAAAATTCAACAGACAAAACCTTTTATGAATAAGAATTTGATCAAAAATGTCAATTTTTCCATTGGAATATCAGCTGGCACCTTACATGAAGTTTGACAATCTGTAGTCTTCAGTATGTTATTTAAATATTTATTTAGTTGGAGAGTGTTATTTTTAAAATTATAATTCAAAGATTATTCAAGATGGTTGAAACTCAAGTTAAATTAATCTTTAGCATAGCTCGTAAGGAAAGCATGCGGGCACTTAAAATTCGTATAGAACTTAATCTCTACTTGCCTTGAAGAAACATACGAAAACTAATGTCCCAGTTAAATAAAAAAACAAGTAAAAAGGCGTTATATTCGGCCGGGCCGAATCTATTGTATTCCTCAGTATTACCGGCAGAATAATGACAAAAAACTATGACTATGACTATAACTATAACTATGATATTTTGCTGAAAGCGATATTTGTTTTATAAATTGTGATGTCTCATTATTATAATTTTGAAATAAAATTAATCAATTAATTTAAAAACCACCCCCACTCAGTAGACGTGTCTGCAATTAAGATTTTTATTGCTTGATAGCCCTTGACTGTATATCCAATTAATTCTTCAGAAAGGCAATGCACGGATTACAAAATTCTATTATCTTTCAGGTTCACAATGGAATATATCGAGGGCTTATATTCATAAGTGGCTATGAACAAAAATTTCAGGAGAGCGAAAAAACTGATTTACTTCTTAATTTTACGAGTAATTTTTAATCGTTCTTCTACAGTTTAATCTAATTGCTACGATTAACAACTTTTCGAAATTTCCTATTATTCGCGGTTTAATGGTTCATAGCCACTTTTGCACGTTTAAAATTGAATACTATGAATTTTGAAATAACCACATAGCCATTTATGCCTAAATATATAAATAAGAAATAAGAATATATAAATATGAAATGTTGTATAGAAAACGCATTTTCTGGATTGTACACAGCGAATTTAAAGATTCCAGCTTCATCCGTCAGATTGGTACCATTTTATCTCTTTTCACAATTTTTTTACAAAAAAGTGGATATTGAGGTAGGGCACGGTAAACAAAAAATACAAATTGGATATTTTTGGAAAATTTTCATTTTCGCGGCAAATATGGCTAAAATAATTTTCACACATGACATTTTTGTTTTATAATTTTCTCGCGATCTAGCCAACGGATCCGACTGATTTTTTGTTTGTGTATTAAGAAACAATGTCGCTTGTAACATAGCCAGTCGCTGCAATAGTTGAAGAATCCAAAATTCTCGGTTGCAATTGCTTACATTTTAACTTTCTCCATCCAAGATTCTGAAACTTTTCTGACACAAATAATCCCCATGAAGTCAGCAATCAGATGCCAAAGAACTATTTTGGTATTCTCAATATAATAAAAAGTTACGCGGGTTTATCTAAATATACATTTCACAATTTTTGATTTTACGGCCAACAATTATCCTATTTTAGCCTAATAACTTGAGAAGCAAAATGCTATTAACGGCGAAATTATGGAATTTGATAGTACGAATCCCCTAAATCTATAAAAATGCTGAAAATGTGTTATATGTTGCTCTAATTTTCAACTATTTTATTTCTATTCTTTTTATGTTCACAGCCACAAAACGTGTGAGTTGATAGCCAAGTCAGAAAATTTGAAAAAAAATGTCTTTAGAAAAAAATTTCTTTTCAAAATTTATATCACAGATGACATCCGAATCTGAGAATAGTGTGACATCAAAACCTCATTTTCCGGAAAATGGTTCATAGCCACTTATATACATATTCGAAAAACATGTTTAAATAGTCGGAATATTAAGGGTATTTTCGGTGTTTTTAGGGAAAAAAATCGTCTGGTCCGATTTCTCCCGTTTTATATGCCAAACGATCGACAACCATAAGACGTAATCGTGCAATTTTTGGACGTCCTAGCTCCTTTTGATCAGATGCTATCGTGCTTTCAACAGACAGACAGACGGACATCGTCTTAGAATGTTTCTTTAAGGTGGGACATATAATCGTCCTTTTAAATAGCATCACGTGCTGTGCTGCATTCGAAAAGTGTCCCACGTTCAAATCCCAGAAGTTAATACAAATAAAATGTAAAATAAAATAGATAGCTGCAACTACACCCGATTAATTTCTATAATTCGCCACATAACAAACAGGGCTTATTCGAGATGTTAAGAAGCGAATGATACTACACCCATTTCTAACCTGCAATGTTTGCTGGACATCTAGGTATGTCGCCCTGATTTTCGATTTTAAACAGAGTTTCGAAACTGGAGATATACAGAGTTCCTCCTTCCACATATTCTTGATTTACGTCCTTCTGTATATTATCTGTAGTTTTTTTCATCTCTCTCGTTCTCTTATTTTAAAGGTGCATTATCCTTATGGTCACTTTTTGGGCATTCTCTGTCCATCACCACCAACTTCACCATTTGCCAGACAATAAACAATTGTATGCTCGTGTATGATGATTGTTAATGGCTACTTTTGTGTTGTGTCCCTCTTTTTCAGTTGTTGTCAGTGTCTCGTTTTTTGTTGGTATGTGTGTCACTTTAGTTGTGTGCCTGTGTGTGCTTGATGAACATTTGCGGTTTTTTATGATTATTGTATATAATTGTAGCCGCTACAAAAAAACTGCCAGTTTTTTTATGCCTCAATTGCTTTTATTTGATGATGTTGTGCTCATCACTGCCCATTTAGGTGGTACATATATCTTCCTGGTTTTTTTTCGTTTCTCTGAGCCATACTGCCTTTTTCCGCTGTTGTCCTTGCTGGTTTTGTTGTTGTAGGTGCTGTTTGTTGCACAGGATTTTCCGTGTGTGTCTGTGTTTTTTGTTGGGTTGGTTTTTGTCTGGTGGTATTGTTGGATTTATTGCCATAATAGACTTGTCATAGTGTCATATTATACCACTGTTGTTATTGTACTCCTCCAGTTCGGCAGAGAGTGGAGTGGCATTGATGCTGCTGCTGTTGTTGTTGTGATTGTCATGAATGGTCCATTAATCAACTTTATACGCACCCCAAGTGTTGTTGTGCTCGTTGCGGTTATTTTAAATTCGCAATTCGGTTTTAAGGGTGACTCGCTCGCCGCCCTGCTGCACATTGTCTTGTCTTGTTTCCGTGGTACTCCAGAACTGACCATTGATTGCAATTTTATAGTTTTTGTGCTACTTTTTTTTAATTTGCACCCATTATTGATGAGTATGATATTGGGTCGTGGTTGTTTTTTGTGTAACGTTCATTTCGTTTATTGTTTTTTATAAGGTTTGTTAGTGACTCTGTGGCTTGTTTTTTCTGCTATAGATAAACATCAGCTAAATGATCCTCCTATTGTGCAGTGATATAGAACATGTTTTTTGCCAAATTATGATTTCTCTTCAATGAGAAATACAAAAAACAAATACTATTGTAATGTTAGCCGCAACTGTCGCATTTGCCGCAGACCCTTGCGGTTATCTGATTATGGGATATTAATTAATGATGAGATCGATCTTACGCAGTTTCTGCGGGTAAAAAAAGGTTGGTCAATATACAAGTATCTTTTTCAAACTGTTATCAAATGAACAACACTCAAGTTCTTTTGTATATTATGGTTTTATTAGAAAGAACGAACTTTCCATTATAATACAAAAAATACTCTTCCTAAATTCGAGTACAATCCATACGTCGATTTAGTTCATCAAACTTAGTACAAATTATTAAAATGTTATTAAATGTATAAAAAATAATTAATATTTGATTTGAACTGGGATATTGCCCTGGCTCAAGACCATTTTGATTTCGACCATGTCAAAAGTCTTTTCAAGTGGCTTTGCAGCGACTTTTCAACATCAAACCCGGCCTCTATAAGGATATGATTCTCACAAACGAACGAGAAGCATAACTCACTTGCCGAATTTGCGTTTAAAAAATCGCACCAAGTAATAAAGTATTTACAAATGGCACGGTGACATTTATTATTTGGCTGCAGACTACCACGTGATTTCGACCATGTCAATAGCTTTTTCAAGTGGTTTCGTAGCGACTTTTCAACATCATTTGTAAATAAATTTGCATTCTATTAAATATAGATGTAAAATGGTCATGAGCCAGGACAATATACCAGTTCAAATCAAATATTGATTACAGGCCAAAAAAATACAAACGAAAAAACTAAAAAAATAATTAATTATAAACAAAGTTTCTTAATATAACTATTTACTAGACATATAGGATTTGTACAATTGTGTAAAATGCATATTTATGTTGAAAAAATTGCTAGGTTTAAAGAAATAAAATAATGGAAAAAATAGTTTGGAAAAAAACTCCACAAAATTCTTGAAAATTAATTTAAGAATTATTTCGCGTACCATACCACTCAAACCAAGTAAATTATTACTCCACCAGCATACTTCCCGCTTTTGAGGAAGTCTTTTTTAAAAAAACTTCCAACAAAGTTAGTAATATGTTAATATCCCGTAACATTTTACGAATAGCATCCTCACAAGTGAATGGGAACGAATTTTTAGTATGGGGCTTTCCACCCAGAAGGTTTCGGGTTCGAATCATGCCTCGGGAAGAAAAACTTTTTTATTCTTTATTACTTTTTAAATAAAGAATGCTTATTTTTTATTAAAAAAATCAATTTTATTGTTTTATTAATGTGATTCAAATATTTTATGAATTACACTGACAAACAGCATTTTTGGAACATATTAGAGACGATATAATTCTGGAAGGGCATATTGAGTAGATTAGATAACGTAATAGTCCAGCTGGTCTGAGTTTCTTTTTACACAGACAAAAATCTGTTTTAAAGATAGATTTTTGATAGTTTTAGGTTCGGTTTGGTATAAAAAATCTAGTGGCAGACTTTTGGCTGGTTCTACCCACTCCAAATACAAAAAAAATAATTTTTTTCATATTTATTTATTTCATATTTACGTATTATCATCATGATAAGTAAATTCTGTGTCAGGGAGAAGTAGTTCACTAGTATCTGATGAAAAAGGATTTTTGTTCTTTCGTGCCTTCGGTGTAGTTCAGCTTAAAAAAGGGTCGCCGCTCAAAAATAATCTCTGAATTCGTACGATATAATATAAAGTGCTCGTTGGACTCATGGGGTGCCAATTGCACAGTTGTACATACATTTCCTCAAACTTTTCAATAATAATGCTGTCCTCTAGTTAATGCTTCCAATATACCAGTAATTTCCGATACAGTTGCTGGGTCCGAGAAAATTCTTCTTGATGTGTTGCCGTATCCTTTAAGCCTCTTTTGGATGATTAACTTCCTTTCTTTAACAAGTGCTGTATTTTCATCGCTTCTTACTAGCCACTTTTGAATTGTCAGTTTATTGATTTGAATAACGTTATATAATAAAATAATATATAATATAATATGAGGTATCTAGAGTTAAGAGTCAAATCGGGAGTGCAATTCGTAGGGGAGCTATATCTAAATCTTTTATTTAAGTACGTATTTTTTTTGAGATTTTCAGAAAAACCGCAGTCATTGAAAATATTTGTTATTCGAAAAGTAAAATTCGAACAATATTTTCTGTTCATAATCAGAGCCATATAGCAGTAACAAATAGAAAAAGTATAAAGAAACAATTGTTCGCAAATCTAAAATCCTTATTGCAAACTAAAGCGACTATTTGCAAGGTGTAGTATTAGCTTTTAATTCGGACGGCTTTCTGTTCCCTAGATAATGCGAACTTCCAACAATTTTCTCTTCAATATCGCCAATAACAACAAGTAAGGAAAGGCTAAAGTCGGGCGGGGACGACTCTATGATACACTCCACTTGCTATCCGAATACAATTTAATTCGGAGAAAAAGCGAAAACGGGAAGGATTTTTGTATCCTTTAAATGTATGTTTTTGACAAAAAATGTTAAATCGGGGGTATATTGAAATCTGGAACGAAATATGTGAAATATAATATGTTTGGCCAAAATCGGTTAAACTTTTGGGAGCAACATTTGTATTTGGGCTATATCTAAATCTGAACCGATCTTACCCAATTTCTACACAAATGTTTTTAGTTCGATTATAAGATGTTGTGTCAAATTTAAAGAAAATCGAGTACAATATGTCGTTCCTAGAGCGGAAAATGACAAATCGGGACCGACATTTGTATACAGAAATAAAAGTAAATATGTCTTTAGTGAGACTTTTAATATCTAGAATAATTATTTAGTCTTTAGTGAGACTTGTTGATGGTTTGCAATCTATAATGAGACTGTCCGATATTTTTCCCTTGTTCGAAGTTCTTGTCGTCAACGTGAAACTTTCAGAAGCCGTACATCGAAAGTTCTACACCCTCACATCGTCATAGCCTGCAGAAGTCTCTCCGTCCGTAATACTATGGGAACTTATTGTCTTATCCTCTCTCTCTTCCAACCGATATTCATATCTAGAAACTCCCTGTGTTGTCAAGTCTATGGAGTCCTACATACATATATATCTCTACAACTTATTATGTATCTCGAATCCTTTAATATATGTGTGTTTAAATTCTGTTTGCGAAATAATAGAAAAACTGTAACAAACATTTATTCTTTCGTTCATATGGAAGTCTGTACAGTGACCGGTCTAACTAAATGGACTGCTCAAAAAGTCGAACACTAAGGGAATTGAGATCGAATGGTGGAGAGCGTATTCCAACGAATCTCTGCTACACCTATGATCCTTAGATACAACATACACCTAAGTACAGTTCCAAATGGCGAGAACTAAAAGGTAGTTAGGTTCAAATATTTATTTAATATCTAACACTTTTACTATAAAAGTCCATTTCTTCTAACAAGAATCGCACGGATAATGCGAACAATTTTATCTTTTTCTCTTCAATATCGTTGGATTTATTTAGTATTTTTATACACTCCACGAGAGTATTATGTCTTTGTGCATTTGTTTGTAACACCCAAAAGGAAACGAGATAGACCCATTGTTAATTATACCGATGGTCTTAGAATCACTTTCTGAGTCGATCACTTTCTGTCCGTCTGTCTGTCCGTCCGTCCATCTATTTTTGTAATCACGATACAGGTCGCAATTGTCGACAGAACCAAATGAAACTTTGCACAACGATGTTTTTCGGGATAAGGACGAACGCTATTTAATTTGAAGAAAATCGGTTCAGATTTAGATATAGCCCCCATACGAATTTCACTCCCGATTTGACTCTTTTCACTCTAGATACCACATATTACAACAGATTTTCTTTAAAATTGGCAAAACATCTTATATTGTAACTAGAAACACCTGTGGTAAAAATGTGTTAGATCGGTTCAGATTTATATATAGCTCCCATACAAATTTCTCACCCGATTTGACTTTTTCCGCTCTAGAGACCACATAATGTATCAGATTGTCTTCAGATTTGGTAAAACGTCTGATATTTCCACTAGAAACACCCATGGTGAATATCGGTCAGATCGGTTCAGATTTATATATAGCTCCCATACAAATTTCGCTCCCGATTTGACTTTTTCCGCTCTAGAAACCACATAATGTATCAGATTGTCTTCAGATTTGGTAAAACATCTTATATTTCCACTAGAAACACCCATGGTGAATATCGGTCAGATCGGTTCAGATTTATATATAGCTCCCATACAAATTTCGCTCCCGATTTAACTTTTTCCGCTCTAGAAACCACATATTGTATCAGATTGTCTTCAGATTTGGTAAAACATCTTATATTCCCACTAGAAACTCCCATGGTGAATATCGGACAGATCGGTTCAGATTTATGTATAGCTCCCATACAAATTTCGCTCCCGATTTTACTTTTTCCGCTCTAGAAACCACATATTGTATCAGATTGTCTTCAGATTTGGTAAAACACCTTATATTCCCACTAGAAACTCCCATGGTGAATATCGGACAGATCGGTTCAGATTTATGTATAGCTCCCATACAAATTTCGCTCCCGATTTGACTTTTTCCGCTCTAGAAACCACATATTGTATCAGATTGTCTTCAGATTTGGTAAAACATCTTATATTCCCACTACAAACTCCCATGGTGAATATCGGACAGATCGGTTCAGATTTATGTATAGCCCCCATACAAATTTCGCTCCCGATTTGACTTTTTCCGCTCTAGAAACCACATATTGTATCAGATTGTCTTCAGATTTGGTAGAAACCACATATTGTAACTAGAAACACCTGTGGCTAAAGCGGGCTAGATCGGTTCAGATTTAGATATAGCCCCCATACAAATGTCGTTCCCGATTTGACATTTTCCTCTGTAGAAACCACATATTGTAACTAGAAACACCTGTGGCTAAAGCGGGCTAGATCGGTTCAGATTTAGATATAGGCCCCATACAAATGTCGCTCCCGATTTGAATTTTGCGCTCTAAAAAACATATATTGTACCCGATTTTCTTTAAATTTGGGACAACGTCTTATAATCCAACTAGAAACACTATGCCGAAATTGGGTAAGATAGGTTCAGATTTAGATATAGCCCCCATACAAATGTCGCTCCCGATTTGACTTTTGCCGCTTTAAAAGCCACATATTGTGCTCGATTTTCTTTAAATTTCGCACAACATCTTATAATCTAACTAAACAAAACTATGGTGAAAGTTGGTAAGATCAGTTCAGATTTAAATATAGCCCAAATTCAAATGTTGCTCCCATAAGTTTAACCGATTTTGGCCAAACTATACATTTTATATTTCACCTATTTCGTTCCAGGTTTCAATATATCCTCATACAAATGTCCTTTCCGATATAAAATTTGTTGTCAAACACATACATTTACAGGATACAAAAAACCTTCCCGTTTTCACTTTTTCACCGAATTGAATTGTATTCGGATTGAAAGTGGAGTGTATCATAGAGTCGGCCCCGCCCGACTTTAGCCTATCCTTACTGGTTTTATTTTTCGTTGGTATTTTCACATTCATATAGTGAGCTGAATTACAATGATATATATACAATCATAATCATACAATTTGCAATCACTTTTAATATCAGAGTTTCTTCTTTTGTTTCCTAAGTCATTTCAACGAGTCTTCATATATTTTGAAAAATATTTGTAAATAAACATATCAACCCAATTTCCAACAACCCCAAATATTCAGCGGCATCATCCTTCGTCCGCATCCTTATTCAAGTATGGCATAAAGCACAAGCACATAATGAAACGACTGCTGCAGGTCGTCACTGATGTTGTGGTTGGTGGTCGTCACCGTCGTCTTCTATTATTTTGTCCGCTGTACCCGAATTGGATTTGATTGATGAGAATTACATTATAATGACTGACATTGTGTTTTACTTGGCAATTTATTCATTCATTCATTCGTTCGGTCGTTCATTCATTTAAATGTTGGAGACAAAATAGACATTGCATTGTTTTTAATTCATTTCATTTTTATTTGCTTCACTTAAAAATAGAGGAATGAATGAATGAATAGCGCAAGAACGCCACCGCCATGCGACGAACCATCAAAACGTACAACAATGTTAATACATCATTATGACAAGTACCTCAGCACATATACATACACACATATATATATATATACAGACAGCATTGTCCCTTTGCATAGTAGTAAATGTATGCATACAATGAAATATTATTTTGGTAGTTATGAATTGTGACATTTTCAATCATTTTACTCAAATAATGTGTACCCACCACCACAACCACTGAAAAGAAGTTAGAATTCCGTTGGGGTCTTTATAAGCCACTAGCTGAACCCCCGCCCGCTTCGCCAGGCAAAAAAAAAAAAAACAAACGGTAAAATTAAACTCTGCTTTCTTATTAATTGTTGTCCTGATCGGTAATATATGTACCAATTATAATCAAAGTTCTTCCCTGAGACAATAAAGAAATGAATATGTTCCATGGAGAACATTAGTTTACGGCGAATAGTTGAAAAAATGTCAAAATCAAATTGATTTTTTGTTAAGTGTGATTCTCCTCCTTTCCATTACCTAAACAAAAACTTCATTCGTAAAATGAAATTACATTACATTCAAAACACATAGAAAATCAATCAAATTGTTCACTAATCAAACAACACAAAAACTAAAAAATTAATATAATTTCCGTTTTCTTGACTTAAGTTGGCTGTTGGTGAATGAATATTTTTCTTTTTATAACCTTTCTTTACTGTTGTGCTAAGAAAATCCATAGAAAACGTGTAATTTTACAAAATTCGAATCAAAAATGCCATTTCCCAATACCGTCCATTTCTGGCACAACTACGCAGGTTTATGCTAGATGCACTCACACAAAAGATAAGTATTGTAGCTGTCATTGAACTGAATATATTCGATAATAGGCTTTAACTTCGTATGGAAGGTACCACGCCCTTTTTTCCAATATCGCCCATTTTTTGGGCACAGTTACGCACATTGATGCTAGATGCACTTACACAAAATTTCATTTTTTTATCTGCCATAGAACGGCATATATTCGAAAATGGGCTTTAACTTCGTATGGGAGGTGCCACGCCCACATTTCCATTACCGCCCATTTTTGTCACAACTACGCACATTGATGCTAGATGCACTTACACAAAATTACAGCACAATAGGTGTAATTTTGGTTTTAACTTAATATGGGGGGTGCCACGCCCACTTTTGCATTACCGCCCATTTTAGACGCAACTACGCACATTGATGCTAGATGCACTTACACAAAATTTGAGCACTATACGTGTCATAGAACTGACAATATTCAATAATAGGTTTTAACTTCGTATGGGAGGTGCCACGCCCACTTTTCCAATACCGCCCATTTTTGGCACAACTATGCACATTGATGCTAGATGCACTTACACAAAATTTCAGCACTCTAGGTGTCATAGAACTGACAATATTCAATAATAGGTTTTAACTTCGTATGGGAGGTGCTACGCCCACTTTTCCAATACCGCCCATTTTTGGCACAACTATGCACATTGATGCTAGATGCACTTACACAAAATTTCAGCACTCTAGGTGTCATAGAACTGACAATATTCAATAATAGGTTTTAACTTCGTATGGGAGGAGCCACGCCCACTTTTCCAATTCCGCCCATTTTTGGCACAACTATGCACATTGATGCTAGATGCACTTACACAAAATTTCAGCACTCTAGGTGTCATAGAACTGACAATATTCAATAATAGGGTTTAGCTTCGTATGGGAGGTGCCACGCCCACTTTTCCAATACCGCCCATTTTTGGCGCAACTATTCACATTGATGCTAGATGCACTTACACAAAATTTCAGCACTCTAGGTGTCATAGAACTGACAATATTCAATAATAGGTTTTAACTTCGTATGGGAGGTGCCACGCCCACTTTTCCAATACCGCCCAATTTTTGGCACAACTATGCGAATTGATGCTAGATGCACTTACACAAAATTTCAGCACTCTAGGTGTCATAGAACTGACAATATTCAATAATAGGTTTTAACTTTGTATGGGAGGTGCCACGCCCACTTTTCCAATACCGCCCCTTTTTGACACAACTGTGCAGACTAATAATTAGTGAACCTTCACAAAAATTCAAGACTCTAGCTGCAACAGTATTCTGAATATGCTAATTTATAAAAAACGAATAAATCCCCAAATTGTGTGGGAGGTGCCACGCCCACTGAAAATATCAAAAAATTATATAGCCTATTTTCACCACCGGTTCAGCATGAACATACTGTGAAAATTTCAAGAAGATCGGTTCAGTAGTTTAGGCTGCTATAAGGAACAAACAAACAAACAAACAAACCAACAAACAAACCAACAAACAAACAAACATACAAACACAGATTCATTTTTATATATATAGACTAGCTGAACCCCCGCCCGCTTCGCCAGGCAAAAAAAAAAAAAAACAAACGGTAAAATTAAACTCTGCTTTCTTATTAATTGTTGTCCTGATCGGTAATATATGTACCAATTATAATCAAAGTTCTTCCCTGAGACAATAAAGAAATGAATATGTTCCATGGAGAACATTAGTTTACGGCGAATAGTTGAAAAAATGTCAAAATCAAATTGATTTTTTGTTAAGTGTGATTCTCCTCCTTTCCATTACCTAAACAAAAACTTCATTCGTAAAATGAAATTACATTACATTCAAAACACATAGAAAATCAATCAAATTGTTCACTAATCAAACAACACAAAAACTAAAAAATTAATATAATTTCCGTTTTCTTGACTTAAGTTGGCTGTTGGCGAATGAATATTTTTCTTTTTATAACCTTTCTTTACTGTTGTGCTAAGAAAATCCATAGAAAACGTGTAATTTTACAAAATTCGAATCAAAAATGCCATTTCCCAATACCGTCCATTTCTGGCACAACTACGCAGGTTTATGCTAGATGCACTCACACAAAAGATAAGTATTGTAGCTGTCATTGAACTGAATATATTCGATAATAGGCTTTAACTTCGTATGGAAGGTACCACGCCCTTTTTTCCAATATCGCCCATTTTTTGGGCACAGTTACGCACATTGATGCTAGATGCACTTACACAAAATTTCATTTTTTTATCTGCCATAGAACGGCATATATTCGAAAATGGGCTTTAACTTCGTATGGGAGGTGCCACGCCCACATTTCCATTACCGCCCATTTTTGTCACAACTACGCACATTGATGCTAGATGCACTTACACAAAATTACAGCACAATAGGTGTAATTTTGGTTTTAACTTAATATGGGGGGTGCCACGCCCACTTTTGCATTACCGCCCATTTTAGACGCAACTACGCACATTGATGCTAGATGCACTTACACAAAATTTGAGCACTATACGTGTCATAGAACTGACAATATTCAATAATAGGTTTTAACTTCGTATGGGAGGTGCCACGCCCACTTTTCCAATACCGCCCATTTTTGGCACAACTATGCACATTGATGCTAGATGCACTTACACAAAATTTCAGCACTCTAGGTGTCATAGAACTGACAATATTCAATAATAGGTTTTAACTTCGTATGGGAGGTGCTACGCCCACTTTTCCAATACCGCCCATTTTTGGCACAACTATGCACATTGATGCTAGATGCACTTACACAAAATTTCAGCACTCTAGGTGTCATAGAACTGACAATATTCAATAATAGGTTTTAACTTCGTATGGGAGGAGCCACGCCCACTTTTCCAATTCCGCCCATTTTTGGCACAACTATGCACATTGATGCTAGATGCACTTACACAAAATTTCAGCACTCTAGGTGTCATAGAACTGACAATATTCAATAATAGGGTTTAGCTTCGTATGGGAGGTGCCACGCCCACTTTTCCAATACCGCCCATTTTTGGCGCAACTATTCACATTGATGCTAGATGCACTTACACAAAATTTCAGCACTCTAGGTGTCATAGAACTGACAATATTCAATAATAGGTTTTAACTTCGTATGGGAGGTGCCACGCCCACTTTTCCAATACCGCCCATTTTTGGCACAACTATGCGAATTGATGCTAGATGCACTTACACAAAATTTCAGCACTCTAGGTGTCATAGAACTGACAATATTCAATAATAGGTTTTAACTTTGTATGGGAGGTGCCACGCCCACTTTTCCAATACCGCCCCTTTTTGACACAACTGTGCAGACTAATAATTAGTGAACCTTCACAAAAATTCAAGACTCTAGCTGCAACAGTATTCTGAATATGCTAATTTATAAAAAACGAATAAATCCCCAAATTGTGTGGGAGGTGCCACGCCCACTGAAAATATCAAAAAATTATATAGCCTATTTTCACCACCGGTTCAGCATGAACATACTGTGAAAATTTCAAGAAGATCGGTTCAGTAGTTTAGGCTGCTATAAGGAACAAACAAACAAACAAACAAACCAACAAACAAACCAACAAACAAACAAACATACAAACACAGATTCATTTTTATATATATAGATGTGAATTTACAAAATTGATATTTCAGATGGTTTGAATAATTTTCGAAATATAATAAAAATCTTCTTCATTCGAACATTATTTTATATCGACTTTTGATAAACAATATTATAACATTTTCAATTCATCATAGTTATCATCATATAGTTATATCATAGGGATATTGAAATAAATTTTATAAATGTATAATGTCTACAAAATGTGGCTTCAAAGGAACGATGATGACATTTCGCGAACAGGATAAGCGTTTTATTTTTAGCAAATATTTGTGAATTTACAAAATTGATCTTTCAGATGGTGTGAATAATTTTCGAAATATAATAATAATCTTCTTAACTTAAACTACAGCAGCAATTGATAAACAATATTAGAACATTTTCAATTCATCATAGTTATCTCATATAGTTATATCATAGATATTGAAATAAATTTTATAAATTTATAATGTCTACAAAATGTGACTTCAAAGGAACGATGTTGATAATGACATTTCGCGTTTTATTTTTAGCAAATATTTGTGAATTTACAAAATTGATCTTTCAGATGGTGTGAACAATTTTCGAAATATAATAATAATCTTCTTCATTCGAAAATTATTTTATATCGACTTTTCTAACTTCTTGTCCGCTGAACTAAAACTACAGCAGCAACTGATAAACAATATTAGAACATTTTCAATTAATCATAGTTCTTGACAAGAGGACCTTCTAATCCTGACCCATTGCCTGAAACCTAATTCGTTTAATTTTATCTTTGTCATACTGGCTGCTCTCTTGAGATCTGGTCTAACTATTTAAACTACCGAAAAGTAAAAATTTCTCGTTTTGTTTCCTAATACCATCATACCAAATAATAAATAATATTTCCCGGCTGCTCTGTTCCAATTCCTCATGAATGGATGAACACTGAACAGTGCCCCCTCACATAAAAAGAACAAGAACAACAATAACACTGAATTAGAAACTCAAATCAAAAGAGTAACAGCAATTCGGTTCAAACCACTCACAATACTTTTTTTTCCCACCAAAGTGATACATTTTTGCCAAGTTCTGAATAGAAATACGAAAAAAAATAAAAAAAATAACCAGGCAGACAATATCAGCCAGCCAGCCATGTTTGGCGGGTGTATTTAATGTTACGATAAAATAGACTGTTTTTTGGCTTCTTTCCATATCATCATCGTCATCCACTTAACGTAATAAGAAATTTCCTTAACAAAACAACATCACAAAAAAGCCATACACTCAAAAAAAGAAAAAATTGAAATAATTTCTTTCTCCATTCGCCCGCTCTCTCCGAGAGCCTGAAATTTATTCTCGTTGTTATAAATTTTGAAATGGCATCACAGCCAGAAAAAACCGAAGCGGCTGCTAAAAACATTTTGGAGGATAAACATTAATTTGAGTCTATCACACAAATACTGCAGCAGCCAACAACAACTACGAAAATCGTTCTCAAAAAGGATGAGTTTTTATTTGATTTTTTTTGGGCAATTTTTCATATGAAAAGGGTTCATCAGTATATATTTGTACATATTTGTACAACTTATTATGTATCTCGAATCCTTTAATATATGTATGTTTAAATTCTGTTTGCGAAATAAAAGAAAAACTGTAACAAACATTTATTCTTTCGTTCATATGTAAGATTGTACAGTGACCGGCCTAACTATATGGACACAAATCGAACATTAAGATACAAAAAGGGAATTAAGATCGAACAGTGGAGAGCGGATTCCACTGTATCTCTGGTACAGCTAAGTTTCTTATATGCAATATACACCTAAGTAGAATTCCAAATGGCGAGAAATAAAGGGCATTTAGATTCAAACATTTATTTAACGTGTTTTACTTTAAAAGTTCATGTTTCTGAAGCAGTTGGTCAGTTTGGGTGGTTAAATTGTAAGGGGCAATGTTGAATGTGAACAGTTGACATCTCTCAATTTCAGACTAACTCAATTTGAACCATGGAAAGATACACAATCAAGCAACGCGTTAAAGTTATTCAGTCTTATTATGGAAAATGGGCGTTCAAATAAAAATGCATATCGTGCACCAGGCCCGTGCGCAGGATTTTCCCCTGGGGGGGTTTTCATCTACACTCAGAAAAAGTTGAGTTAAAATTAACTAAAATTTAAGAAACAAAGTACATTTTTACTAAATATAATTCGAATTTTGCTCAAATTTCCCTAGATCTAATTAAATTTTTACTAAAACCAAGTAATTTTTTACTAAATTTAAGCAAAATTTTCCTAAAACTAAGTACATTTTTAGTAGATCTTAGTAAAATTTTGCTGAAAATTGAATGTTGCGAAGGCAGTGGTTGTTTAAAATAATTCATAAAGTATTTAAGAAATAAGTCTCTGCAGACGAACGAGAATTGCTTCTTAAATTAACATTCAAGAATTAACACTTAAATGTATGAAGAACTCGGCATAAATTTTAGTAAACATTTTAACTTCATTTTAGGAAAAAACACATTTTTAATTCCCTTTCTACTACCCTTTTTCTAGTAAATGCACTATTTACTATGGCTTTAAAAGAAGGAAACTTTACTCATACTTAGTTAATTTTCGAACTTTTTAGGAAATTTTTACTGGAACGTTTGGAAACCATTCATATGTTATTGCCAGGCTCTTCGAGAAATATTTTGATACATTCGTCCGACAGACATTGTCGGCAAAATTGCATTTCAGTAATCCATCTATCAGTACACTGAAAGGAATATGTCATTAAAGGAAACCAAAAAGTCTACTAAAAGAGCAGATTTTCTGCTGTTAAAAAAGAGACAGCAGATTTGTATCTGCTGAGATGGTAAACAGCTGTTTGCTGTTTTTAGCATTATATATGATACGCATATTGTCCCAAGCTAATATAAAAGAAAATTCGAGCTAAACTCGCTTATCTATTTTTATATTTTAATTAACAACAGCCAATTCTAGCAGACTGCAAACTCTTTAGCAGTGTGAATGGTGATGTAAGATTGCAGAAAACTGCTGTTATGCTAAAAAACAGCTGTAATAGCAAAAAGTGTCTGTTGATAGGCAGCAGACAATCGCTGTTTTTGTTAACAGACTTGTTCTCTTAGTGTAGAACTGCTTGAAATTATATACATACATATCGAGGGCTTATATTTATAAGTGGCTGTGAACAAACACATAATTTTTCAGGAGAGCGAAAAACTGATTTCTCCTTAATTTGAAGAGAAATTATTAATTGTTCTTCTACAGTGTAATCTAAAAAGGATAACTAATTGCTACGATTAAAAAGTTTTCGAAATTTCCTATTACTCGCGGTTTCATGTTTCATAGCCACTTTTGTATGTTTAAAATTGAGCACTATGAATGTTGAAATAAGAATAAGATTTATTGTAAACTCCATAACTTTTTCATGAAATCTTGGCAATGTTGTATAGAAAACGCATTTTCTGTGATGAATTTAAAGATTCCAGCTTCATCTGTCAGATTGGTCGCTTGTAACATATATGTAGCCAGTCGCGAAAATCGCTGCAATTGAATCCAAAATTCGCCGTTGCAATTCCTTAAATTTTAACTTTCTTCATTCATAATTCTGAAACTTTTCATACACAAATATTCCCCATGAAGTCAGCAATCACATGCCAAAGAAATATTTTGGTATTCTCAATATAATAAAAAGTTAGGCCTGTTTTTCTAAATATACTTTTCAAAATTTTTGAATTTACAGCCACCATTTTTCCTATTTTAGCCTGATAACTGGGAATCAAAATGCTATTAACGCGAAATGATGGAATTTGATAGTACGATATGCCCTAAATCTAGAAAAATGTTTTAAACAAAATCGTTGTAGCGAATTATAACCTTCGGTTCTATGCTGCTCCATTGTTGAACTATTTTATTTTTATTATTTTTATGTTCATAGCCACTTATGCAGTCATAATCTAACGTGCGAGGCGATAGCCAAATCAGAAGATTAAAAAAATGGCTTTAGAAAAAAATCTTTTCCAAATTTATATGACAGATGACATCCAAATCTGAGAATAGTTTGGCATCAAAAACTCATTTTCGAGAGAATGGTTCATAGCCACTTTTGAATATAAGCCCTCGATATATATTTTGAAGAAAAAGTATCACATAGACAAAGGTCTAAATAGGATGTCTAAAGAGTTTTGGGATTTTTAATTTATATAGGACATGAGTAACATGTCCTATATAATATTTGGAAATGTTTCTTCATTTTTATAATCTTAAATATGTATAAATTCAAATAACAAATGCAGTTTTTTGTATTCGATGAAGAAACAACTATAAATTTTAATTCCAAAAAACCAAATAATTGGTATTTTAGGGTTTCGTTTTCCAACGTAGATCCAAGTTACTGAATTTGTTGTTTCTCTTTTGAATAATACTTGTTACATACATATATACAAAAAAATACTAACTCTTAAAAATATTTGGCATAAGTGATAAATATAACATTTCAGTAAGTTAAAACTCATATCTTATTGTTTCGCAACTTTAAAGTAGATTTTAAAATAGAACATCGTTTAAACATGGTTTTTGAGTTTCTTTTGTGGGAAAAATTAGTTTGTTTGCGGTAAACATGTCATCAGTTGTTGTAAATGAAGAAAGAGAAATAAGTTTATGTATATCAAACCGTTTTCTTCGTTTTTCGAAATGGATTTGTATTACAATGCACACTCCCAAAACATTGGAAGTAACAGAAACCGTTGCTGTTGCATCTGTGATGAAAATAGGACACATCGGCTCAGATTTAGATACAGCTCCATAAAAATGTCCAATCGCAAATGTTACATCTTAGCGCTATACAAGCATCAAGCAAATTATTTGCTTTTATTAAGAATATTTTAGATTTCATTATGATATCATAGTGATTATCTCTACACTTTTTTAAAATTACTAAACGATTTTGTTAATAAATTTCCAAACTTTTATTGCAGTACACAATTAAAAGCTCATAAGATATAGCTGTAGTCGAATGTCAAGAAGTGGTATCGGTTAATAAAAATGAAAATTTTTCGAACAATTTGGTGTCCATTAGCGAAATTAGCACTACACAAAATTGAAATTGGCACAATTCGTTTCGTTTGTTTGTATTTTTCATAACCTTTGTCCGAAATTCAAGAAAGTGTCCACGATTTTTTATGTAATTTTCGTGTTTTCATGATATTACTGCAAAATTACCATTTCAGACGAGTGATTTTAAAAAGACTTTAAAAATTCTATATTCTATTGCTTCAGAAAGTCAAGAAGGTTTTAAAAAGTGTATGTTCGAAACCTCTCTGGAGGGGTTTGAACCCCCAAAACCCCCCTGCGCACGGCCCTGTCGTGCACTTCGAAGAAAATCATCTTCAGTGATGAGGCACATATTCACCTCAGTGGATTCGTCAATAAGCAGAATTGTCGCATTTGGGCGACAAGAGTGATTGTCGGAAAACCAATGCACCAACAAAGAGTGCCTGTTTGGTGCGGTTTATGGGCTGGCGGCATCATCGGGCCGATTTTTTTCCAAAATGAGGCCGGTCAGGCAGTTACTGTGAATGGTCTTCGCTATCGTGAGATGATAACGATTTTTTTATGGCCCGAATTGGAAGATATGGATGTGGACGATATGTGGTTTCAACAGTACGATGTCATTTGCCACACAGCTAACGAAACACTGGCTCTTTTGTGCGACAAATTCAATGGCTTTGTTATCTTACGTGGTGGCGATGTCAATTGGCCGCCAAGATCATGAGATTTGAAACCGAGAGCTAAAGGATGAGATAATTCAGCGCATTAACGGCATAGAACCTCAAGTATGCCTCAGCGTCATCGAAAATTTGGGCCATCGGATGTAGGTGTGCCGCCGAGGTCGCGGCGGACATTTGGCCGATATTTTGTTCCAAACATAATTGAACATGCCAATATTATCATAATAAAATGAAATCACAATCATTTCCTAAAAAAATTGTGTTTTATTCAAAATCATCGACCCTTAAAATTTAACCACCTTAAAGAGTTGCGAGATTGAGTGACTGAATCATGAAATTTGGTGTGTACATTTCTCTTGCAGTCTAGAGGTGTGATAAGAGGGATTTTTCGAAATTCGTTCTTTCAAGGGGTGAAGTGGGCTAAAAAGGACCACCGCAATGACCAAACGACTGGGCCTAGAATCTTGAAATTTGGTATGGGCATTCATTTGCGGCAAGAAGGTATCGGCTTTTGAAAAATTCGTACTTTTGAGGGGTTAAATGGGGCAAAAAGGGACAAAAATGGTACAAACAACACATCTGAAGCTAGAATCATGAAATTTGGTGTGTACATTTCTCTTACAGCGTCGAGATCAGATATGAAGGGAGTTTTTCATAATTCGTACTTTTAAGAGGTAAAATGGGGCTGAAAGGCATAAAAATGTTACCGCCGCAATGACCAAACGGTTGGGCCTAGAATCGGAAAAATAAGGTACGCAAATTCCTCTTCAACGCGACCAATAAAATATTTTTTTTTAATTCGTACATTTTGGGGGTGAAATCTGGTAAAACGCGATAACAATGGTACCAATCAAACGGATGGATCTGGAGTCATAAAATTGAACGAATTTTTCGAAATTCGTACTTTTAAGGGGTAAACGGGGATAAAAACGTACCTACAACACGCTACAATAATGGAATTTACTGTGTTTATTCGTTTACAGCGAAGATCACAGATAAAAGGAATTTTTTGAAGTTTGTACTTTTAAGTGATTAAATGGGATACAAATTGTACCACAGCCCAGATCAAACGGTTGGGCCTAGAATCTTGAAATTCGGAACGGCCATTATTTTTATAGCATGAATGCGACCAAGAAAATATTTTGCCAAATTCGTACTTTTTGTGGGTGAAATTGGGTAAAAAGGGATACAAAATGGTACCAATCAAACAGACGGAGCTGCAATCATGAAATTCGGCGTGTACATCCCTGAAAATGCTAAGAAACTCAAAATGAAAGAATTTTTCGAAATTCGTACTTATAAATGGTAAAGGCTAAAAAAAGGTACCAAAACATGGCTGCCGCTGGAATCATGTGTATACTCGCCTTACGACGTAACAAGGAATTTTCCGAGTTTTGTACTTTTAAGGGATTAAATGGGTTAAAATTAGTACTAAACGGCTGGGCCTACAACCTTGAAATTTGGAACGGACATTACTCTTATAGCACGAATGCGTCCAAGAAATATTTTTGCAAAAATCGTACTTTTTGTGTTTGAAGTTGGGCAAAAAGAAATAAAAATGAAAACAATCAAACAGACATGAGCTAGAATAATGACATTCATTCTCAAAATGCTTAGAAAGACAAAATGAAGGAATTTTTCGAAATTCGTACTTTTTATGATTTTCGATTTTTTAGAAGGATTTTTTCCAAATTTTTACTTTTAAGCTACAATAAGGGATAAAAATGGTACCAAACTAAGTGTTGCGGCCATAATCTTGAAATTCGGTGTGAACATGGATTCGGATCCGTCCCGTTTATCAGAATTACTTATAAATTAAGGAGATATTATAGATTATTTAAAAAAACTTGACGAATAAATGGGATCTGATCCCCAATATACTGAAATGGGAAATGATGTTAAAGATAGGCTTAGTACTACAGATTGTGTTTTAGATTTATTAGGAAATAATTCAAAGCACAATGATGAATCACTTATAGCATTTTCGGACTGCATGTGAAATCGAGATGAAATGGCACAATGTCGATCTAAAAATGTCAGATCCTATATATCTGTGACATTTGTAAATCGACTTGAGCTGAAATCAATGGATTTCGCATGCAGTGTTTAATATACTATATTTATACTCTACACCACTTCGAGGACTAGGGTATTATAAGTTAGTTTTCCGCCAAATGTTTTAGATATGATTTGTCGTTCTGAGATTGGCGCAATCTCAAGTGACAAATTTGGAACATTTTTATATAGACTTTTGTTTTATACCTATATTTCCATTTGGTTTTTATTGCCTTCACACTACTTATGCCGGACACTGTATACATGCATGTGGACGACGTAAACTGGTGCTTAATTCCTATATGGATGCAGTCAAGTGGCTTTAGCATTTTATTTTTAAGCGCATGAATGGATTTGAGCTTGAGATTCTCTTTTTTCATCGTTTTTTCCAAATCATATAAAAAGCCAAAAAGCCAATGAAGGCAGCAAAAAAAAACAAATTTCACTTCATTTGTATGAAATGGAAAGAAAATTGTTGCAGAATTATAAAAATTGCCTTTTTGCCAAAAAAAAAAAAATACAGCAAAGAGTGAAAAAACAAGTCTGAAAGAAGTCAGGGTACGACGAGGCAACAATGTGTTCTTTTTCCTCCAAATAAAAGCAAGCAAACAGTGTAAAAAAGGATTTTTTGGTTATTTTTCCACTCTTCATTCTTTTTTGCTTCCCACTCACATTACCCAGTCATTATTTTGGTAATTTTCCCCCACTTGTTTAAGTTTGGAAGGAAATGGCTTTTTGGCAGTATGTATATGTATCTGTGTTACCATACGAGAGCATGTACATCATACACACATGCACATGCATATGCATATGTGTATGGAGAAAATGTCTAAAAAACCAACAAAAAAGCCTAAAAGAACTTTTATAGACATTTGAGTATGAGCGTTATTGAATGCCTGCAGTAATTTCTTAATTAGCTTCAACGAGATACAATAAGTATTAAAAAAAGAAATTTAAGCAATGAAAATGAAATAAATTTGTTTTTTCTTCTTCTTATTTGCTGCTCAGATGGGATGAGTGAGATGTTGAAAGTACTATTAGAATAATGCCTTGATTTTTTAGGATGGTACTTAAGTTTGCTTAAATTGCTTGCAGAAATTTAAAGGGAGCTAATTCCAAAATATATCCACTGAATTAATTATACTCGTTTCTTCCTAACCTTCCTTTCTGATAACCATTTTGGATTTTGACATGGTCTCTTATGACCCAAGCACGGAGCTGTTAGCTTAGAATTGCCTAGGACTGAAGTTGAAAATATGGAGTTTGAGTGTAACACGAGTATAATGGTGGCAAGCTCCCTCAATAATTGGGCCTTTAAGATGCTATGGATGTTTTAATTGAAGTTCCCCAGGACTCTCTTTTGGCTTCTGTCCTCTACAACATTTTCCTCAACCGCCTTCTGGATATCAGCTCTTTGTACATGTCGATCGCTTTGTCAGGAGCAGCAGGGTAATTTGATTTCCGACATGAGGGAAATAGTACTCAATGTCTATAAGTACTAGGGAATTATTTTCAAGAATAAGAGGCGTTACCTACCTCTAAGCTAACGATAGTGGACACGATTCTGTTGTATTTATTGTACGGAATATATTTCGTAATTAAGATAGAACCGAATATGTATGAGTTATTTTACGTAGTAGATTTGAATTCTATAGGCACATTGACCTTTGTCTTCTAGAGTTATCGTAATACGTTCGATGTCTGATTGATCCAGATGTTGGTCTTAAACTACTGATGTACAAACTATTGATCTACATTTCCAATATGGTATGTAATTTCACCCCACCAAAAGGGAATAGGTAGAACATGGGAAAGGAGGTTTCTGGTATCCTATCTGGCCTTACATTCTTACATCTTGTGGAATGTCGCCATGATCTATCATTCAGATCCATCTCTGACTCCTTAGATTTTTATAGTTATAGAAGGATGCACTCAAGTTTCAAAAAAATTTTTTCTAGGAGTAGAAGAAACTTATCAATCAGTGCTGACGGTTCATTGGCAAATTGGAAACCATGAACGACGACTGAATCTGCAATTCAACGATCACTGCCGTAGCTGCGACAACGAAGAGGAGAAGAGACAGACGAGCGCTTCTTGTACGACACAGGGCCTTTGGGAAGCACTTACTACACGGCATTGATGAGATATCAGAAATTGATATTAGAGATCTAATCAAGTATCTCAATCTTACAAGATGGATATAACTGACCTTTCCGAGTGGTGGATCACGCTCCCGTGAGAGCAGCCACGAAAAACAAATCAATAAACCTGCAAAAAAGTGCTCACATATGCGTGTACCTCTGAATCATTTTAGCCCAGGTAGGTTATATTGAAAATTTCAACTTTTTCAACACAAACAAGTTAGGAAAGGCTATAGTCGGGCGGGGCCGGCTATATGATACCCTCCACTTTTCACATAAATACAATTCAATTCGTTAAAAAAGTGAAATCGGATTTTTGTATGTGACTAATAATTGACCGATGTGACCTGAAAGTCAAGCTGGGAGCGAAATAAGTATGGGAACTATATACATATATAAATCTGAACCAATCTTTCTAGTTGACATATAAGATATTATGCCAAATTTGAAAATATGTTAAAATATGTTTTTTCTAGAGCAGAAAAAGTCAAAGCGGAAACAAAATTTGTATGGGAGCTATATATAAATCTGAACCGATATAACCCACTTTCACCACAGGTGATGTTAGATGATGTGTTGTGCCACATTTGACAAAATCGGTTAAAATGTGTGGTCTCTAGAGCAGAAATAGTCAAATCAGGAACAATATTTGTATGACAGCTATATATGTAAATCTGAACCGAACTGGCACACTTTCAGTTGTTGTGACAAATCGGTTAAAAAATGTGGCTTTCAGAGCGGAAAAGTTAAATCTGGAGGGACATTTGTATGGGAGCTACATATATATAAATCTGAACCTATTTTACTCATTTTCACCAGGGATGTTTCTACAATACAATACAAAATGTTGTGTCAAGTTTGAAGAAAAGCTGCCAATATATGTGGTTTCGAGAGCGCAAAACGTCAAATCGGAAGCGAAATTTGTGGCTATATCTAAATCTGAACCGATTTGATTGAAATTAAAAAGCGTCCGTCATTGGCCGTAAAACTGATTTTTGACAATTTTCGTAAGGATCGGACAATAATTGCGACCTGTACTTTGATTACAAGAATAGATGGACGGACAGACGGACATTGGTAATCGACTCAGAAAGTGATTCTAAGCCGATCTGTATAATAAACTATGGGTGTATCTCGTTTCCTTTTGGGCGTTACAAACAAATATTATAACCCCTAATATTGTGAGGTTCGGAAAAAAGCATGAGCCCAAAATTTGGGGTTTTGGGGTAAGGGAAAAGGGGTAAACATACACATAAAGCACCAAAACTGCCTCGGAAACGCCCCCAGAGGTATTAAAGACCAACCACCATTAATTTTCCCTCCCCATCATTTTTCTTCCAACACAAATAGTCTCTATCCCCACTCTTAATTGGGATCCCATATTAAACTTAAAAGTTTTATAAAATTGGGTGGGAGCTCTTACAGACCCGACCCTTACTTACCCCCTATTACATCTCCTAAATAGGCTCAGAACACACCTACCCTCTATCTTCAAAACTTAAAGAAAGATTTTTGAAAGATTTTCCAACACCAATATTTTTTCCAACATCATCATCACTACTAAACATATTTTTTATACACTCCACGAGAGTATTATGTCTTTGTGCATTTGTTTGTAACACCCTTTTGGGCAATGTCCGTCTGTCTGTCCGTCCGTCCATATATTGTTGTAATCAAAGTACAGGCCGCAATTATAGTCCGATCGTAACAAAAATTGGCACGAGTTAGTTTTGCGGTCCGAGGACGAGCCCTATTTAATTGAATTGAGTTGTATTCGGATAGAAAGTGGAGTGTATCATATAGTCGGCCCGCCCACCTTAGCCTTTCCTTACTTGTTTAAACATTAATTTTAATTATTTGTAAAGCAAAACATTTACGTCACTTTTTTCAACATAATCCGAAAATTTCGTTAAGATAGCTCAATTTTTGTAAGTTTTATGCAATGTTCAATATGAATTTGTTTTTCACAAAAAGATACGTTTTTATATCTTTTTTTAGTTTTACGTGTAATTAGCACAATCAGTTATTCTCTATTAATAGTATGTTACATATTATTAAAACTCATCCTCAGTCCTTTACAAAACAGTGTACTTTAAAAAAGTGTACTTTTCAGCTTCATAATTATAACAAAAAACACAGAATTCCTTTTTGAACCAAATAGTTAGAGGAAATATTTCGCTCAGCTGGAATGAACAATTTATGAGCAATTTTAATAAAACAATAATTTAGATAATTAATTCTCAAAACACAAAAATTGTTTATTTTAAAAATTTCTAAAATTTTATTTTATCCATGAATAATATTTTTATCTGTCAATAATATTTTTTATCTCCTGATCTACGATAGAAATTAAGAAATCAATTGTTTGGGATTTATTTTACTCGTTTTAAGAATTGTGGGATTTTAATATGAGGCATTTGCACTGAAAGTCGTAAAAAATATATATTTTACACATTTAAAATGACTAGAATACCATTATTTACAAAGAAAAATAATCATTTTCCAATGGTATCTATATGGAAGTCAAATAAACAAATGCTTGAGTGTGCGGCAGCCTTAAATTTCTAATATAAATTTTGCCATTACACTTTTTCCACGCATTCAAGAGCAATTCCACATGCAATTCAGCACGTCAACGATTATGCACAACAACTGACAACAACAAATTAATATTTAAATTCAAACGAAACGAGTAATTCGCATTTTTCATCTATGTGTGTATGTGTGTGAATGTATGTACTTAGTTAGTACTTAAACCAAACAATTGCTAACAATTGTTGCAACAATATTTCTATGTTTACTTGCGTTGGCAATTAATCGTAAATGTGCTTGTTTTTATTCTGGCCCATTGTTTAGCATTTATTTTCCACAAAAAAGTAGCAACAACCACAACAACAAAAACAACGACTTGGACTATATTCATGGAAACTATTGTATGTGGAGGTACATAAAATCTTACTTTTGAATATTCGAATAAAAAGAGTTGTCTGTTTTTGCTCCAAAGAACTTGAAAAGTTTTTCCACTCCGGAAAAAGGTCACATTGGACAAAGGCTTTTAGTTAAACGAGTTCGTTGTACCCGATTTTGAATCCTCATTTCATCATTAAAGGAATCCCAGCGAACATTGCTTCCCATATTTTGGTTAGTTTAAAGGCTTCCCTCCTCTTCTCGCGGGAGCGTCAAGTAGTTTGAATGGACTACACCACTCTAAAAGGTTTCCATAGGAGGAACATAGGGCCTTAAAGGTATATTATATACAGCTTGAATTAGATTTCTTATCCTTCTGATTAGATCTCTTGAATCGAGCATGGTTTCCAATTGCCAATGACCCGTAAGCACTGCGATCACTCTTGATACGTTTATTCTATTTTGGATTAGAAGGACTTTGGTACGTCATTTGTTATATTGCGGCCTGGATATTGGAGAAGTGACGAAGTTCTTCCACTTGAAATTGTGCTATCGGTGTTGCGAACAACTCCAACATGGAACTTAGCTGTATCATTAATAAAAAAGTCTATATGTCCATGGACCCATATAAGAGTGAATTCAGACAGATAACTCAGTCTGCAGTCTCAATGCACTGACCTACTAGCGTAGATGAATGACGTTATATCTAAGAGACAGAAGGTCAGATTGACTGTCTGCAGAGATTCCTATACGACCCATTGTACCTAAAGAGGATTTTTTCTTATTTCATTTTAATTTTTTATATTCTTTTGTGTTTTTTACTATGATAACACCAACATGAAAAACCAGCAAAAATTTAGGCGTAATTCCACATCGAATCTACAATTTTAGAACGGAGAAATAAAGGGTTATATTTAAATACTATAAAATAAACTATAGTCGGCCAAAAGCACTATTGTTTGAACATTAAAGTGCCTTTGTAATAAAGAAGATTTTTTAAAATGGATTCCATATGTTTCTATAGGGTTTATTTTTGTCCTTTCCATCTAAAAATATTAGAAATGGGAAATTGGACCATGAAAACTAGAGGTAACAGATCAGTCGTATCAAAAAAATAAAAAAATACCAAAATGAAAAAGGTAAGTCGCCAAAAAACACCCAAAAAATTCTGTCATTTTCCATATGAAATTATGAACCCACGTATATGGATTAAATTTAATATTTACTCTTTGTCGTTTCGATAATTAATCGCCTAACCAAATTAGTTTCCATACAAATTTTTGATATTCCAGTTAACCGGTTGAGCGAATTATTGTTGTTATCCATTTGTGGATGAAGCCATTTTTCCAAAAAACGTATCAGCTAATAATATATGGCATTTTCAGTTTAAATAATTAAATGACATCTTCTTAAAATTAAATGAAACCTGTTTTAAATAAAATTATACCTTTTTCATATGAAATTAAGCCTTTTCCAAATTAAACGAAACCTTTTTTAAAATAATATGAAACCGTCTTACAAAATGGAATTAAAACTTTTTCAAATTCAATGAAACTTACCTTAGATAATATTAACCTGAATAGATAATAAAGGGTGATTTTTTACATATTTTTTTGCAACACTGGTTTAAACCGCTGACGCACGTTTCGTGTTTTGTTTCACTGTCAAACATCTTCAGTTTGGTCTATAATTTAACCATGAATCGTCTTACAAACGAACGAATTTTATTATCAAAATGCGTGCTCTGTTAAGAAAGTTCATCGCGCGCTTCCATTTTATGGTCAGTTTAATCGACCCACTGAAGCGGCTATTCGGGCTATTGTGACTAAATTTCGCACAAAATTTACATTGTTGGACATTAAACCACCAACACGCTTACGTAGAGTGCGAACTGAAGAAAATATCGCAGCTGTATCGGCCAGTGTTAATGATGACCATCATCGCAGCAATTGGGCCTCTGTTACTCAAAAACGTGGAAATGCCAAAATTGGACTAAGCGGACGGAACATTTGAGGGGTAGTCAAAGTCAACATTTGCATGAAATAATCTTCAAACATTAAATTATATGGACAGTACTATCTATTCAAATAAAGATTTCATGCATTTATGTGTTTTTTTTTTTTTTTTGAAAAACTTTCCTATAGCTTTTAAAAAATCGCTCTTTATTAACCACGCTAGCACCATTCGGGTTAAATAATTTGTTTAATGGTTATAATATAAGGTTCAACCATCAATAAGACCTTAGAAAATATCTGAGAAAATATTTGAAAAAAGTTTCATTTAGTGTGGAAATAGTTTTATTTAATCTGAGTTCGCTATATATCTTAATGAACTCTATATACCTTACCAAACACAAATTCTGTTCAAATAAAATAAAATCATATAAATTTATCGCCCTAAAAGCAATATTTTTCAACCGATCTTAATGTATTTTGGCACATATCACTTTTTTGCACTCCAACTATATGCTGAAAATATTGGGCTAATCAAGTCCAATTTTGATAAAGCCTATAACTATTGATATAGATAGTTCTTCACATATTAAGTCAAATCTAGGGGTGTTAAATTTTATATAACGATGAAACATAAAAATACACCTTTTATAAAAATGTTATACCATTTTGGGCAGAATTAGGACTTTAATAATATGTATGAAGATATAAACAGCAATTCACTTTTCTGTATTAAACTCTGCGTAAGATCTGCTAAAATTGATAAACTGTATAACGAAAATAACGATTGAGAAATGTTAGCATTTTATCCATCAAAATTCCCAATGTGTGGAAAATATGTTCAAAATTTCGGATTTTTTTTTACTAAAATGATCGCCATTTCATTATTTACGTCAGTCAGGAATGTGGTAGTCATTTCCGGGCAAGAATTCAACATATAACTCATTTACAGCAAATAGTTTTCGTGCAGAAAAAGCGTTAAAAGTTTTTAATTTACTAACTCCTTTTTTTCAAATTCGTACTTTTTTTAATTGCTTTTACGACACAAAATGGTAGAATCATGAAGTTGTCTTATACTGCGTACTTGAGAGATAAGGTATTTTCAAAATTTATACTTTTGAAATTAAAATAGGATGGAAATACAACAAACCAAATACACTCTCTATCCACCAATATTTAGGGTATTTATGATTGCTCCCTTATATTTACTTTATGAATTGAAGTATTATTTCCATTATATATACGTATACAAATATATATATATAATATATATATATATGTATATAAATATTGGTAGCCTTGCCTTATTAATTAAATTTCTTATTTTCATACAGTTACAATTTGTTGCGGACATTCCTCTTGTAGCTTGGAAGCACCACAAAGACAATAAAAGTTTCAGCGGGTGAAATGGGATAAAATATAGTACCAATGATACGACAACAGCTAGAATCATGAAATTCGGTGTGTACATCCCACTAATTGCATAAACACGAAAAATAGAGGGATTTTTCAAAATTCGTACTTTTAAGGGATATAATTAAAAAGAGGGATAAAAATGTGAAGTTGAAATCATGAAATTCGGTGTATACATTCTGACTATAATTATATGACTATATTTTTGTAGAACTGGTTATGCCGAAAAAGAACCTATTGCTCGGGCTTTAAAGGAGTCTAACAGGTTATGTAGTGATTTCGATTATGCTTTAAATATGTTTAATTTTTTAAAGATATTAGATTTAATTTATTTTTAGGATTATTTTTAAGTTGTAGTCTGTAAGGAAGTTTGTATTCCATAGACTGTAAATAAATGAAATGAAATGAAATAAAGACTCGAAAAAGATTTTTTTTCCAAATGTGTGCATTTGATCGGAGAATGGGGCGAATGGGGATATCTTTAAAATTTATTTATACTTTTCTTATCACTTTGTCTGTATCTGAAAATGCTTCTTTCTTATGGCGACTGACAATCGCCTAATATTTAGGCATGTTTACTTTCACAATTTCAGCATTTTATTTATATATAGTAGTCGATTTTAAACAGTGCGCATAAGTATACATTATAGTTTGAAATAGTAAACAAATATAGTAATGTGCATAAAAATATCAAAATTTTCGTAATATGGTACTGTGCTTCTATGTAAAGTCGACATCCTTTAATCTGGCGGTAATACTGTGGAATGCACTCCGTGGTGGAGGGTATATAAGATTCGGCCCGGCCGAACTTAACGCCTTCTTACTTGTTTTTTGTAAAATTGTATCCTTTGGAATTTGTAGGCCTTTGGAGGGGTAAGGGGATTGGCAAATGAAAAACTGAAAACGCCAATTATCTCCACTTGGCCTATAGTTTCAGACTTATATCATCCAGTTCAAGTGTAACGATTATTTTTCAAACTGTCGGTGCTTTGTGAATATTTTTTGGGCATTGCAAAATTGACAATTTCGGAGAGGACCTACCGGGGAGGTCAGTAAATCAAAATAATTTAAGAAGGGCATTAAATTATGTCTCCTTCAAACAAAAATTGTTTCCTTGTAGAAAACTTACAAGCGAAATAATGTTGTCACCTTTTTGGAAAAGTGTTAGAAATAATACCTTTTTGGAAGTCTTGTCTATAGAACTGTATAAGTTCTGATTCTTTATTTGACATCAGGGTAGTAAATAGATTGCAAGTTGCAACGTTAAAACTACAAAACCAACCTTCCTAAAAAATATGATTTTTTTCTTGCATCACAAGTATATCTTAAACTAATTTAGTTACACATATTTAAGCATTTTTTTGTAGATATTGACGAGCAATAATTTCAAAAATTTGATATGGCCGAGGTGACATTTTCGAATCAATTTTTGCCAAACATCTGGAAAGCATGTGAAATGTCGTCAATAATATTTTTCCGTTCAAAAGTTATAGAATTAATTCCAACAAGTTAAAAGGCGTTATGTTCGGCCGGGCCGAATCTTATATACACTCCACCAGGGAGTGCATTCCATAATATTACTGGTAGATTAGAGGCAGTGGACTTTACTTACTTAGCTGTATTGTCAGTCGTCATTAGGCAGAAACATTTTCACTCAGGCCAGAATTCTCCCATCTGCAATTTCTTGATTCGGCTACAAACAGAGTGGCTGTATAATTTTGATAAGAAAAGTACAAATTTCCGTTATGTTTCGCGTTCATATTGGAATCAACACATCTAATTTCATGATTCTAGGTACCACTTGGTACCACTTTTATCGTTTTTTAAAATGTTGACCCTAAAAGTACGAGTTTGGAGAAATACTCATATTGTGCGTGTCTACAAAGACAGACGAGTGTAACCACTGAATTTCATAATTCTAGCTACAGACGTTTGAGTGCTTACAATTTTATCCCGTTTTGATCTAAAAAGTACGAATATCGAAATATATCTTTATTTTTCGTGTCTACGCAGTCACAGCAATGTACACACCGAATTTCACTATTCTAACTGCAACCGCTTGATTGGTACCATTTTTATCACTTTCGCCCCATTTTCCGCCTAAAAGTACAAATTTCGAAGAAATCCTTTATGATTCGCGTCTATGCAGTCAGATGAATGCGTACACTGAATTTCATGATTTCAACTTCAGTAGTTTGGTTGGTACCATTTTTACCCATCTTTTCCAATAGCATCCTTTAAAAATACAAATTTCGAAAAATCTCTCTTTTAGTTTTGCTGATAACACGTTACTAGAGGAAGGTACGAAACAAATTGTAAGTGCATAAAAATCGGAAACTTTCACGAAAATTGCTTATATAGTCTAAATATTAGGGATATTTGCAGTCCTTGTTAGGGAAAATGTTTCCCCTCTGGGCCGATTTCGCTTACTTTCAATCCCAAACGATCTGCAACTATAAAACACATTTACGGAAAATTTCAACCTCCAAGCTCATTCCATTCGGACGTTAGCGCGCTTTCAACAGACAGACAGATAGACTGACATGGTCTATCTGTCGTCTTAGAATTTTACCAGGATACAGAATATATATACTTTATGGGGTCCCCGTTGAATATTTCAAGGTGGATATCCTGTAGGTGGAGGGTATAGAACAAAGATTTAGAACCACTATGCGTCATTTCGTTGTAGTGGTGCGTATGAGTAACCTGTAATTGAGACAAAGTAATAAATATTACTCATACGTCAAATCTCTCTTCACAAATTCAATAAAAAACTTCTTTGTGAAATTTACTGAAGATAAATCCAAATTATTTTCGTCTATCGCATTTCCTGCTTTAATCAAATTTTAATAAAGAATGGTCTCTGGTCAATTATTATTTTCCTCTGCAGGCGAAATTTTTTAAAGATTTCGTACATTTTTCTGAATATGACAGAAAGCTTCTACTTCCATAAAAAGGGAGGAACAACATTTGTCGATTGAAATATATTTCCGTAGACTTTTTCAAATTATGATGTTTTCTATCCTGGAAAAAATGCTGTCTTGGTACAACACAACATTTTGAAAATGTTGCCTGTGACCTTGAAATATGTCGCATTTTTACTGATTACCATTGAATACGATAAACTCGCGGAGCCATTAAATGAAAAATTCCGTCGTTTGCAATGTTACCTTGAATGTAAACCTTGAATTAGCTTGGTCGTATGCCCAATGGAAGTTATTGAAAAACAGTTGGTAATTTAAGGCAACTTTGTGACTCCATATTAGACAGACAGCTTCATATTTATCAATGAATGTGAAACTCGTATGCAATGTTACACTTTTTCAGAGCAAAGTGCGTAAAAAAACAGCATTTGTTGCTAGAAACAAAGACACCATTAGTCTGCAATGTGGTATTTTGTTATGAGTTCATCATTGGCTATCGCCACGGTGGGGGTGTGTGTCTTGGACTTCGATTAGCCTAGGCAAAATGCTTTCACGCCGAATTGTATACCAACAACTAACTGAATAGAATTTAGATTTTTTGTGGAACCACTGCGCACCACCTTCGCCTCCAATTTCAGTAACAACTACGCAACATTTTTGTAAGCAATTTTTATATATATGTTTTTTATTTTATTTCTTTTTTCTCAGTTTATAATCCAAGTATAATAATTATATTATTAACATTTGTCTTTCATTCATACGTAATAATTTAACTAATAAATTTCTAAAAAATAAAACAAAAAAAAACTGAAAATATTTACTCTTAATTAAAGTGATTCTGATTCTCATGTTGGCAAAATTTACAACTAATCAATAATTATGAAATAATAATAAATAACTTAAGTGTTGATGTACGTTTTCGATATTTTACAAGCAATTTTTGTTCTATATGTATTTTTATTGATTGTTTTTTTTTTCTTTTTATATATTTTTTATAATTAATTTTGAGCAATTGAGACATATACAAATAGTTCAGATGGAATTTTACAGACTACAGCTTATTTTCAATAAGGAATTGTTTGGTATTATTTACAGAAAAATATAGGAACAATAAATAATATTTATATATGTATGTATCACACACATTGATACATTTTATTTTAATTTTTTTGAAGATTCTGTTTTTTGGCCGTTAGTTTTAAAATTAAGATATGTTACAAATGTGTTCTATTTTTTTGAATATATATAAATTTTTTGTTTCGTTAATCTTTTTTTGTGTTTGTTTTATAAATATTCGTTTTTGTGAAACCAGTTTTTTTGCAAATATTTTTTGTTTAATCTAACTTAGTGTGGGTGTTGACCTTTTGATATGCCTTGTTTACATTTGAGAAATAAGCATGTGTTCCTGTCTTATAGGCCTGCTGGGCGTTAAACACCTGCTTAACTCTCAAAGCATACAATTGTTGGCCTTTTTACAGTTTTTTTACACTTACCTCCCTATACGAGGTGTTTCAATAAATTTTATGATTTTTTATTTGTTCACTCATGTTGTGATTGAAATTTCCATTCACATTGGGCTTTTCATCTAAGCCCATGCTGGGCTTTTGCAGACCATTCAAAAGCCTTTCCATAGCCGGAGTTTTCGAACTCGCCGGCAACTCTGCCGTTGATTGTTGGCTGGCTGCCGCTAGAGTAGAGTGACCATTTGTTGTTTGTGAAAACTTTGCCGTCATTTCCTCTACATTCTGTGGCTGCTGCTGCTGCTCTTCATCTTCATTTTCCACATCTATGGCTGTATCGTCGGCCTCCGATCCACTGTTACTGTGTCGCGGCGAGAGAGGTGTCAACGTTGTGGCAAGGTGTGTTGTTGTTGTTCCTCCCGCCAGTGTTGCGAACGGCGATGTTGTGACACGCATTAAATGTTGCAAATGATGATGAGCATGAGGATGCTGGTGATGATGAAGATGATGATGCTGTTGCTGTTGCTGCTGCTGCTGCTGCTGATGATGATGTTGATGTGTTGACGTTGGCGAGTTCGGTGTCGTTGGTCTACCGCACTGTGAGTTGGTAGACGTCGATGGAGCACCAGCTGCTGCTGCCGCCACCGCGGCCGCAGTTAAACACCCCACCCCCTATACCAGCGAGGACATGGGTGGCCGGGGTGGGCTGGCGTTGCGTGCTGCTGCAGCAGCATAATACTGCATGGCATGATGATGCGGCGGTGGTGGCTGTACAAAACCGGATGTGGTGCCATCGTGATACAACACCGGCACCCTGACCAAACGCTGGGCAGCATGAGCCATATTTGCCATATTGGCAGCCTCCAGCTCAGCGGCCAGTTGCCGTTTCCATTTGTTGCGGCGATTTTGAAACCAAATTTTCACTTGAGTCTCGGTCAGACGCAACGAGGCGGCCAGACCGGCTCTTTCCGACGAACTCAAATAGCGCTTCAAATCGAATGTCGACTCCAGCTGGAAGACCTGGGCCCGTGAGAATACAGTTCTGGTCTTCTTCTTGCGTTTGTTTTGACTCGAGTCACCTTGAGGCGATGAGCCGTCCGATGGGCCGTCGGTGCCATCATCCTCTTCGATGATTTCCTCGCCCTCATCGTCGGACTCATTGGAGCTGGTTGGCAGTAGATAGCTGGAATTGGAATGGGATGAATGATGAGTGAGACCTGCGCCGCTCGAACTGGTGGGTGTGGTGGGCTGATGGGGCTGTGACAGATGATGGTGGTGGTGATGGCTGTAGGACAAATGGGGCGAGGGAGATTTTGTGCCATTGTTGCTGTTGCCATTGTTGTTAGTGTTGCCGCTGCCGCCGCCGTTGTTGGCCAAAGAGCCATTCAGCTGGGGTGAGGGTGGTGACGAGTGGTTTTCCGTGGTGTTGGTGGATGAACTGTCTGCAAAGCGAGAGAGAGAGTGAAAGAGAGAACATGTTAATAAAATTGTTTTACACATAAGTTTGTTATAATTTGCTATCTCCTTACTACACACACATACATACATATGTATGCAAACAATAATTAAATCTGAGTTTTATGACAAATGAGAAAGTGAGAGTTGTGTAAGCTCTCTCATTCATATAGAGCGCATACTCGCTGGCTAAAATCTCTCGCCAGAGAGACCATTCACACAATTGTGGGTGATTTAGTTAGCATGTCTCTGTGTGCGTGTGTGTGGGGTAGGGTATGTGTGTCAACATATGGCCAACATCAAAAAAAAGATAACCATAATAATTGCTTTCTGTTTTAAAAATGGCGTTTAACTCAAAATCGTTGGTATCTGCCTGAGAGCATGAAAACATGCAAGGAAAAAAACCTTGTCAGAAATGCCAGCAATTTGCAGAAATCGCAAGACAAATTTAACAAACACTTGACTTTTCCACTGGCAATAAAGCGGGTTTTGTGCAACACTTGCCAGGAGAACCAGTAATTCCACAACGGAGAATTATCGAAAATAAAAAAGACAAATATTCACAAAGCTGAAATTCTCAACTACAATTTGTATATTTTATTTAATCATTGATCGAATTTGCTTGCTTGCTTGTTTGGGCTTTTTTGCTGATACCAGTTTTCCCTTGTAATCCTCAATTAGTCTGCAAACGGAATTGTTTCGCTGCTAAGGTTTCTTTTAAGTGTTAAAAGAATTTCTTGGCACCAGAAAGATAAAATCGGGTTTCTTAAGACACTCCGTTCACACAGGCCACAATAAATTCTTTACATTCTTGGCATTGCAAGAAGCAAGACATACACAGATGGCCACCCAAATGCCAACCCGATAATCCCAAGAACTGCATAAGTGTGCCCATCTGTCCGTCTGTCCACATACCACGAATTCTCTTTACATATGTATGTATGTAATTTTCAATTAAAATAGCTAAAACAATTTGTTCAAATAGTTTCATTAAAGGTATTAAATTTCAAAAACGGTTTAAACGACGACGACTCAGCCACTTCAGCGCCTGCATTCCTGTGCACCTTTCTCACCCCCTAACCACCCACCCTTCCCCCACAGCAAATGTGTACCTGCTTCTGTAACTATGTAAGCAAACATAGTGCCGTGTGTGTGTGTGTTGACTTCTGTTTGCATGTATGAGCTTAAGCCTATTTAATTGGCCTCTTGCATTAAGTCGCTAACTAAATTGCAATTGAATTTGATCATGTAAATTGGCCTTAAGCAACACACAGTCGTCCAGTTACACAGAACATTGTAAGCCAAATGGTTCTACATATGTATGTATGTAGATATGTGTATGTGTCTGTGTATATGGCGAAATGCGTTAATGCCAATGGAATGTGCTGAATTGATATATTTGGCATTTGTTTAAGAATTTTATTGTTAACAACACTATTCGCACATGTTGGAAACAAGTGCTGGCATTTTTGTATTATTTTTGACATTTGAAAAGGAAGGCATACACATGGTGGATTTGGAATCCAATCAAACTTAGCAAAAAGAAGGAAATTTACAATTTTTATTTTCGCTAAATTTATAAAACTTGAAAGAAAAAATTTCAAATCTTTGTTAAATTGTCAACATAAAAAAATATATTCAAAATATAAAAACACTTCAAGAATATTTTCAGAGGATAAGGAATTTAAAAAATCTCCATAAAAACTCCAAATTTACTGAACCGATTTGGCTCATTTTTTTCACACATTCTTTAACGTATCGTAGAGAATTTTGATTTATGTTTCTGCAAAAATAATAACTTTTTGATGTAAATTCGTGAAAAGATAAAAAAATCCTACGAAGCACTATAGCGTCATAGCGATCCTGAAAGGGATTATTTTTGATTTTAATGATGATACCTCACGGAGGACAATATCTCCTACATTTTGTAACTTTTCCAGTCTTTTAATATTATCAAAAGTTGCCACCAATAAATATTTTTTCTTAAATTTTATGCCTGTCGGGATAACAAGCTGTTATAGCAAGCAAAAACGTCAAAAAGTTATTTTTTATCAAAATAAAAAAATATTTTCTGACATTGTCGCCAAATATAATCTAAATATTCAGCTCAAAAAAAAAAACTATTTTGTGTGTGGACTTTTTTGGACTTCGATAACCATAAATATGACTTACACTGGATAATTATCCACGCTAAGTCAAACATTTTTAAGATACATTTTTTTGCTTTCATGCACACATTGATCTGTTGGTAGACATTTTGTAAAAGAGTTTTTTTTATTTTTGAGTGAAATTTTAACTTTTTATTTATTTATTTTATTGTTACCGCAGCTTAGTTATCAATTCTTAAAAAAAAACAGTCTTTTAAATTTTAATAGTTTTATGTGTTCTTATGTCTGTGAAACATTTTTTGGAAAGAATGACCCGAAAAATGAACGCAAGCTATTAATTTGCCGTCATTTTTGTGGTAAAGCATTGCCAATCAAAAATGTTCAGATAACAGTTTAGGGATAATGGAGAAATGCGCAAAAGAACCATTGTTTCCATTGCCGAATATTATGATGAAAATAATGAAGGTATTTCTAAGAGAAATATTTTTTGGTGATGGAGCTTATACCTTGTTGGCTTCGTTAAACGTCAAAATTGTCTTGTTTGGGGTTCCACATGCTATTGTCGGAAAACAAATACACCTACAACGTATCACTGTTTGGTGATGTTTGATTTTCTTTTTCATGTAAGTTTTCCTACAACTGTGAAACATTTTTCTCTAAAGACTGACCCCAAAATACACGCAAGATATTAAATTGCCGAAATTTTTGGGATAAAGTGTTGCCAACCAAAAAAATTCTCGTTTAAGTATTTATTTGAGGTCAGTAAAAATGGATTCGGCTAGTACAAATCGAATCGTTTCCATTATCGAACATTGTTGTAAATATAATGAAAGTTTTTTGAACAAAATCATTTGAAGCGTTTGGGATAAGCGTTTAAAATAATGTCCTGTTTGGGTCTAGTATACATATATGTCTTAGCAAAGCCTTGAGTGTCATTTAATCCTCTGTGTCTTCTATGTCAAATTATGACTTTGGATTTAGAAAACTAATGGGCACTTTAGAGTACTTGAGAAATCTGGGAACACAAATTGCATAATGAAGTTTGAAAAACACTGGACTATGTAGAGGTATGAAAGAAAATTTTGAAAAAAAAAAATCAATGGATACAATTTTTCAAAAAAAATATTTTAAATAGTTATTCGTACCCTATAATTCTGGTGAATGTGCCAAATAAAGGAGGTGTATCAGATCAGAATGTACACAGAAAATTGTTTTTGAATTGGTTAACTGGTATCAATTCAATTAAAAAAATAATTAAATAAAATATCAATTTATGACCAATAAATTAGAATACTAATTATTAGAATATTAATTAATACATTAATTAATTATGTAATTAATATATATCATTAATTAATTTTAATGAATTGAACAACAAAGTTTAACGACTCATTACTTTTTTCTATGTTGTCAAAATATCTGTCGAAAAAAGCCCAAAAACATTTAACCCCGGAAATATTATCAACGAAAACATCTTTAACATGGTGGTTTTTTCTCCTTTTAAGAATATGACTTAATGCACTACACTACACTACACATACATATAACATGAACTTACCATGTGTGGGACTATGAAATGGCATACGTTGTGGTGCCCAGGGCCAACCCGGTGGACATAAAGCAGCATAGCGACCAGCCAAAGCACCCCATTGTGAAATGAAACCCAATCTGCAAAGGAACAGTAGAAAAAAAAACAAGAAACAACAATAAGAAAATTGATCACAAATAAATCAATAAAGAATTTATGCCCGCCCGAATAACTGGGGAAATAAGGAAATCCGGACCACGAGCGGGAAGCGGAAACTTTCATTACGACGAAGATGAAACTGTAATACAATATTGGCAAGTGATAATAAGAAAGATTTGCAACAGCTGTTAAATATTTAACAGATTTACGAGCACACATATACAAACAAGCCACCCTTATATATAAAATATGGCTTAAGGATATATATGTGTATATGTGTAAAAATCCAGTCACATAAGTTATTGTACCTCCTCATGAAGGGTTGAGCAAAATATTTTCAAGTTTTCACAACAGGTAAATCTTTTGTATGTTCTTCTTTTATTCGCTGTCTTTATTGTGGCAAATTTAGGGGTTGTTTCTCCATCTACCCCCATTTTCTTATTTCCCAATTTTCTTTTCTGGCATCCGCTGCTACCAACAACATAAACAGCAAAAAGTGGAGCATAGAAAGCGGAAAAGAAAGATTTTCGTTTTTTCTACTTGACTTAATAAAGCACTTAAGTGATTTTCCTCTTTTATTCCATACTCTCCCGGACCACCCTCCCATCCCAAACACAATGAACAAAGTTAAATATTAAGATGTTTAATGGATGATTAAGAAGGGTATAGAAACAACAATGGCCAACATGGCTAGAGGGGGCAGGGTGAGGATGGTTATGTTATGGTGAGGGGGAGATGTTATTATTTAAGAAATACAACGGGGGGAGATTGAAGAGGAAGAGGTTTATTGTGTTTTACCTTGTGTGTTAGGGCAGGGCAGGGGGGGTTCGAAATAAGTTAATAGGCATCATTTTTCTTCCTCTCTTTTCCCTGGTACACAAATAAACAGGTAATCATTCGAGGTCAAAGGTTATGTGGTTGCTGTCTTTGAGGGTGATGGTGGGAGTCTATGTGGTGGTGGGCAATTTTGCAGACAAAATGTCTGTAGACATTTTCGAAAAGTTCTGATAATCCTCATGCATTCTGCTTTATTTTTGAAACAATTTTCTTGCCAGAAGGTCAAGAAAATGGTATTTTTAAGTTGTTATAATTTGTGTTTAGTTTAATTTTTGTTTGAATGATTTTATCGAATTTTATTTTCGTCTCCTTTGCTCTTTACAGGATTGAAAAGTTTCGTATAGTCTAGTGGTAGATAAAGATGGGAGGGGGAGGAAACTGAGGGTAGGCTATTTAAAGTATGAAAGGTGTACGTTCGTAGTTGTGTTTTGTCTGCTTTGAAGTTGTTTTGGGAGGAGAGACAGGAGGACAACCTTAAATTGGGTGAACATTTTGGATAGATGAAATTAAGATATTAAAGCAAAGTGGGCTTCAGAGGCTTCAAAACTCGTTTAGTATTCAATTCATATGTCCATAAATTTGAAGAGAAGCTGATTTTTTTTGGAATGGCTTCGTGAACAAACTAAATTGTAGCATTTGGAAAGACTCGAATGCATTCGATATGAATTCCCTCGTTCCCGTGGGCAACTGATGCTACAAAACTCTTTCAGTATTCAATTCATACGTCCATAATTTTGAAAAGAAGCTGATTGTCTTGTTGAACGGCTTCGTGAACTTATTGTGTTCACGAAGCCGTTGCAGCATTTGGGAAGGCTCGAATGCATTCGGGTTCCCGTGGGCATCTGAGGCTACAAAACTCTTTTAGTATTCAATTCATACATCCATAATTTTGAAGAGATGTTGATTTTTTGTTGAATGGCTTCGTGAGCAAACAAAATTGTAGCATTTGGGAAGACTTGAATGCATACGGTATACATTTTGGTCTAAGATTAGCATAGAGTCAAACATCTTCCGGAAGGAGAATGGTCAATGACGATGATCGATGATTTCTGCAAAATTACCAAACAATTACTAAAATCGATCTTCTAAATGTTGTGATTCAGATTTTAGTAAAGTAATCAAGATTTTAGTAAAGTGGACCTATACCGTGAAAAAGAGTGGCCTGGGAACGCCACCACAATAACACAAGCCATCATGTTATTGTGGTGGCCTTTCAACTGCGTCTACCACAAAACCCAGAGTTGCAGTCGAAATGTATTTCATTGTAGCTAAAATCACAAGTTTTAAATTTCGCCGAAACTAAATCCACACTAATCCATAAGGAGCCTTTGAGTTCATATTAGCTTGTAAATATAACCCGAAAACCTCTACTCTAACCTAAGACTTTAACCAATACTTCCCACATTTGCGTCCCAGTGTGATTTGTGATTTCTGTTTTTTTCTCTTGTTCTTGTACCCTTCATCAGTTGTTTGCTTAAACGTTTCGAATTGCACAAAGCAGAAAAAAAAAAACTAAAAAAACTTTGTTCTCACACATGTTTTGAATTTCTTTTCCTCATTTATGTACGACAATGCAAGACAAAGCAAAGCGGCCAACAACGACGACGACTCAGCCCTTCTACTGTTCATTAACCTTTTTGCCAACAACCTTTAGACGGGTGGGTATTTGTAAAGTGACCTGTGCTCAAGCGTCTGTGATTTAGTATTTTGTTGTTGTTTTATTTTATTCTGTATAAGTCTGCCACCGCCGTCCACCTCCCTGGACGTGTATAGTTTTAAACATTTATATTAACTTTCTGTTTACTTCGATGACATTAACACTTTCAGGCTGACCTGCTTCGTCTGACATTTACCTCTCGGTCATGGTCTGTTTTGTGGCCAGCAAAAAACAATCAATACTTTTCCAATTGAAATTTTAATTTGAAATCATAACAATCTCTTCGCTCGAATTTATGGGTTTCTCTAACACTTTTTGCTTTGTTTAGTTTTCATTCAATGTGTTTCTCGTATTTAATTTGTTGTTTTGGTTGATTTGTTGGCATTCTTGTAGGGTTTCTTTTTTGTCTTTTTGCCTGTACCTAAGTACATACTTAGGAAATATGTTTCGTACATACATAGGTATGTATGTGTATGTGCATGCATATCTATTTCTTTCTTCGCTTAAATTATAGTTAAGCTTTTGGTAAAAAGTCAATTAAGGAAAATCGTTTTAGGTGGAAAATGAAAAAGAAAGAAAGGCTGTCAAAACGTAAACAAAATACATGGCAAACAAACACCCAGCAATCGTTTAAAACGCTTAAGTTTTTGTTCATATAGCACTTTTGGCGACAACATTTCAAACATTTGCTTGGGCGCTTTCGAAAATTGTTAAAATCTGGGCGTAACATTAATGCCTTGGTCTCAATAACTACGTGTGGCAGGGAAGAAGAATTACACTGAACAAAAAATACTGATGAGAGAATGCAAATTTTTGTTTAATTCAATTCAAAAAATTAATGGAATGCAATTATTATTTATTGAAATATTTAATAAAGTAATTGCGTATCATCAACTGGCTCAAAAGCAATTAATTTATAATTGAGTTAATTAATTTTTTAATTGATTTGATTTTGTCTGGGATTGAATTCAATTAAAAAATTACTTGGCCGAATTAAATTATTAATAGAATTAATTAATTGCGCTTCAATTATTGGGTCAAAATCAATTAGTTAATATTTTTTATTGATTATTTCGTTTTTTCCTGTGTGGTTTAATTCAATTAAATTTTTATCGAGTCAATTAAATTATCAGGTGATTTAATTAATATATTAATTGGACATATTTTCTCAGACTCAAAAAGAATCATTATATTAATGTGTTAATTATTTCTTTAATTGATTTGTTTAAATTAGTCGAGTGAATTAAGTTATTAATTGACTTAAGTAATAAATTAATTGCACAGAATTGACGGACTAAACATGAATTAAATTGTAATTGAGTGATAAATTAATTTCACAACCCTACCGGTCTAAAAACAATTTTTAATTTAATTTTTATAATTAATTTTTTAATTGATTTGATTAATACATTTTACTGTATGGTTTAATTCAATTGAAAATTTTGTAGGGTGAGTTAAATCATCAGTTGATTTAATTAAAATATTAATTACACATCTTCTCTCAGATCTTTAATTTGAACTGAATTAATTAATTTTTTAATTAATTTGTTTAAATTAATTGAGTGAATTAAATTATCAATTGATTTGATTACTATATTAATTAAACACCCTAAGCTGGCTCATTTAATTAATAATTGATTTGACTAATACGTTTTTTTCGTGTGGTTTAATTCAGTCGAACAGGCTTAAAATCAATCATTCTTGAATTATTTTTCAATTCATTTTTAATTGAGTTAATTAATTTTTTAATTGATTGATTTTTTGATTTTGATTTGACTAATTAGTTTTTTTCGTGTGGTTTAATTCAGCCGCCCAGGCTTAAAATCAATCATTCGTGAATTATTTTTCAATTCATTTTTAATTGAGTTAATTAATTTTTTAATTGATTGATTTTTTAATTTTTATTATTCAATCGAAAAATGTATTGATTGAATTAATTAATATATCAATTGCACATTTCTTTCCAGGCTCAATTATTTTTTTTTAATTTTTAATTTTCAATTGAAAAAAATATTGTTTGAATTAATTAATATATTAATGGTCCATATTTTCCCAGTTTCCAAATCAATCACTCTTTAATTGAGTTATTTTTTTTATTTGACTTGTTAACTTCTACCTACACATTAAAGCAAGCATAATGTGTTGAATCCTCAGTAATGATATTTTTTAATTAAAGTTGTAATTGATTTGTTAAATTCTAGCTCCTCATAAAGGTATCCATAATAAATTCACGGTAATGGTGAATCCTCGGTAATGATGAAATAAGGATTTTATAGGATGAATTATGAGGGATAATATGACTGGTGATATTATTTCGCTGGCTTTTAAACAACTATATTTCATTTTTATAGCCCCACCTCCAAAGTCATATCACCCATTCATAATCTCCATAAAAACGACAATTCCCTTAAAAAATAAAAAAACAAGAATCCTTATGTCTTACAGCTTGTTTTTCTTAAACCTCAGCTAATTTTTCATACCCACTCCTAACTGAAATAAGAAGAGATGAATGTATAAAAGAAAACCGGAGAGAAAAAACGTTAAAATTCTTTAAAAAAATACTCTTCATTCCAACTTAAGACTCTGCATAAAGGTAAACATTTCATCACTGAACGGGCAAACATCCATTCCCTTTCTGCCGGGACCCGAGAAGTGAACAAGCCCCACGGTTTATGTACAACATGGGGACAAAACAAGAAATTCAAAACAAGTTGAAAAATCTGACAGCGCCATTGGATACCTTCCTTCGCACCGTACTAAACGGAAATAAAATTACAGCTACCACATTTCCGCCGCAAAATGACACTTTGTCATTGCTGACTGAAGACCATGGCGAGGAGCGAAAATGGGGGAGAAACCCCATAGAAAACTCTGCCAACGATTTGGTGTGGTTTAGGTTTATATTTTGGCCGGCGGCCAGATGTTAACGTATTTATTTCATTTAGGCATTCAGTGATTTTGGTCTTAACTAAACCAAATAAATACAATACAATTAGCTGCAGATGATGACAACAAAGGCAGGTTAATGGCCTGCGAAGGGCCAAAAACGGTCAGGAATGGGAGTAAGTGGTGGGGATGTTTTGTTTCTCTAAAATCCAGTAATTTAAACAATTAGCTGAGGACATTTTAAATTTGTTTTTGTGTTGTTTTGCTTAAAGGACCACGAATTAAACATGATTAACAATGACAAGGGTTCGTAATTTTCTTTTTTGTGTTTCCCTGAAGCAAATAAATAAGATAATTAGCAAAGTTTGTAAGATATTAACAAACAAAAAGAAACAGATTGAAATAATTTAGAGTTTTATGTGCCATACTACACTGAAAGAAAAAAGTTTATGTAGTACTAGAAAATGTAGAATGTAGTGTATAGCAAGGACTCTTTCCTTGTGCGATTGCTCTAAATCAGCACAATTTTTTAATATTCCCTATTCAAAATCACAATTTCTCTATGATCTGAAGTGTTGTCTGCAGGATTAACAGGATTATGAAGCAAACAAATTACGTGCACACACACATGTAGGGAGATTTTATCACACAATCAACACAAATTACAAATATCTCAACACACACGCACAAGGAGATTAAACAGATTAAATCATTTAATCACATATTAACGAGATTATCCCTACTTTACACACTTTATATGAGAACTCATATTAAACAGATTACGTGCGGATTTAAATTTCATTGTTTTTGGAATCACTCTCTACAAATTTTATAACTCAGCGAATTACAAATCAATAACATACAGAAAGCATACCCTTATAATGCAATGAAATCGAATTATTTTATACTCAATTCAGTCACAGGATATCCCCTATAATTCTAATAAAGTCGCCCAGTTTGTATTCTATGTACGCTACAAACTGCTGAGACTCATGTCATTAATTTAAATATTTCCTATATGAGTCATTCCATGACAAATGGTGCGATTTTTTGTATCACTTGCTTGGATTGCTTCAAAAATTTGTATATGTATTCCTCTCTTAAAAATATTTTATACGTGTTTCACGAAAAAAAAAAAAAAATAAATAAATAAATAAATAAATTCACGAATCCTGAACAATTTAAATTTGGTGAAATTACAATTTTTCCGAAAGGTGTATGCATTTAATCGCCTGTAACTTCTGAAATCCTGGACGACTTTTAATCAACTGTATCTTATTTTGAAGGCAATTTCAATTACTTTTAAAAGGGTTGGTATTGTCCTATTAGATTTTTTTGAAGTTTTTATCACTTTAATTATTTTATTTTTATTTTCTAAATGATAACTTTTATTGAATTGTTTATTTTTTTAAGGCCTTGCTCTTTGACGTTTTTTTATCAACTATGTGAGTGAGGTGAGGTGGTGGAATAATGGGTTCTATTTTTTACGATTTTTTTTCAAATATAATTTGTAAGAGCAACCAAAAATTCATTGATTTGTATTTATAAAAACAGCAAAAAATCTATCAAAAATTATTTGTATGCTCTTTTTTACAAAATCAGGAACCAAAATATTTTTTGTCCTTTTTACAGTAAAAAATCTATCTAAAATTACTTGATGGAAATTTTATTTTTTTCTCGTTTTTTACAAAATCAGATAAATAAAAAAATATTATGCAAAAAATTATTTTTTCCCTTTTTTACAAAATCAGAAAAACAAAAAATTACTTTGTGGAAAAATATTTTTTTTTTACAAATCAGAAAATTACAAAATTACTTGATGGAAAAAAATATTTTTTTTTTATAAATCAGAAAATTACAAAATTACTTGATGGAAAAATTATTTTTTTCATTTTTTTTTAATTAAAATAATGAAAAAAAGTATTTTTATTTTTCGCAAATCGCACCGTTTGTCATGGCATGACTCATATATTGCTGTGTAGTATGTAAATCTCAAAACTACTCCAGAAATCATTGATGCATAGACAATACGCTCCGTTCGATTCAATACGCTAATTACCATCGTTTTCTTTTGCAGGCTACACGCATACATGCGGGGAGAACACAGCGTCCAAAGTGGCCTCTGAGGCGCACGCACGCACTAAGCCGCCCGAGGGAGCCACCAGAAAGCCAGTCAGCCAATGCAGCACTTGAAAGTAGCCACAAAGTAGCAAAATATATATATGCATGACAAACAATTACCTTTATTTCTTTATGAATTTGGGTAGGAATAGATGTAAGTACCACTATTAAGCAGTACTTTCCAGCATATGATGATGATGATGTCTTTGTTTGGGTTGTGGGTTATTAACATTTGCTGTTTGCGGTGCGTTGCGTTTCATTTGGTTTCTAGTCTAAGTAGGTATTTCTTTACAGTAACAGCGGCAGCAGCCACAGTAGAGTACTTAAGTAGCTAGCGTTTCGATTTGTCAGCCTGCCAGCCAGCCATTGTTGCAGTGAGGCATTGTGGCACGGTTGATTGCTTACGCAGTTCCGTCGCTGAGCATTTGTGTTCAATGCGTGCCATATGAAAAATCCGCCAAGATTAGTGTAACACACACATACAAAATATTATGATTATGAACCTCGATTTTTGTTGTTTTGTTTGAAGTGCAGCAAAAGCAACAACCATAACCATAACACCACATCAAAAGACAAAGTCGCGTGTTATTTTTCCGGTACGGGTTGAATGTAATTTTTGCTCGTTTTGTGGCACACCGGCAAATGTTTTGAGAGGATTTGTTTTGTTGCATTTAGCAGGATAATGTACGAAACAAAGGCTTACAATTTATTACATTTATTTTAATTCCATGGAAAATATTTGCAAATTATTCCATTTTATTGCATTTCTACTAAACGCAATGCAGCTTAAAATCAAAGTCTAAATTGTTTGAAACCAAATTTAGCAAACGTGGACTTAAAATGTGATCACAATATAAATTAATTTTAACAATAAAACATTTGACTTATTTTGGAAATATATTTAAAGCGCTTACATATATTCATAATAAATTGTTTGAAACAAAGATGATTTAATGAATCGCTAAAATAAATTTGAATTTATTTAGGATCATAATTTCATTGAAAATATTTGCAATTTATTCCATTTTATTGCAAACGCTAGCAATACAGCCTAAAATCGAATTCTAAATTGTTTGAAAACGAAAATATAGAGCAAATCTATATTATAAATTCAAACAACGTGGTCTTAAATTGTGACCACAATTTAAATTAATTTTTAAAATAAAACATTTGACTTATTTTGGGAATATATTGAAAGCGCTTACATATATTCATAATAAATTGTTTGAAACAGGTACAGAAAATTAAAAAAATCACTAATATAAATTTAGAATTTATTTAGGAACAAATGCTTTCAAAGCTGCGTATAAAATCAAGTGTCAGTCACAATGAAACAGAATATAAATATGAACAGAAATTTGAAAAAATCACTAATAAAAATAAATTAAACAATTTACGATTGAATTGGGATCATTTAGTGCACGGCCAAATATAATGTTTTGTTTATTTTCTATTAGAACGACAAATGCCGCATAAAAAATCAATTTCAGAGAGTCATTATGTGAATTATTTCATTCGAATCGCTATCATTTTTAACCTTGAATTGTTTCGAAAGCGTTACGATTTTTGCCCTCGATAGCTGCGAATGTTTCTGTGTATGTATTCTTCTCATAAATACATTATTACATTATATACATATTTTTGGAAAAAGTAGAAAATTTTCTCAAAAGTGAAAAAAAATACAGCGGAAAAAAACATTTTTTCAAAAAGGTGTTTTCATTCAATCGGCCTTAACTCCTGAAATACTTGACCGAGTTTAATGTAATGTACCTTGTTTTGAAGGGAACTGCAATTACTTTTAAAATATTAAAGTGGAATAGTATAGTTGCATTGAATTTTTTAAAATTTTAATTTATTTAATTATAATTTAATTTATAATTTTAAAATTAATTTTAATTTATAAACATATTTATTTAAGGAATACTCATATAATAACCTAATAAACATTTTACTCACAGTCCTTCAATTTTGACATTTAAGGAAGTTTAAATTACATGTTCTTATCTTGAACTTTCTCCACTTTACTTTGAGAAATATTTAAGACCATTTTGTTTAATATTTTAATATCATCCACAAACATTTTGATTGCAGTCCTTCAATTTTGATATTTAAAGAAGCCCATATTATTATTTTGATATCATCTCACAGGAAAAACCAAACAAATATTAATACATATTACCACAATACCTAATTAAGCAGAAAAATTGTGCGATTAGCATATGAAAATATTTAAACACAGGCCACATTAATCATTGGATGGATATCTTAAAAAAGGCTAGCTTTCCATTGGCCTTCCGTCAAAGGAAAGTTTAAACTAATAATTAAACGATTACTCAACGACTTTGTGTACGATTAAATTAATCATTAATAATTCATTTTTGTTTTCATTTTGGTGGTGGTTAAGCCCCTTAAACTCTCCCCACCACCAAACTGAAAATATATTATCAATTTTTTATTTTTGGGTGAACCCTCAAAAAAGGTTGTTTCGACTTTTTGAGATGTTCCAAAATGATAATGATATCAAAAAGGTAAGCACACGTCAAATAAAGCGCCAATTTGAGAAGTGCCCACAAGAAGACGAAGAAGGAGTGGAAGAAGCCCTAAACAAACGTGAACACGAGTCAAACGCGGGAGGATCCGCTTTTATCTGATGATGGCTTCTTTTGTGTGTGCCTGTGGCTGTGCGTGTGCGTACTCTGACGGCTCGGAATGAATGAAGGCAGTGGAGTGGAGTGTACATCACTTTAGCACTTGCCAGATCCTTATCTACCCACCGGGGGTTTCACAACACAGCCAACACAGTATGCTTGCTCACTCATGCTCACCTCTACTTCTTCTTCTCGCCCATGACTGACAGTCAGTCCGCGGTTCTGTCTGTAGGTCGGTCGCCTTGGTCTGTCCATACTGTTGTTGTTTTGTTTTCAGGCAATTCCTTTTGTCCTGTGCGCTAATGTAATGAAAATGATCATTATTAATACAAAAAAACAGGAGAAGGTTTTAAGGGTTTGTTTCAATGTTTTAATTCTTCAAATATTCCAGCTCATCCTCGCTGTACGAGTATTCTTACTAAAAACAAAGGTAATTTGATCTTTGATTAAGTTCGAGTAGATATTTAAAACAAGCAATGTGTTTTCGGGTTCTCCACGATTTCCCCGGAGGGGGCCGAGGGACGGGACAATGTCAACAGAACGGAAAAAGGGCGATTATTTCATTTAAATAGTCCGACCTTATATTCGTATGTGGCTGTAGGTCAGTTTTAAGCAATTGCTGATACAATTTATGTTAGTTTATGAGGTCACAAGCATTCACTCCACCCCTGCCAAGTAGGCGTGCATTGTACTGTCTTTCTGGTGGACTAACAACAACAACAAAATATTAACATATTGGCTGTGTTATTATAAGTCTACCTTATCAGCTGTTAGCAAACAATTTTGATCGATTTTATGAAATTCAATATTTAGTTGGACATTTGTTTTCTTGCCTCGTTTTTATCGAACAATTACGTAAATTTATTTGTTAATAGCATATTCAAAGAAACATTTAAAGTGCTGCCAGTGTAAGTGGCCGTCGTAGATCAGGTGTCAGCCAACAACAAAATGTACAATTTTTATCGTTCATTGTACGATTAGGAATGGCATTCACGTTGCCTAAGAGAAATTGCATTCGCACAAGCTGATCCTTTTGAAATGTTCACTCATATTTCAGCAGGCTTCAGAGTGAGTGTCGGATGGTCAACCAGGTAATAGAATAGACGGAATGATGATGAGATATGAGGACATTGGATCTTTGAGAGAACCAAGAAATTAAACGGAAAAAATCTTAAAAATATCCTTCAACAACACAAACATTTTGTCGAAGGGCTATTTCATAATATTTTCTAATGTATTTTGGCTTTTTAAATTGGAAGACGACACTAAAAAAATGATGTACATTTTTTAAATTAAAAAAATCCAAATTTATAAAAATTATAGATTCCAAATTTAATAAAAATATATATATATAGATATTTTTTTATTAAATTTTTGCAAAAAAATCCAATTAAGACTAAAGATACCTTATATTTTTATTAAAATTGGAGTTTTGTGTAAATCTATATTTTTTCAATTTTTGTAAAAATTTAAAAATATCCTTATTTTTTATCGTCTTCAAGTTTAGAAAGCCAAAAAATATCAAAGAATCCAAAGTCCCCATATTTCAGCATCATTCCGTCTACTCTATTACCTGGTAATACACTCATTTTGTAAATATAGTTCCGATCACACCCGCTTATACGTTCAATTAAAGGTATTTATGATGGCTACAATGTTGCGAATTTCACTATGACATAGAAACAGTGGTTTAGGAAAGTATCAAAAATGGTGAAAAAGTTGATTTTTTTGGAACAAAACTTTTTTTTTGACAAGAAAAAATCATAAAAAAATAGAAAACAATCGTAAAAAAATATTGTTGTTTACTTTTTAGGAGCTAACTTTCTAGCGTTGAAAACAAAGTTTACAAATAAAAAATCTGTGCATACATGTAGAAGGTTATGACACTCTTTGTAGACGCAACATAATTTTTTAAAATTGTGAAATTAAGATTTTTCATAAAGATGTGTTCATTCAATCACCTATAACTCCTGAAATAATTGATTCAATGTCCAATACCTTGTTCTGAAGGCAATCTCCTTCACTTTTAAAATACAAATGTTGCGAATTTCACTATGACATAGAACCAGTGGTTTAGGAACAGTCTCCATAAAATCAGAAAAAAGTTGATTTAAAAAAACTTTTTTTGCTTGCACGAAATAAATCATAAAAAATAGAAAAAATATTGATTTCCGTTTTAAAAGATAACATTCTAACGCTGAAAACAATGTATACATGTAAGAGATCTGTGAATAAATGTAGAATTTACGATACTGTTTGTAGATGAAACAGAATTTTTTTAAAATTGTGAAATTACGATTTTTTCAAAAAGGTGTTTTCACTCTATCGCACGTTACTCCAGAAATACTTGACTGATTTTAATGTAATATACCACGTTTTGAAGATAATTGCAATTACTTTTAAAATATCGAAGTGTTTAGATATTGCCTCGTTCGATTTTTTTTAAGTTTTTATCATTTTAATCATTTAATTTTGATTTTTAAAATTATTACAATAATTGCTTAATGATTGAACTGGGATATTGTGCTGCCTACAATTAAAAATGAATTATTTATTTTTTGAGATTTTAAATACGTACTGTGACACGTAATTTTTATCGACTGTGTGGGTTGGGAAGTGGTGGGTTCTATTTTGACCTTTTTTTCAAAATACTAATATTTCTTGTAATTTTATTGTCAATATATGTTTGTATTAATAAACTGATGGAGAAATGTTAATTTTGCTGAATTTTCTTAGTACATTCCCATTTCGGTTGTTTTTGGAATTGTTAAAAAAATTACAAATCTGAAATTTTTGGTTGCTACTGCAAAAGGTGTTTTGAAAAAACAAAACGTAAAAATATTAGTCAATATTTAAACACTTACAAATTCACACAGTCGATAAAAGGAAAACGATGCTAAAATGTGAGAAACAACAACTAAAGTAATCATTTTGAAAATAAAAATAAAATAAATTCACAAAAGCTTTTGAAAATCTAATAGGATCACATCAATATTTTAATAGTAATTGAATAGATGAAAATTGAAATGACCTTCAAAACAATTTACGGTAGATGTTGCAATATTTTAAAATTGATTCGAATGGCCTTCAAAACGAGGTATAGTACATTCAAGTGGGTTAAGTATTTGGGGAGTTATAGGCAATTGAATAAACACACCTTTATGGCATAGTCATTTCAATCTTTAAAAAAGCCAATACAATTTCTTAAAAATAAAGCAAGGCATAGTAGATGAAAATCGATAAAGTATTTCAAGAGTTACAAGCGATTGAGTGGACACACCTTTTTGAAAAATCCTAAATTGGTCATAAATCGTGAAAATCATTTTTTTTAATTTTTTCCCCAAAATACGTATAAAATGTTTTTATGACAAGAATACATACACCAATTTTCCAAACAATCCAAACTTTCGAGGTCAAAAATTGTTCCGCTGTGCATGGAATGCCCCATATATGTTTCCATGTAAGCAATGAATATTTGCAAAATATTGTTTCTAATAAATAAATAATATTATTCTATCTCAATTATACGACCTATTTCTCTTTATAAAATATTTACTTCCTAAATAAGTGAATTCTCATTTTAATAAAAACAGTAACGGAATCCCAGGAATGAAAATCATTTTTTTAATTTCCCCCAACATACGTATAAAATATTTTTATGACAAGAATACAAACACCAATTTTCGAAACAATCCAAGCTAACAAAGTCAAAAATCTTACCGCTGGGCATGGAATGATTCATATATGTTTTCATGCAAACAATGTATATTTGCAAAATATTGCTTCTGATAAATAAATATTATTATTCTGTCTTAATTACACGACCTATTTATAAAATATGTACAACCTAAATTACAGACTTTATATTTTAAAATCTACAGGAATCCCATTAAAGCATTGCATCCATAAAAGTCCATCCAGCAGCTAATGCGAAAAAAATCCCCTAATAAAATACGACTCTACCATGCAACATTGAGTGTAAAGTGCCAGTGCACAATACTCGGCACTTTGCTATTATTTCTAAATCAAACAATAATTTTCCAGAAAAACGCTTTTTGTAAAACCGTTCAACAGCGGCGTCTCCATGGCATGACTGCTGCATGGATGGATGGATGATGCCGGGGAACGTTCATGTATGAACAACAACAACAACAAAACAGGCGAGAGAAAAATCATGGCACATCACACATTCACACATACTTACACCCTGACAACATTTGAATGCATTTAATCCCTTTTGATAGATAAGATTATAACAAATTTGTATTTCCGCTTCCTTTCGTTGCCGTTGTTGTCGTCGCTGTAACATTAAACATGGATTTCACTCCACGCCAGAAATTTCACAAATCAGCGCTGGCACAGAGAAAGCAAAAGGCAAACGACGTGAATTAGATGCATGCATACATACGAGCATACATATGTATGTGCGTTGTACTTGGGGTACTTGTACTATACATTTGCTGCTTTCATTTCCCTTTCCTCTTTTGTTTTGCATGTTCAGATGAGTGTGCCTGGGTGTGTGAGTGTGTGCGCGCAATTGGATTGTAATTAAATGCTTTTAATCATTATTATTGTTCCCTCGTTGTTGTTGTTGCAGCTTTCCCAGACCAATTTCCGATGATGATAATAAAAATGGACAAATTTATAACAATCTCAAATCTCGTTGCTCTCTCTGACTCTCTGCGTCCGTCTGTCTGTCTGTCTGTCTCTCTTGCTCCTTGGATATCGCTGTAATCTGATGATTGCCAACAACACCACGACGACGACCACTGGCAGAAGCAGAAACTGAATGAGAAAATCATGGTCAGGGAATTTGCTAAAATAAAAAGGGTGTGTTTTCCCTATTTCCTCTGCTTCTTCAGCGATGGACATGAGCCATGTCTAGATTGCTTTTAAATCTCTATGGTATGTACGCGTAGGTCTGTAGTTAGACATTGCAAACTAAAAAAACAGAAGCACAACTGCAGTTTTGTACGCGATCTCTTCTTCCTTTTTACAAAGTTATCAAATTTCATTTTCAGATTTCAGGGGTTAATATTCCATTTGTTTGTTTTTAAGGATTCACTGTAGTTATTATGTGCATGCCACGCCGTTTGTTATTAGAGATGTTTTATGGTTAGATAAGTAAAATGGTCATTGGAATGGAAATTATGCAATTAATACATCAGTCGGGGCAATGATTATAATCTGGACGAATACGTTGGACGTGTGTTGAGGGAATTGTTGGGCTAACAAAAATTATGGGAAAAACTGTTAAAAGCATTGTCCAGGACAGCGGAGTAAATTTTACGGCATTGTCAATCGCAATTTATCAATTACATAGATTGGCAAGGAAATTTAACAATCATCAAAGTCATACTTATAAATATTTTCAACAATATTTATTATCAAATACCTTGAATGGATCTTTAAAAAATATCCCCAATTGCTAAATTTTATTTCAAACTACTTCTAGCATGTGTCATTTGTATAAAATCGATATTAAATGATATTTTTAACCTTTCCATGGATTTTTCAAATATTTTTAACAATTATTTTTGATTTGAACTGGGATATTGTCCTGGCTCAAGACCATTTTACATCTATATTTAATAGAATGCAAATTTATTTACAAATGGCATGGTGACATTTATTACTTGGCTGCAGACTACCACTATCATGACAGGGTGGAAATTTTGAAAGTGAAAAAAAAATGAGTAAACTGATAAAAAGTATTCCAAGACTCGAATTTTTCGTCATTTCTTTAAGAAAATAATTGGCGTGGCGCAGTTTCCCTCTTAACAATATTTCCTAGATACAATTTAAAATTTTCAAGATTGAAATATCTAACAAATTATACTACGCAAATGTTAGCTTAACATTTTTAGAACACAAATAAGGAATTTAGTAGATTAAAATTTGTTCCTACAAATGGAAGTTTTCAAAATCAGCTACAGTTCTGCCAAATATTTGATTATAATAATTTTCAATGAACAAACGAACGAAATGTTGTATAAAAATTATATAATCAAATATTATTTTCATTATTAATTATCCTTTCGCTATTTTGTAACATTCTTCTGTACAAATCCACTAGTCAGTCAGCTCAACCGTTTCAAAGCAATGTTTAAAAAATCCGTCAGCAATTGATTGAAAACAAAAAACAAATTTTTTGCAAATATTGGATAATGATAATCATAGGATTTTCAATGAATAAGCGAACGAAACGATGTATAAGCATTATGTAAATTAGTATTATTTTCATTATTAATTATCCTTTTTACCATTCTTCTCTCCATTTCTACTAGTCAGCTCAGCCGTATCAATGCAACGCTTTCAAAAAATCCCTCAGTAATGGACTGAGTTATTGAAGTTTTTACAAAAACCTAAATTTTTGCAAAAACTCAAGTTTTGGTCATTCAGGTTGCATTAGTTTTGCAAATTTCTCATTTCCCCCCCAAAAAAAATAGCCTAATTCCCAAAGTGGGGAAAATGTGTTCCAAAATTTGGAATTTTTACTAAAATAGTCGTCATGCTTTTCTATGCCATTTTTATCCGTTTTGATGAATTTTACGTATTTTCTCTGTATCTAAAATTCGTTGCATTTTGAAAAATCTGAATATGGAATGGCCAAGACCAGAATTTTTGAAAAATATAGTTTTTACGAAAACTTTAAAAACAATATGTTTGCAAAAATACAAGTTTTCGTCATTCCAGTTCCACATTTCCATTTTCCCCACAAAAATAGCCGAATTCCCAAAGTCGGGAAAATGTGTTCCAAAATTTGTAATTTTTACTAAAATCAAATATTTTACAAGCTTTTCTATACCATTTCTAACTGTTTTAATGAAATTTAGGAATTTTCCAGAGCCCAAATTCGTAACATTTTGAGAAATATGAATATGGATTGATAAGATCTGAATTTTTGAAAAAATATAGTTTTTATGACAACTTTAAAAACTCAGTCAATTAGCGATGGATTTTTATAATCAATGCGGCATTTTACTACTTACTAAACGTCTTTTTTATATAAATTTTCATATCGGGCGTTACCTTGCAAAATAATGTGTAAAAAAATTGCCAACGTTGAAAAATTGGCGAAAAAATTAAAAGAAATGTTTTTATTGGATAAATACAGAAGGTTTCTTAAATAATTTATAATTCGTTGTAATTATTGTTTTTACTATGAAATCGTTTGATAATCGACCAAGTTACAGGTTCATAAATACTCGAAGGTTTGCAAAACGGGGTTTTATCCACAAGTCAAGATTTTGGGGATATCTGGGAAACTTTGCAAAACACTTTTCGAATCGAAACTCACTCCAAAATATGTCAACATTTCATTGATATTTTGACACGATTCAAAAAAATGTTCAACTTGCTGAAATGATCAATTTCAATCAAAATATGATATTTTGAAATGTTGAACATTTGAGATTGCGATACGAAACGTATGCCATAATTAGGCCTCAAATTCTTGTAAAATTGTATTACCTCCCAGGAGTTTCTACTTTTCTTTTTATTTTTGTATCATTGTGTTATTGCTAAAGCAAATCAATTTTCTCTATATAACCAGGATTGGTGTATGTATTAGCGAGGTTATACAGAATTTGCAAAATAAATATTATTAAAAAACAATAACTAAACTTAAAGTAGTTGGTCCGACTTTTTCGACTTAAAGTGTAAGTGTGAGTTGAAATTCTCATTCCTTTGAATTTCACAATTCAGAAATAATGACAAAGATAGTGGACAGTCAAGTAATAAATATCACCATTCCATTTGTAAATAATTTGTCATTCTATAAAATATAGATGCCAAAATCCCCCAATCCAACACCATATTTCAAATTAAACTTAAATGTTCTTAGATATGTACAATATTTTTAAATTATTTTAACTTAACTTTACCCCATTTTCCTAGATAAGAAGTCTGGTAGAAGCCTTTCGATCGAATGCGCTCTGATCTCTAAATATAATATTAATTTTTTTCTGATGCAAGGCAGTATTGTGGAAACACAAAAGAAAAGATATTTCCATTTTATATTTTCAAGATACTATAAGGAAGACTCTTTAATCGATAAGAGTTGGTTCACACAAGGCTAAAACCCAAATATGTTTGTTGGATATATGGTGGAAAAGGAAATCACTTATTGTGAAATGATTTAAACACGCTTAAACATTTAAAGTTTTCCCGTTTTTGTGATTATTATTATTATTAGAAGTTTCCATGAGGACAGGATACCCTGGGGTCAGACAAAATATTTCTTTCAGACTCAAAAACCATTTAAACCATTTCATAACATATCAACAAATAATTTTTGCTGTCACTATTACAAATTCATATTTCTTTCAGGCTCAAGAACCATTTCATAACAGATTTAAAAATATTTTTCTTATCACTATTGCAACTTAATATTTTTCTTCTGAACATCGCAACTTCAAAAACATATAATTCGAATAACACCAGTCTGGCAAACTTACCTCGATAACATGGCAGCATCCTGCGGTCCACCAGCACCTACTGTTGCCGGCGGCAGCTGAGGTATGGGTGTAATCAAATTGGAGCCATTCTTTTTCGACGGCTCATTGCGGCTCAATATCGAGGATATTGAAAAGCTGGTGAAACCATTACCCGACGTAACTTTGCCATTGGCACCGACCGCCGGCTGGTCACCGCCGCCGCCGCAATTGCCCGCACTGTTCGCTTCGCCGTTTGTTGTTGTATTGTTATTCAGCATTTTGCTATTGTTATTGTTGTTATTATTGCTGCTGCTGCCATGATTGGTCTGTGACTCCTCGGTTGTGGTGGATTCCGGTGATTTGGGTGCCATGGCACCCATGGCCGGTGGACTCAAACGATCCGTGTTGACATTGTTGGCGAAATGCGAAACAGCCGTCGGTGTTACGGTGGCCGGATGTTGCAGCAAATGCTGATGTGCCGGATGTGTTAAATGACCAAAACTGGCATGCAAGGCATGATGTAAGGCAACCGGATGATGGCCGGCATTCAACGAATTCAAATGATGTTGCAAATGATGATGCAAAACGGTTGGCGGCACAGCAGCCATGCTGGTGGGGCTGTGATGATGGTGATGGTGGTGCGGCTGATAATTGGATGTGGTCGAGGTGGGGGTGCCGGCTGCTGTGGTGGGTGTGTGCATGGAATTGGGTGTGGAGGCGCCCGGGGAACGGGCCGGTGAGTGGGACCTGAGCGGCGAGTCGCGGCCCTCTTGACCACAGCCCAGGGGACTGGGTTCGGGACTGGATACAACACTGATATCGACTTCGTGTTCGGAGGAAGACATTTTCAAGCGGTTTTCGTTTAATTTATTAGAAATTGTTTTCAATTATTTTTCGCAAAATTTTAGTTTTGTTTATTTTTTTTTTGTTTTTAATTTTTAATTTTTCTTTTTAACTTTAGAAACACTTTCACAATTTTCTCATTATTTTTTGTTTAATTGCAAACACTTGTTTCCGTGGGAGGATTTTTTTATTAATTGTAATTGTTGTTGTTTTTCTATATGTATATTTTTGATAGTGAATTTTTCTTTTCATCCGTTCGACTACAAAAAGTACGTCCTTTCACGATCATCAACGTTTTACATTTAAATCGTTCATATCCTTTGTTGTGTGTCCGTAACCGTTAACAAACGTTTACTGTCTACTCGCTTGACGCTGAGAAAAAACGCACACAGCTCAGCACAGCACTAGAGGAACACACATTCAGAAATGTACGAGAACGAGGACGAGTGTATCCTTGTTTTTCTTTTTTCTTGTAATTTTTTGTTTTTTGAAATTCTATTGAGCACGTTATAGTTGTGTGAGTTTGTGTTTGTGTCTGTTTTAGTGGATTTTTCTATATAAAATAATTGTTGTTTTCTATGGTATTTCGGCGATTTAACCCCTCTTGGTTGCTAAAACCTCGTCGTTCGAAACGAAATTTGCTTTTCGATCTTCGGCGTTAGAGACGGAAGAGACGAGACGTTCGTTAGGTGACGTGTTTGTCGGTTTGTGTTTGAAACACAACTGAATCTAAGGTGGTTGGTTAAAAATTCTTTTAGTCAATAACAAAAAATGGTTTTCCACAATTTCGAACTCACACACACGCTCACACCATCAGTGCCACAGAGAGTCACAATTGCCACATACATGAAAGGAACTACCACCTTCAGTCACCACCACCACCACCATCAGCAACAACACCACCGTCATCGCTGTAGTTTTCCTTCGCCCCTTTTTGAATGGGCTGGAAAAAATCTCAAAACTACCTTGCGAAACCATTCATTCATTTGTGTGTGCGTGTGTTTTCCAAATCCTCCTCTGACTGTGTGTCTGCCACTAAGGGTTGTTGTTGCTGTTTGCAGCGTGAATGCGAATTGGCAAATTTCACTCATGTCTCGCGACAGTTTCCACTCATTTTCTGCACATGTTTTGATTTCATGTCGTTTCGTCTCTCGGTCTCATAGATTTGGCTCAGATTCCTTCCATACATATGAATCTCTCTAAATTGCCTTTGCAGAAGACAATATTAAATCAATCAATTATTTAAAACGCATACATTCAAAAGGTCAAGTGTTAGCCTCTTACAACAATCATCGACTATTTCAATATAAAGTGCTTGTTTACATTTCCCCCCTAAACGCGGAGAATCCCATGAATTTCGACGCATATAAGACATCGGAATGTTTTTCAATTAACGAGTTTACAATCAATTTAACTTAAATACAATTATTTATAGTAAAAACCAACAAGTATAACCATGCAGCAACCTGGGCTAGAATATCTAACATGGATGTTTTAAAAAGTCTCCGAAATAATCTTGTCATTTATTGTCGATGATACCTCATTTTATTTTGTAAACATTTCTGAATGTCGGTTACAAGAAGAGAAATTATATAAAATTTAGTCCTCATAATACTATAAAGCTTTTCTGATGTCAGGAAGAATTGTGGGAACTGCTATAAACAATATTATGCGGCTAAACCAATAAGAATATGGTTATTCTCAAGTCAAGAATATTTGTTTATTAAAAATGGAAATCCTTTATTGAGACACTTTTTATTATTTTATTATTTTTTTTTATTTTCCGAGATCACGGAGCATACAAAATCTTATTTTTTCCGAATAAATCATTCGAACTTTAATAATGTAAATTATTATATTTCTCATAAAAACATATTGAAAACAAGTTTTAACGGATTTATAAAAATAACGCTCATCCGATTTGTAGAGAAATCAAAAGAATCAATGGTTTTTAGTTTTTCGTTTCCTCATCCTCACAGGACTACGAAGTTCCAAAGATTACAATTCTTCCATGAAATTATTAGTGTCAAATTAAAGGTGGATATCTATTAAAAATACTTTAAATATTATTCTTCTATTTATATTAGTTCAGCATTAACATCTATATCAAGATTACCCCTTAGTTCTCCTAGTTTGCTTTTAAGAGACAAAACTTTAAATGGTTATTAATACTAAACTAATACATATAGAAGCTTGAAATTTAAAGTATTTTTAGTACATATTCTCTTCTTTGAATTGGCTTTTATACCGTTGTCATAGGGTGTCAATAAGTATTAATAATAATTTAAAAAAAATGTATCCTTTGTAGTCCTTTTAGCTTCAGATGTATATCATCTGATTCAATTGTAATATGGGCTGTCGTACAGAGATAACTCCAACTTTCCCTTCAATTATCCTGAATTATCTTAACCTTCTAACTGGCAATTTTTTAAAAATTAAAAATATAAGTTCAGATTGTTTTCTGGGATAATTGTGCTAAAATAAACTCAGAAAAAGAATCAGAAACTCAGTTGCTAATTTATTTCGAGTGTGTGTCTTGCTTCCTCTACACACAAAACAATTCTTTTCACATTCACTAGTACATACGTCGAAACTGGATAGTCGCATCTTATCAAAAAATATATTGTATTGTTTACTTTGGAATAAGAAGAATTCACACACAAAATTTCACAATATTTTTTTTCGGACTTCATGCACAAAACTGAAAATAAAATCTAAACCAAACGTTATAATGCGTTTGGTACGTACTTATACAAAAGTGTTAATATGCCTGTTGTTCGAAGTACCTTTATAAGAAGAGTGAAACTTCATATTTATATACCCTCCACTTCCAGGATGGGGGTATACTAACTTTGTCATTCCGTTTGTAACACCTTGATATATCGACCTGAGACCCTATATATATTCTTGATCGTCATAAAATTCTAAGACGATCTAGCCATGTCCGTCCTTCTGTTGAAAGCACGCTAGCATCGAAACAAAAGGCGCTAGGACGTCCAAATTTTACGCAAATGCGTCCTATAGTCGTAGATCGGTTGGGATTGAAACTGGGCGAAATCGGTCCAAAAGGGAAAATTTGTTCCCTCACAAGAACTACCCATAATAACCCCTAATATTTTATAGTATTTTATGAGATTTTTCGCGATTAAACACAAAAAGTTTTTGTATTTATTTACCGGCGAAAATGAAAAGAAAAACATAATTCATATTGGAATCATCATACCACTATGTAGTGTGCAGTCATGTAATAAATGTCGCCTTGTTATTTGTAAAAAAATTGCATTCTATAAAATACATTTAAAGCAAAAAATATTTATTTAATTTTTATATTAAAGAAGAAGTATTAACATTTATGTAATAATGTATTAAAATAAAAAACATACAGTATGATTTCATGATATATTCGGATTCAGCACCCTGAAGTCTTTCGAAATTGACTCGAGTCTAGCAAGTGACTTACCCTGTGGAATATTTAGTTTTAGAGTTTAAGTATATAGGGCTATGCAACCACTAGGCTATGTAGGGCTATCCCAAAAATTCAAAATATTTTTTTCTCAGAATCGGCGTCTCTACTTAAAGAACAATATACGAAATTTAGGAATCGTTCTTCTACTTCTAAATTGATGGCAAATATGTCCTCGCCCACCATCAATGAGAAAAATCCCCTTGAAATTGTCCTTTCCATCTATCAAATCCTGACACCAAAAGCATTTAATTTTCTTCTTGATTCTCTATGGGACCAAAACAAAACGTTTTTTTTTTCTTCTACAGTACTTCAAACTATTTCTCTGAAAAGGATTTGTTTTGCACTTCAACCTTGCCTTGTTAAAATAAATAAAATAATCAAAATTGACCGCAGCGGCTGATTTCGGTTGGAACGTGTATACATACATTTTTATTGCACAACTTGAAAGTCGATAATACCGAAAACATACAAATTTAAGCATTTCCTGATGAAAGCAATATTTTTTCAATTTCTTAACACTAAAAAATAGTTTTTCTTAAATTACTTAACACTAATATGTAATGAAGCAATAGTTTTCTCTTAGAAATCTTCAAATACGTAGAATTAGATCCCAAGGTGTACATTAACACCTTGGGTGAACAAATTGTAAATTTAAAAAATTCTGACTTATATTCCTTGGGGGGCTAACAAAGTTCTGGGGTAGAATTAGACCACCCCAGCCACGCCATTCTGACGCCTATGGTATTTAAGCACATTTTGTTTTCAATATGTCTTCTTGTACTTACTTCATATTGCGCATTCTCCCTATGCGCATTCCCCCTATAACAAACACGTGCAACATAAAGTGATTTTTATTCGTAAGGGGCAAAATAATATAAAAATGATACATATCAAACGGCTGCACCAAGAATAATGAAATTCGGTGTATGCATTCATATAATTGCGTAGACACGTAAAATAAATGGATTTTTAGAAATTAGTACTTTTTGGGGTTAAAATTAACAAAAAAGGGCCAAATGACTGCAGCTAAAGTCTTGAAATTCGGTATATACATTCCTCTGACTGCGTAGACACGAAAAATAAAAGGTTTTTTCGAAATTCGTACTTTCAAGGGATACAATGGGTACTGAAGGATAACAATAGTACCAACTAAACGACTACAGCTAGAATGGTGATATTCGATGACACATAAAATAAAGCGATTTTAGAAAATCGTACTCTTAAGGGGGTAAACTAGGAAAAAAGGGATAAAAATGGTCGCAGCTAGCTTCATAGAATTCGGTGTATACATTCCTCTGACTGCATTGACACGGAAAATAAAAATATTTTTCCAAATTCGTTCTTTTTACTTTTGCGACAAAAATTGATTGAATCATAAAGATAGGTTTGAAGATTTCTGTCCTATATTAACTTTTTGAATTGACTTGATGTATTATTTCGATATATATATATATATATATATATAGTGTAAACGTATCGTAGTATTGCCTTATAAGCGTGGTTTGAAATAATAAAAATATTATATTTATTTATAAAATATTTTTTTCAATATTTTTATTTGGTTTGGCTATATTTAAAAAAATGAAATTGTACTGTATGCAATCCAAGGCGGAGGGTATAAAAATGTTAACTTCTTTAAAATTACCTTATAACAAAAAATGTCGCTCCCGATTTGACTTTTTCCGCTCTAGAAACCACATATTGTACCCGATTTTCTTTAAAATTGGCACAACATCTTATAATCCAATTAAAAATACCTATGGTGAAAGTGGGTAGGATCGGTCCAGATTTAGCTATAGCCCCAATACAAATGTCGCTCCCGATTTGACTTTTTCCGCTCTAGAAACCGCATATTGTTCCCGATTTTCTTTAAAATTGACACAACATCTTATAATCTAACTAAAAACACCTATGATGAAAGTGGGTAAGTTCGGTTAAGATTTAGATATAGCCCCAATACAAATGTTGCTCCCTTTACATATTATATTTCACCAATAAACATACATGGTGAAATACTTCCAGGTTTCAATATATCCCCATACAAATGTCCTTTCCGATTCAACATTTTTTGCCAAACACATACATTTACAGGATTCAAAATTCCTAGTGAGATATAAATTGGGGTGTATCATATAGTCGGCACCGTCGGTCTTTAGGCTTTCCATACTTGTTTGGGAGATGTTCATATGTCCATACTTTGGTATAACCCAAATGGGGCCCCAAGCTTCTCTATTACAGCTCTAGAAACTACATCTTACATCGGATCTTCATCAAATTTTGCAGATCATTATATGTTTCAAATAGGAATACCTACTGTGAATGAGAAATATATAGGTGCATGTTTTGGCACAGGCCTCAATTGTTGTTATAGTCCCCCTTCAAATGTCCGTCCGATTCATCCTATTACCGCTGTATAATCTATATTTATATTTGTTATATTTTCTTTACATGTTATATTTACATTATTCGGAATATCTGCAGCAAAATTGGATCAATCACTTTATTATTTACCATACTCATTAAATTGGACTAAAGATGAATTTATAGTAACTGTATAAAGTAATCAAAGCGAGGCATATACGCAGGGCGTGGTGTAGGGTATTATATAGTCGGCCCCGCCCGACTTTAGCCTTTCCTTACCTGTTTTTTAGTTAAAAAGACTTTATAGTCATATATTAATCGATTGATCTCTAATGACTTATAAATCAATTTTTATTACGCTTTCAACTTTTGGCGATGCGTTCATCAGACGAAAATACAGGAATAATTGTAAAATTCACGATAATTTATGAATTTCAAGTATACGTATACATACATGTTTAAAGAAGTTTTAAGAGGTACCATTTTCCGCTGGTTGCTCCGATCCGTTAAGGCTATTATCAATTGTGCTCAGTTTAGTCTGTCATTTCATCATGAATGGACTAAGTACAGAGCAAAGCTTGCAAATTGTGCAAATTTTTTTTGAATATCATTGTTCAGTTCCAGAATCGAAATATCGCAATATTCTGTTTATTGATAAGACTCATTTTTTTGACTGTATGGACTTGTTAATAATAGACAAAATTGCCGCACTTACTAAGAATGGACTTCCAGAATGCGCCACATCCGAGCCAGCCGCAGCGCTCACGTACTCAAACTCATTGTCTTAAAAATGTTTCTTCGAGAAGTCCCATTTTCAATGCCCTCCCTTCATTTTTATAAGATTTCAGGGGAAGAAAAAATGTTCAATTTCGAAGTTCGTATTATTTTAATAAATTCTATATTTTGGGCGCACATAATAATTTTCTGAAAAAAAAAGTAACCAGTAAGGAAAGGCTAAAGTCGGGCGGGGCCGACTCTATGATACACTCCACTTTCAATCCGAATACAATTCAATTCGGTGAAAAAGTGAAAACGGGAAGGTTTTTTGTATCTTGTAAATGTATGTGTTTGAAAAAAATTTTATATCGGAAAGGACATTTGTATGAGGATATATTGAAACCTGGAACGAAATAGGTGAAATATAAAATGTATAGTTTGGCCAAAATCGGTTAAACTTATGGGAGCAACATTTGAATTTGGGCTATATTTAAATCTGAACCGATCTTACCAACGTTCACCATAGTTTTGTTTAGTTAGATTATAAGATGTTGTCCGAAATTTAACGAAAATAGAGCACAATATGTGGCTTTTAAAGCGGCAAAAGTCAAATCGGGAGCGACATTTGTATGGGGGCTATATCTTAATCTGAACCGATCTTACCCAATTTCTGCATAGTGTTTCTAGTTGGATTATAAGATGTTGTCCCAATTTAAAAAAAATCGGGTACAATATATGGTTTTTAGAGCGCAAAATTCAAATCGGGAGCGACATTTGTATGGGATCTATATCTAAATCTGAACCGATCTGACCCGCTTTAGCCACAGGTGTTTCTAGTTAGATTATACGATGTTGTGCCAAATTTAAGGAAGATCGATTAGAATATGTGACATTTAAAGCGGCAAAAGTCAAATCGGGAGCGACATTTATATGGGTGCTATATCTAAATCTGAACCGATCTTACCCAATTTCTGCATAGGTGTTTCTAGTAAGATTATAAGATGTTGTGCCAAATTTAAGGAAAATTGAGTAACATATGTGATTTCTACAGAGGAAAATGTCAAATCGGGAACGACATTTGTATGGGGGCTATATCTAAATCTGAACCGATTTGACCTATTTTCACCATAGATGTTCTTAGTTTAAATATAAGATGTTTTGCCAAATCTGAAGACAATCTGATACAATATGTGGTTTCTAGAGCGGAAAAAGTCAAATCGGGAGCGAAATTTGTATAGGAACTATATATAAATCTGAACCGATCTGTCCTATATTCACCATGGGAGTTTCTAGTGGGAATATAAGATGTTTTACCAAATCTGAAGACAACCTGATACAATATGTGGATTCTAGAGCGGAAAAAGTCAAATCGGGAGCGAAATTTGTATGGGAGCTATATATAAATCTGAACCGATCTGACCGATATTCACCATGGGTGTTTCTAGTGAAAATATAAGATGTTTTACCATATCTGAAGACAATCTGATACATTATGTGGTCTCTAGAGCGGAAAAAGTCAAATGGGGAGAGAAATTTGTATGGGAGCTATATATAAATCTGAACCGATCTAACACATTTTTACCACAGGTGTTTCTAGTTACAATATAAGATGTTTTGCCAATTTTAAAGAAAATCTGTTGTAATATGTGGTATCTAGCGTCAAAAAAGTCAAATCTGGAGTGAATTTCGTATGGGGGCTATATCTAAATCTGAACCGATTTTCTTCAAATTAAATAGCGTTCGACCTTATCCAGAAAAACATCGTTGTGCAAAGTTTCATTTGGTTCTGTCTACAATTGCGACCTGTATCGTGATTACAAGAATAGATGGACAGACAGACGGACGGACATTGCTAAATCGACTCAGAAAGTGATTCTAAGACGATCGGTATAATTAACAATGGGTCTATCTCGTTTCCTTTTGGGTGTTACAAACAAATGCACAAAGACATAATACTCTCATGGAGTGTATAAAAATTCAATTGTATGAGTCAAAATGCCGTCAATTCATGAAAGAAATTATTTATAGATTTTCGTTATAAATTCTTTAGTTCTTGGCGAAAAAATCTATTAATTGTGAGATCAACAAATCCTTGACAAAACACATATTAAACAATCGAATTTCACATTGTTTCTATATTTTTTTGAAAATGGAATGAAAGTTTAAACTACAATCCAGTTCAAATTACGTTCCAGATTCAGTGATTAGTATAAACATGGTATAGGGAGGACATTCTTTGAAGTTATTTTTGAGAATAAGTAAACACTTCATTGCGAATGAATCGATGGGATGTATAATTAGAGGTTTCATTGGCATTACGTTGGCCCCAGCCATCACACATACTAAATACTAACACTCGACTCCTGCTCCATCATAGCCCCGTAATGACACATTCACATACACACACACTCGTAGATAAAGCCAAAAACCGAATCGTGCTCCCAATCAAAAGTTGTTAAATTCAATGACACTTACGACAGGTGTTTATAGCCAGTCCGACAGCCAGCCAAGCGGAGTCTGCTGCCTTGTGTTCGTGCTGGCGATACTCTGAACTGCGTTGACTTAAGGTGTGTGTATTTGTTAGTTTTCTAATAATGCCACTATCACTAAACACCCACCCACACACACTATTCATCTGTGTAAATAGCCTTGGAAGGATGTTAGTTGGTGAGTGTGTGTGTGTGCGTGTGGGGTGTCTTTGTCTGTATTTGTGTATTCGTTCTAGGTAAGTGTCTATTGAATTGAAGTTTGATAAGAGGTTCATTAGTTAATTTATTGCTTGTTCCGACTATTGTTGCTCTTGATATTACCTTTATTGTTGTTGGTGTGGTTTATTTTTGGTCTCAGGTTGGTATTTGAGACACACACATTCACACTACTACTACTGATGTTTGTATGTTTTGTTAAGTAAGTCATTACTCTTTGTCTTGCATCAAAAGTGTCTTTGTTGTGTTACATTTGGCGTGTTTTTTCGTCTAGCAGATTAAATTTCCAATTAGAATTTATTCTTTCTAACCGTAACTACAAAAGAGTTTGGTCTTTTTATTAAGTTGCATTTAATGCGCGCTGTTAACATACATTTATATGAAACAATGAGATGACTCAATTTCAAAGTGAAAATTTATAATTGATTTTGTTTATTGTTGACCTTTTGTTTTATTAATATTGGGAAAAATAAAATCAAACTAACAACACCAGTTTTTCCTATGGCCTCAAGCTGAACAAATACAAAAGAAAATTAGTGAAAATTTATCAAATGTTTGCTTCTAGAAGTCTATTGTGTGAGGCGATGTGGTGACGTCCTGTTGAAAAAAATACATGTATCCAGTCAATACTACACTGTTGACTGTAACTTTCTCGTCATTCTAATTTTTGTCTTGCCATAAAGCACACCAAACAGTAAGTTTTTGTGGATGTAATGATGCCTCGAAAATTATCCTCATTCCTAATGCGACAATTTTGCTTATTGACATCTCAATTGAGCCGCAGATAAGCCTCATCATATAACAGAATATTGTGACATTCCGATTCCTGAACTGAATCTGTCTATTCACGATGAAAGAGCAAACCAAACTGTACCAAGAAAAAACACGTCAGTTATAGTTCATGTCGTATATTTACAGCAGAGTTAATTAATATAGTTATGCACTGAGCAAACCTTCGCTAATTTGTTTTGGATATAATGAAAACCCGAGTAGTTGGCTAAAGTCAAGATGAAATTTTAAAATCTTATTTTTAACCGAAATATCTTCGAAGGCGTTGAGTTCACACATATAAACCACTGAAATTCGATTTCAATTAAAACAAGCTTGTCTTTTAAATATTTTTTGATTAATTACTAATTTTTATTCAAAGATAAAATTTTACATTTTGTAGTTTTTTAAATTGTTTAGTTATTACACTATTTTCAGATGTTTTTTAAATTTTAAAATATAAAAAGTCTTTTTCAACAAAATAGTTTTTGTTTCAAAAATTCCGAACAAATACGGGTGACTCGTAAACATGTGTTTATATTTTGCTTTTTAGTTAGTCTCAACTGTATTCTGATATTTATGTATGTCTATAGAAAGGATAATGTTATTAACAAATTTAATGGAAATTACCTGTGCATGTTAATTAAATTTGTGTTTAATGTTTTATATTACACACAATTAAGTATGGTATATGTGTATGGTATTATTCATCGCATTCATGGCACAAACACGCACAAAGATTTGTTTTAGGTTTAATTTCGATCAACGACGATTTGTTCTATAATTTCAAATTGGTTTTATCTAAACAAATTTTGATTTCTAGAAATGTTAATCTGCGTAGGGAAATAATACATATTTATGTCACCGTATGGGAGACTACGTTATTACGTGATTACAAGCAAGCGGGAGGGGATGGCGATATCATATGTTTATGTCGATGTGTTTCAAACGTATATAAGTGATAGATAGAGATGCAAGATCTCTTTATTTCTAAACTCTGTTTCTATAGCCCCTTCAGGGTATTTGTAGACCATAACTTCCATTTTTATACACTCCACGAGAGTATTATGTATTTGTGCATTTGTTTGTAACACCCAAAAGGAAGAGTGATAGACCCATTGTTAATTACACCGATCGGCTTAGAATTACTTTCTGAGTCGATTTAGCAATGTCCGTCCGTCTGTCTGTCCATCTATTCTTGTAATCACGATACAGGTCGCAATTGTAGACAGAACCAAATGAAACTTTGCACAAAAAAGTGTTTCGGTACAACGTCGAACGCTATTTAATTTGAAGAAAATCGATTCAGATTTAGATATAGCCCCCATACGAATTTCACTCCCGATTTGACTCTTTTCACTCTAGATACCACATATTTCAAAAGATTTTCTTCAAAATTGGCAAAACATCTTATATTGTAACTAGAAACACCTGTGGTAAAAATGTGTTAGATCGGTTCAGATTTATTTATAGCTCCCATACAAATTTCACTCCCGATTTGACTCTTTTCACTCTAGATACCACATATTTTAACAGATTTTCTTCAAAATTCGCTAAACACCTTATATTTCCACTGGAAACACCTGTGGTAAAAATGTGTTAGATCGGTTCAGATTTATATATAGCTCCCATACAAATTTCTCTCCTGATTTGACTCTTTTCACTCTAGATACCACATATTTTAACAGATTTTCTTCAAAATTCGCTAAACACCTTATATTTCCACTGGAAACACATGTGGTAAAAATGTGTTAGATCGGTTCAGATTTATATATAGCTCCCATACAAATTTCTCTCCTGATTTAACTCTTTTCACTCTAGATACCACATATTTTAACAGATTTTCTTCAAAATTCGCTAAACACCTTATATTTCCACAGGAAACACCTGTGGTAAAAATGTGTTAGATCGGTTCATATTTATATATAGCTCCCATACAAATTTCGCTCCCAATTTGAATTTTTCCGCTCTAGAATCCACATATTTTAAAATATTTTCTTCAAAATTGGCAAAACATCTTATATTTAAACTAGATTTACATATAGCTCTCATACAAATTTCGTTCCCCCAGAAACTGCGTATTTTCAGAGAATTTCTTAAAATTGAGCACAACACGTTATACTTCAACTAGAAGAACTTATTGTGAAAGTTCGTTACTTCATTCCATGTTTGGATATAGCCCCGATACAAATATTATTCTCAATTTGACAAATTGGGCCAGGTCATAATAGCCTGTGATTAGGAAACATACACAAAATTTTCCCATTTCCACTTTTTTACTGAATTGATTTGTATTGCGATAGAAAGTGGAGTATATCATATAGTCGGCCCCGCCCGACTTTATCCTTTCCTTACTTGTTATCTATGGATTTTCTTGATAAATTACTTGTTTTCTTCACTAAAGTCCAAGCTGTTAGCTGTAAATATAATAAAACTACATCTATATCTATCTATGTTGTTGTTTTTGGTTTAAGACTTTCCCCTTTATTTGTACAGATGGCCAAAGTCTGTGTTTGGACAGTGAAGCATTGAAAAAAGGGGAAACATCTTTAAAATTCCCAAATCAACTTTCATTTACAGTGTGCATTTACGTGAATTTTATTTTGCCTCAGAAACTTCGCATAGAGTAATTTTGATATAATTTGAAATATATAAATAAATCCTCCCAGTAACAAATTATTTTCTATTCCTCGTATGCTTATTAAAAGTGATGAAATTTCTGTAGGGACAATTGGCTTTCTAAATTTTTATGGTATTTTTTTAATTGTACTCTCATTTTGGAAATGTAAATCCGATAAAACCCGGCAATATGTTAAATTAAACTTTCTAATAGAAACAATGGTTTAGGAACAGTTAAAAAAATTGGGAATTTTTTCGATAGAGATCTATTTCAGCGGACACGAAAAAATAGAAAAAAAAAAAGAATTTTGTTTTATTTTTTAATTTCAATATGTAAAAAATCTATGGATAAATATAGAAGTTCTGATACTCCTTGTAGACGCAATTTTTTTTTTAATTTTTGTTTAAATAACGCAAAAAAAGATTTACAATTTCCTTTTTCCCTACTTTTTGGAGGCTAATTTAAATTGTAATTCGCAACATTTGTAGACATCATAATTACCTTTAATTGAGCATATACAAAACAAGTAAGGAAAGGCTAAAGTCGGGCGGGACCGACTCTATGATACACTCCACTTTCTATCCGAATACAATTCAATTCGGTGAAAAAGTGAAAACAGGAAGGTTTTTTGTATCCTGTAAATGTATGTGTTTGACAAAAAATTTTATATCGGAAAGGACATTTGTATGAGGATATATGGAAACCTGGAACGAAATAGGTGAAATATAAAATGTATAGTTTGGCCAAAATCGGTTAAACTTTTGGGAGCAACATTTGTATTTGGGCTATATTTAAATCTGAACCGATCTTACCCATTTTCACCATAGTTTTGTTTAGTTGGACTATAAGATGTTGTGCCAATTTTAAAGAAAATCGGGTACAATATGTGGGTTCTAGAGCGGAAAATGTCAAATCGGGAGCGACATTTGTATAGAGGCTATATCTAAATCTGAACCGATTTTCCTCAAATTAAATAGCGTTCGTCCTTGATCCACAAAACTTAGTTTTGCCAATTTTTGTTAAGATCGGACTATAATTGCGACCTGTAATTTGATTACAACAATAGATGGAAAGACGGACAGAGATTTAATTCTAAAAAAATTACAATATCATAGAAGTTCACGACGGTGGCTTCTGAATACTTGTATAAATTCTGATTTCTTGAGTTTTGTGGAGATCTGCTGGGGACTTATATGGGTATAAGAAAAAATATCATGTAATTGTACAAAATAGCATTCTATTAAATATAGATGCAATAAGGCTTGATCCATTAAACAAAAATTTAAAAAACTTAAACATGATTTTTAGAGGATTAGATTTTGAGGAGTGTTTAGCCCACAGACGGCTTGACCCAGCGACAAAATATTTTGCACATCAACACTAGACCGCAGCAATTTTTTTGTTGTGACCCAGTCTAATGCACATGCTATAACTGATGATACAAATACAATTAGTATTTTCCAATAACTTAAATTATTATATAAATTAAGATAATTTTAGCACACAAATAACCATCTATAAATTTTGTAATTTCTCTGCATAAATATGGCAGCGAATTTGAATTCGCTTCGTAGCACGTGCTACACTGAATAAGTGTGACCACACAACTGGCTCATTTCGAACGGAATGATGTTGAAAAAAATGGAATCTAATGGAATTGAGACACACTCAAAGCAACTGAGTACTCAACTCAGCTAACAGACCATAGTTTGGTCGTTTAAGGGATGTAAAATCAGCCATTTTTACAATAAACCACTTTACGGAACAACGACGACCAAGAGCAACAGCAATCAAGCGTTTAGTATACCAGGATCCACAAACCTAAGCAGAGCTATGCTATGCTCACAGCCTTGCAGAAATCGACAACTGCGCACAAGGACCAACCGACCGGATGAGCGATTAGGGTGGGCTGGGTAGCATGGAAGAAGCGTGGTGGCTGTGTGTGGCAGCAGACACAAATTTGAGTGCGAGATAATAAAATATTTAAATGCTTTCGCTTTTTATTGTGCGGCAAGCAAGCGTACATACACTCATACACATGCCACACATACTCGCAGGCAACAAAAGCTGAACGGCAGCACAAACCGACGGAGGATGAGAGAGTTTAACAACAGTTTTGCAAGCAATTTACAGCAAACAAAAAAGACGTTTAACAGAAACAGTTTTTGTTTTGAAACCGCCACAACAAAAACAATAATCAAGCGCAGGGAACGTAAGCAAACCTTTTGCACGAGAGTACTTTAGGCATGTTGCAAGTTTGCTATGGGAGGGTATGAGTGCGAGTGTATTGTGGAATGGAAATGTGAAAGGCGTGGCTTCAGCGGCAGCGCCATTGGCCAATCGTGGCGGAACGGAAAGAGAGTGAGCAGATCTAGGCTCACTAGAGAGACAACTACAAACATCCCATTTTTGCGAGACCCATTTCTTTTTTATTTCGTTAGAGCAGCCAGCAACTAGTACCGCCGTCGGTAAATGGTCGAGGGGTACGGCCCAACGCTGCCAACTTTAATGATTTATCGTTGAATTTGGCGGTTTTGTAGCGACGCTTTTCCGTCTAACAATATTGTAAGAAATTTCAGAAATACATATTTATAGTTATGAAATTTTTCATAATAAGTTGTGAAAGTTATCACTGAAAGTTCATCATTTTTATGAAAAAAATTTTATAATTTCCAATAGCAACACAAAATTAGAATTGTCTGACGATTTTAGTTGCGGAAAATTGTTTGACTGACCAGTTTCGACACACCATTGCAGTGAATATGTCTTTGACCTTAATCAAGGTTCATACTTATGTTAGAAGTTGGAAATGGGAGAAATGAGAATTGGACGAAGTAAAGTACCCAACCTGATATAGTCGACACACCAAAAATCAATTTATTAATAATGCCACCTTAACGACTTACGGTAGCAGAAGTTTATTTTTGTCATTAAACCTAACCTCACAATTTTAGTTTTATGTATTGTGGGGTAATCTTAATAATCGACGGCTCATCAGATCATCCTAAAAGGATTTTAGTTTATCGCATTTTTGGCGTAGGCGATTATTTGGTACAACACTGACGTGGTGTGCATGTTTCATCCTTTAGACATCATCTGGCAAATTCAGACAAATTTCAGGAAGGTTATGGCTATGGTCCATTGTAGGATTTTTTTCTAAAAATGGCAGCTGTTTGAAAAAACCACAATATTTCATTAACATTTTGAGCAAAAATTGCATAACTTTTGAACAAGACCTTTACTCAAAAACAGCCCTATGATGGACGATAGACAATACTGTAACGAATAAATAAAAAATGTTAGCTAAATCGGCAGTAGATTCGGTGATATTGTGTACACCAGTTTGAAAAAAGTGGTTTCGAAAAAAAACGAGAAAAATATACTGTTAATATTCTTTTATGTTTATAGCATTTTCAGAGAAAGCAAAAAAATGTGGATGGACTATCGCATCCAAAAACATAAAATATTTTTTTGCAAATTTGGTTTTAATCCAAGCATCTGTACTACAGTTGGTGGCAAAAATATGTGAAAAATATTGTTGAATTTTGAGTAAAACATTTACTCTTTATTAAAGTTTTTGCTATCACAGCTTCTTATCCCGACTTAAAAAAGCAGCCGTAATAGGGAGTCCATTATTCCGACTTTTATACTATTGGAAAAATTCGAATAACCCATTAATCGAACAATTACCCAATTCAAGAAAATAACTTCATATCTTGGCATATGTCCAAATTTTCCAGAGAAAGTTATCCATACAACGATTGCAATATTTGTAGTAGCACGTATAACACTGTACGACAGACCATATTACACTTGAACCAAATGATATACATTTGATATATACATTCATTTTCTCATCCTGTTGCCCCTTGAAAGGCCTACAAATTTCGAAAGGATACAATTTAAAAAATGTATGTAATACTATGACACCGGTGTAAATTCCTAATCAAAGAAAAGAATATATGCTAAAAATACATTAAATTTCAAACTTCTATCTGTATTAATTTGGTATTAACAACCATTTAAAATTGTTTCTCTTAAAAAGCAGGATATGAATAAACTAGAAGAACTAATGGGTAAAATTGAAATAGATGTTAATACTGTACTAATACTTCTCTTTTATTTGACACTAATATCGTTATCACAGTTCGCGAACAAGTATATAAAATATTTTTTTGAAAAACTGTATCCTTTGGAACTTTGTAGTCCTGTGAAGGGGCAACAGGATGAGGAAATGAAGAACTAAAAACGCCAAGTAACTCCATTTTTCCTTTAGTATCATACGTATATCATCAGATTCAAGTGTAACGACTTATTTAAAAATTGTCGTACGGAAAAATATTACCGAATGATCACAAATATGACAAATATGAAATTCAGGCCACTAATTACGGATTTATCATTTCGTATTGGATTATTTATCAAGAACATTTTTCATTGAACGATTTTTCGTAACACCGCCTAACAACATGATATTACTACTCTATTTGATCAGAACACTAAGGAGATATCAAAGAGTATTTGACTGACGCAAATACATTTAATTCCATTCAAATAATTTGTGTGACAGCATCTTTTGGAGCTGAACAGGACCATATACACGTGAAACTAGACATCGTACATAGGAGAACTGTGTACTCATTTTTCCATTGGTAACCTCTTTTCCTGTTTACAGGACATTTACTTTTAATAATTTATTAAATTATCAATATGGATATCAAATGAAACAGACGAATATACTTCAAATTGCTCATCGGAATTAAAAAGGAAAAAAACTGAAGTTTTCGATTGATATATAGCTATTAATAAATCTATTTTTTGTCCAGTAAAAACATTTCTAAACAATTTTTCAAAATTTTCGAAGTATTTGAACAGTATTTTGTTTGGTAATCGTGCCACTTAAAAATTTTACATTTAGTAAGGAGTAAAATGCCTCTTTGTTTTTAAAAATATCTTTATAATTGACTGAGTTATTAAAGTTTTTATTATTTTTTTTTTTAGTTTTTTCGTTTGTATTTTTGTTGGTCTGTAATCAGTATTTGATTTGAACTGGGATATTGTCCTGGCATGGTCCCATTTATTACTTGGCTGCAGACTACCACTATCATGATTCAGGTTTCATTCAGGTGGCTTCGCAGCGACTTTTCAACATCAAACCCGGCCTTTATAAGGAGATGATTTTCACAAACGAACGAGAATCACAACTCACTTGCCGAATTTGCGTTTAAAAAATCGCACCAAGTAATAAAGTACACATGCCACCTTACAAGCATCTCATTGAGTTGCATATGTAAGTATGTGTATATGCAGGTATAGTTCTGCCGTGCCAACGTTTTTTTTATTAATAATATTTTTTGCGAATATACAAGTTTTGGAAATTCCAGTTAACATCTCTCATTATTTTACGAATTTAAGTCCAATAAAATGTCTAAAATTCATCAAAACAAATAAAAAATTGTAACAAATCATGGCAGCCATTTTTATAAAAAATAATCAATTTTGGAATATTTTTTCACTCTTTGGGAATTCCGTTTTTTTTGTAAAACATGGAAATATAGTATTTTTTCATTGTTTTTGTCAGTTTTTATGAAATTTAGGTATTTTTATTTGCCCTTTTATAAAAAATTAAACCATTTAAGCATTTCGGACAGAGCAAAAGTTTTAAAAACGACAAATAATAAAGAATCACTTTTTGTGCTCCATTACAGGTAAAATTAAAAAAATAACTTTTTAAGAAATACAAATTCATATTGATTTACAAAATATGTAGAAAAAATGTCTCTGAAAACAATGGCTTTGAAGTTTTTTGCAATTTTTCATAAAAATATCCAAATTCCCTAAGTAGAGATAAAGGGTGATTTTTTAAGAGCTTGATAACTTTTTTTAAAAAAAAAACGCATAAAATTTGCAAAATCTCATCGGTTCTTTATTTGAAACGTTAGATTGGTCCATGACATTTACTTTTTGAAGATAATTTCATTTAAATGTTGACCGCGGCTGCGTCTTAGGTGGTCCATCCGCTTAGTCCAATTTTGGCATTTCCACGTTTTTGAGTAACAGAGACCCAATTGGTGCGAACGGCGACGAATCGAAAATTGGTGGTCATCATTAACACTGGCCGATACATCTGCGATATTTTCTTCAGTTCGCACTCTACGTAAGCGTGTTGGTGGTTTAATGTCCAACAATGTAAATGTGGTGCGAAATTTAGTCACAATAGCCCGAATAGCCGCTTCAGTGGGTCGATTAAACTGACCATAAAATGGAAGCGCGCAATGAACTTTCTTAACAGAGCACGCATTTTGATAATAAAATTCAATAATTTGCAAGCGTTGTTCGTTTGTAAGACGATTCATGATGAAATGTCAAAGCATACTGAGCATCTTTCTCTTTGACACCATGTCTGAAATCCCACGTGATCTGTCAAATGCTAATGCATGAAAATCCTAACCTCAAAAAAATCACTCTTTATATATTTCCAAATTTCGTATTTTTTATATGGTAATAATTTGAAATCAATATATGGTGTTAAAAAATATATTAAACATTTTCTATTCGGTGATTTGCGATTTAAGAATTTTTGCATTAAAAAATTAGCAATTTTGGAGAGGACTTCGTTGACCAAAACAAGTAAAAAGCCGTTAAGTTCGGCCGTGCCGAATCTTGTATACCCTCCACCACGGAGTCCATTCCACAGTATTACCGGCAGATTAGAGGCTGTCAACTTTACATAGATGTGTACTACCATATTAGGAAAATTGCGATGTTTTATTATTATAATATTAATAGTCTTCTACAATATATAAAAATAAAACTTCAATTGGAATCAAAAAGAGAATATTAGGTAGCTATCTGCAAAAATGTACCATAATTAGCTAAAAACAATTTCCCTCAAGCCCGATTTTCCCCATTTGCAATTTCTTGATTCCAGCTACAGCCTTAATGTCTGTACCATTTTGATGAAATGTTCTAATATTGAAGATCCAATATATTACAGACGGGAATATACTCATCTAATTTCATGATTTTAGCAACAACAATTTGCTTGGTACCAGTTTCACTCGCTTTTACATTTTGACCCAGTCAGTCAGTTTTGATTCAGACTAGCTTTAGCCGCTTGTTTGGTGACAAATTTAATCCCATTTAGATCCCGAATGTACGAATATAGAAATATCACTTTATTTTTCGAGTCTACGCAGTCAAAGAAATGTACACACCGAATTGCTTTAATAAAGGGTGATTTTTTAAGAGCTTTTAACTTTTTTTTAAAAAAAAAACGCATAAAATTTGCAAAATCTCATCGGTTCTTTATTTGAAACGTTAGATTGGTCCATGACATTTACTTTTTGAAGATAATTTCATTTAAATGTTGACCGCGGCTGCGTCTTAGGTGGTCCATCCGCTTAGTCCAATTTTGGCATTTCCACGTTTTTGAGTAACAGAGACCCAATTGGTGCGAACGGCGACGAATCGAAAATTGGTGGTCATCATTAACACTGGCCGATACAGCTGCGATATTTTCTTCAGTTCGCACTCTACGTAAGCGTGTTGGTGGTTTAATGTCCAACAATGTAAATTTGGTGCGAAATTTAGTCACAATAGCCCGAATAGCCGCTTCAGTGGGTCGATTAAAGTGACCATAAAATGGAAGCGCGCAATGAACTTTCTTAACAGAGCACGCATTTTGATAATAAAATTCAATAATTTGCAAGCGTTGTTCGTTTGTAAGACGATTCATGATGAAATGTCAAAGCATACTGAGCATCTTTCTCTTTGACACCATGTCTGAAATCCCACGTGATCTGTCAAATACTAATGCATGAAAATCCTAACCTCAAAAAAATCACTCTTTATAACTGCAGCCCTTTGGTTGGTTTTACTATTTTTATCCCCATTCGCCCTATTTTCTGCTTAAAAGAACAATTTTTGAAAAAAATATTTTTGTTTCGCATCTTCACAGTCAGATAAATGTATTCACCGAATTTCATGATTTCAACTTTGATTGGTACAATTTGTATCCCTCTTTTCCCATTGTTTCCCTTAAAAGTACGAATTTTTAAAATCCCTCTATTTTACGTGTCTACGCAATTAGGGGGATATACACACCGAATTTCATGGTTCTAGCTGTTGTCATATCATTGGTACCATTGTTATCCCTTATTTGTCCCAAAAGTACAAATTAACTAAAACTTTCATTTATTTTTTGGTGCTTTTAGACTACAAGAAGTGTACGCAAAAATTTCAAGTGCATATAAAGCAGAAATTAAAAAAACATACTTAAGTACTCTAAATATTAGGGAGTATTTTCAGTCCGTGTTAGGAAAAAAATTTTCCCTCTGGGCCGATTTCGCCCACATTCAATCCCAAATGATCTGCAACCACAGGACACATTTAGGAGAAAATTTAACCTCCTACCTCATTTCATTCTGCTGCTAGTGTGTTTTCAACAGACAGACGGACATGGCTAGATCGCCTTAAAATCTTACCACAACCCAGAATATGTATAATATGTATGGAGTCTGCGATGAATATTTCAAGGTGTTACAAACGGAATGACAAAGTTAGTATACCCCCATACTTAGGATATAATGAAAGACATTATGACATGGACGAGGTGACCAACTTCGGCACACATATCAACTTGGGGGTATTGACAATTTTGCACATTATCTGGAAAACACCTCTGCTCTAAGCATGTGGAATTTCGTCTAGATATCTTTTTCCTTTCGAAAGTTACATAATTAATTCCTAAAAAATCGATTTATAAACTACAAAGAATGTCCATTGCAGTGTTATATGACACTTTCTCTCTCATCTTTATTGTCAAATTTAGCGATATTTCCGTGCTATCAAGTGGCAACACTGGTGGAGCCATAAAACTCTTACCACTTCCAGGATGGCATACACTGACTGTTTTTTTTTTCAAACTGAGAGTTGTTACAATTTATTTGACTCCATGAGCACTCTTTGCATTGAGTACACCGAGAGGTGGTTTGGGCAGGGACTGATGTTGTGTGGCAGGGGGAGGTGGTTTTCGTAATCGAGTTCGTCAAGTCAAGAAAATGCGTTGAAATTCATGCGCAATTACATTTATCCTGTTTAAGAAAGTGTTTCTGTGAGTATTGCAACGCAAAAATACAATAAAATCTCAGTCATACCTATGTATGTATGAATGTACATGCACACATACATATCTAAAATAAGTGTAGAAAAATGTCAATTGCTGACAAACACTCTGTGCGAGTGGTAACCATCAGCAAACACCTCCACCAGACCAGGCCGACTGCACGACTCCTCCGCAGTGAGTGTGATGAACGGCAATCATTTTCAACATCCAGCTTGTGATGATGATGATTCTCTTTGGCGATATCTCTGGAATATGCTTACGAGTATGTACGTCGTCGCCTGGTTGGGAGTTGCTGCTGAAAGTTCAATAGGTGTCACTTAGGAGATGCCACATTCTAATCTCATGTTCTTTGCTGTTTGGTCAAAATGCTTTTACAAAATCGTTTCTTCTATTGTGGTGTGGTGCGACCCCTCTCTCCCTCTCTCTTCGTTCTCCACCTGATTCGTGGTCCATCCATTCACTTCAAATACATTTAATTTTCCAAGCAATTCACTTTGATTTTTTCCGTTTCAATTTTTTGCTCTATGAACGAGGACTTGTGTATGTGAGTGCGAATGTATATGTATATAACCGCGTCTGTAGTAGTGTCAAATTTCCTTAGGTTTTTTTTCTTACGAATTTATCGACTAAAGCTGTCTGTGGCTTTTTCATTCATTTATTACAAACTTTTTATCATCAACAAATCATGTTGCTATTAAAATTGAAATACTTTTGGTTATAAAATAATTCATTTTCTTAAAAATTATTTTTTTCGATTTAAAGTGGTATCTGTAATAAAAACATTAACGGCAAGCTTAATTCTCAGAGTTGTCAAATGTAATTATTTAATAAGGAAGTACTAAAAGTGCAATATGCCAAGTTAAATGGTTAATAGTTTTAGAAATGTGTCATATCTAGACAATATACTCTATTAAAATGTTACAACATTCGAATGTTTGTATGAACATTCTAATCAGAAAGTTTAGTATTTATAAACTTTATAAATATTTGCAAAGACAAATATTAATCTTTTAGGTGATAAGAATAATTTTCGAAAACGTCGCGCATATTTGTGGTTATATACGAATATGACCAAAAACCTAGATTTTTTAAATTTCGGTAATTATAGCTCAAAAAGCGCACTGAATTATTTTGAAATTGACTTCACACTTTGACTCCGTCTAGCAATTGACTTGCCCTGTGAAATATTTTGGCCCATTACAAAAAAATGCAATTAGTGATTTTTTAAATATTTGCTATAGGGCTACCAAATGCCAGTATTATATACCGTAAAAACTACAACTTTGCCTTGCTGAAATAGAAAATCGTTTTGATTTCTTCATTTCAGAACCTATAGTCACCCCACCCTGAATTTTTCTGATGATACCAATATCGGTAAAATCTGAAAAATCGTTAAGGAAGCCATCTCCAAAAAAGCAACCTTCGTCAGGCAAAGTAAATCTCCACAATTTGGAAACGTTGTTCTGGCGTTAAGCGATACATGATGATTTGCCACACCTTACTAATCAGAAATATTAACACAGTTTGACATTATCGGCTGTTACACCATATCTATCGATATCTATAGTTTTCATGCAGCTTAAAAGCACCCTTTGTAATAAGCAAAATGGTATAGAAATATTGCCAGTCATACGGCTGTAGCTGGAATCATGAAATTGCAAATGGGCGAAATCGGAATAGGAGAAAAAAGCTTTCCCAAACGGCTACTGAAAATACCACTAATATCATAACACTATGCAACAAAAATGTTGCTATGTATAAAAATTTCTGATGTATTTTGCTTTCTAAACTCGAAAACTATATAATAGTTTTTATGGCTATTATACCCTCCACCACCAGGATGGGGGTATACTAACTTTGTCATTCCGTTTGTAACACCTTGAAATATCGACGTGAGACCCTATAAAGTATATATATTCTTGATCGTCATAAAATTCTAAGACGATCTAGCCATGTCCGTCCGTCCGTCTGTCCGTCTGTTGAAAGCACGCTAGCATCTAAACGAAAGGAGCTAGAACGTTCAAATTTTCCATAAATGCGTCTTATAGTCGTAGATCGGTTAGAATTGAAATGGGGCGAAATCGGCCCAAAGGGAAACATTTTTCCCTCACAAGGACTAAAAATACCCATAATATAATATTTAAGCATGTTTTTTAGATATGACTGTTCATATTTGCTTGATATTTGGTATGCGCATTCCCCTTATAGCAAAAACGTGCACCATAAAGTGATTCTTATTTGTAGGGGGTGAAATGGGGCAAAAAAGGGATAAAAATGGTACGTATTAAACAACAACAGCTAGAAACACGAAATTCTGTATGTACATTCCTCTAATTGAGTAGATGCATAATATAAAAGTATTTTTTCCAAATTCGTACTTTTAGAATAATGAAATTCGGTGTATACATTCGTTTGATTGCACAGATAAGTTAAATACACGGATTTTTCAAAATTCGTACTTTTTGGGGTTAAAATGAAAAAAGGGGATAAAAATAGTACCAATCTAATGATCATCTAATGAGTCATGAAATTCGGAGTATACATTCCTCTGAGTGTGTAGACACGGAAAATAAAGAGATTTTTCGAAATTCGTACTTTTTGGGGTTAAAATGAAAAAAGGGGATAAAAACAGTACCAATCAAATGACCGCAGCTAGAGTCATGAAATTCGGAGTATACATTCCTCTGACTGCGTAGAGACGGAAAATAGACGAATTTTCGAAATTAGTACTTTCAGGGGATACAATGGTACAGAGGGATAAAAATAGTACCAACTAAACGACTACAGCTAGAATGATAAAATTCTAATTGCGTAGAAACGTCAAGGGGGTAAAAATGTTACCAACCAAATGGGCGCAGCTGGAATCATGGAATTCGGTGTATACATTCCTCTGACTGCATAGACTCGCAAAATAAAAAGTTTTTTTTTCCAAATTCGTACTTTTTCTTTTACGGCAAAAATTGGTTGAATCACGAAGTTAGGTTATTTTGCACTATGTACGCCTAATAATGGATTTTCAAAATTTGTACTTTTGGAATTCAAATAGAATGGAAATACAACCAACTGTAGCACCCACTATCTACCAATATGTATGGCTTTGAAAATATTTTTGAAAATATAAATATAAGAATATTTTTTTTTTTTGGATTGACGTATTGGTAGCATTACCTTATAAGCGTGGTTTGAAATAATTAAAATATTATATTTATTTATAAAATTAATTTTTCAATATTTGTATTCGTTTTGGTTTGGCTATATTAAAAAAATATATATTTTCCTGTAATATTACTGCACTTCTACGAAAACCGACAACCTCTGTGGAATGCAATCCATGGTGGAGGGTATAAAAAGTTCGGCCCGGCCGAACTTACCGCCGTTTTTACTTGTTTTTTTTTAATTTTTTACTAAAATTCGAATTTTCACCGAAGGTTCGTTAATATTTGTATGCTCATTTTGGAAAAGTTAAGTCCGAACACACTCGCTTATAACTATCTTAACTTCTACATTTCTCCAGAAATTTTATAAGATAAATAAATGTTTTATCTAATTTGAAATTGGGTTTTACGCTATTTAACCAAATACTTAGAAAATCACGATTTAAAAAATTTTTATATTTTAGTAAAAAAATTAATTTCTTAGTAAACAATTAAAAAAATATCCATAAAAATTTTTGTGTTGAATTTATGCCTCAATACGCGCAAAAAGTAAATTGTTAGATTTCTGACACAACAATTTTAATTTCTTTATTGCATAGCAAATATTCGAGGATAACGTTTTATAAACATTTTGGCACAATCGCCATTTATATGGTTTTGCTCTTTATCATAATATATTTAAAACAAATATAATCTTTGATTATTTATTTTTTATTAATATTTTATGTTTTATTAAGCTCGAAATCTTTGTTTTTAGTTTTGTTTCTTTGTTTTGGTTTGTCAAATAATTTGATTACAATATTACAATTAAGAAGAATCAAAATATATTTAAAAGAAACATCATTTTTGAGTATTTATTCTATTATGCGGCTTTTTCTTAATATTTGTTATTTTATTACAAATTAAGCTCGAGGTCTGTGTTTTTCGTTTTTTACTTTTATACCCTACACCACTTCGTGGAGTAAATTAAATATTTTTTTTATTTAAAATTTATTGGGTTTTTAATGTAAATCTTTGTAGAGTTCTTGAAGATGACATTCGAAGAAAGTCAAAATAATGAATAAAATATAAAATAAAAACTCGGCCAAGTTTTTGAAAATTTTCCTCCATGCAAGTATACTCATGCATACTCCATTGTATGGATATTTTACTAGTGTAAATTTACTTCCCTATTTCAAACAAATAATCTATATACTATGGATTTGAAATGAAACAATTTTAGATAATTTTCCTACATTTCATGAAATTGTAACTAAATTGTTGAACTATTTTTACTCAGATATATGAATGTTATTTTTCTGAGTGTATTGCCCATCTATCATTTCTCACGCCCAAACGAAAGTCCATGAATTTATTGCCCAGTCTAATCGATTGCTGGCAACTCTGGTGTTGACACAAAGCCAAGAGCTATTGTACTCATATAATCTCATACAAAGTGGATTTTTAAAATCATACAAATACCAAGGGATATAAGAGAAGTAACTATTAAAAACAGATAAACAAATGGCAACAACACAACGGCCACATTTCAGACAATAACATTGAGTGACCATTAAAAAATCAACCACCCCATCGGACAGACTACCACAAAGCTCCAGTATACATAATAAACCCAAACTGGAAAGGAATCGAAATGCGTACTACGAACATACAAAAATGCACTAAGGTGTATAAGTATTGATACACAGTGATACAAAAAAGAATACAGCAGCAGTAAGTCCTGATATGATACATTTGTTATTGTATAGGGTGGACAATTTAAAATTTTAAATTAGAATCGGCTATAAAAAGTACTGATTATTTTTTTCAAATTCCTGCTTTTATTGGAAAGGTTGAACTTTGTCATTTAATAGTGGAACACAATATCATGTGTCTATCACGACTGGCTCGATAGTACCTCATCCGATCAACCCAAAATTCTCCACGTAAACAAGACCATATACATATGAAACTAGAGATCGTATGTAAAAAAGCCCAGTTTTGCATTTGGCAATCTTTTCTCCTATTTACAGGACTTTTAATTTCCAAAGGATATAGAAGTTTTAATAATTAATTTTCGCACTTTTTGCGAATATGAACTATTCCATGGAGAAAATTCAAATGAAATTGATCGAATTACGCTACAAATTGGCTTCACATCCGACACATATTCCAGGTATACACTGAGAAAAGATGTGCACCAGCAAATGTTAACGAAAAAACTGTTACAAAACAAGTAAAAAGGCGCTAAAGGCCTGGCCGAATCGTATATATCCACCACCATGGAGTGATTTCCACAGTATTACCGGCAGATTAAAGACTTTCGACTTCACGTAGAACTACAATAGCATATTAGGGAAGTTATCACATTTTTATACCCTACACTATGCTATATGTATTAAATAACTTCTGATGTTTTTATTATTATAATTTTGAATTAAAATTAATTACTTAATTTAAAGATCACTCCCACTTAGAGGGCGAGTCTAACAAAATGTTTTTGATAGTCCTTGACTATATATCAAAAAAATACTTAAAGTACATTCAAAATGACAGTAATCTTCAAAAATTTATATTTAATTACCGTAAATATTAGAGATTATTTCAGTTTTTTTTTCATTCCTTGATGGGGAAGATGTTCACTTTGGGTCGATTTCGCCCATTTTCAATTCCAACCTTTCACACAGTCAGAGGAGGATGCACATCGAATTTTGTTCTACAGACACCCGGCTGTTTGTTTCATTTCTAAATAATTTATATATTTTTTTTAATATGGACATCTAATTTTACGATTTTAGCTGCAGCCGTTTGCTTAGTACCAGTTTATCCATCTTTATACCCATTCCCCGTTTCCTCTATAAGTAAAAATTGCGTGTCTACACAGTCAAAGGAATGTCCACACCGAATTTTATGATTCTGGCTGCAGTCATTTCATCGGTACAAATTGTGTCCCCTTTGCCCATTTTCACCCTAAAAGTACGAATACAAAAAAGCTTTATTTTTAGAGTCTACGCAGCTAGAACGAAGTATACTCCGAAGTATACCATTTTCACGCTATAAGCGGTTTGAACTTACCAAATAACAATTAATTGAAACGCAAAAATCTTCATCGAAATATAAGGGACATTTCTTGTCCTTGTCAAGGAAAATTTGTTACCATTGGACCTATTTTGCCCATTTTCAATTCCGACCGATCTACAACTAGTAGACCTATTCTTGGAAATTTTGGACGTCCTAGCTCCTTTCGTTTGAATGCTATCGAGCTGATGGACATAGCTATATTTTCTGACGATCACGCAAAAATTTTTAATAAAAGTAGCAATTTTTTCTTGCAAATTTTACAAATTTTGTCGTAGCAGTGAACATTTGTGGGGGTACATCCAAAATATATTTAAAAAACAAGTAAGGAAAGACTTAAGTATGCAATACCCTACACCACTCCCTGCGTATATACCCCGCTTTTATTACTAAACCCAAGTGTTTCATGGAAGCATTTTTATGTAGTTCATGTAAATTATATTATAAATTCATCTTTAGTCATATTTAACGAATATGGTAAATAATATTATAATTGATCCAATTATCCGGCATACAAATACAAATTATACAGTAGTAATAGGATGAATCGGACCGACATTTGAAAGGAGGCCATAACAACATGGAGCAATAGAGTAGAATGGGGCCGCATTTGGGTTATTCCAATGTATGGACACATATATTTGAATTTCATAGTATGTATTCTTAGTTGAAATATATATAAAAGATCCGATGTAAAATTTGGGTCCTTGAGGGAAAAATTAAAATGGGGCCACATGTAAGGGCGCTACATTAAAAAGTTGTTCCATATAGATCACTTTCAAAATTGTATCGAGATAAAATGCACGATATGGGATCTAGAGCTGTATTAGAGTAGAATGGGGGCCCAATTTGTATGGGGGTTATACCAAAATATGGACCCATATATTTTACTTGCATAGTAGTTATTCTTAGTTGAAATATAATATAAGCAGCAAAATTTGAAAAACTTCCGATGTGAAATGTAGGTCCTAGAGAGGTAATAATTAAAATAGGGGTCCATTTGTCAGGGCACTACATTCAAAAGTGGCCCTTTATAGATCACGTTCAAAGTAGGTATTCTTTATTGAAATATGACATGATCTGCAAAATTTTATCAAGATCCAATGTGGATTCTAGAGCGATAATAGTGTAAACTCGGGGCCCATTTGCATGGGGGCTATACCAAAACATTGACCTATATAGCTGGATTACAAAATACGTGTTTCTAGTATAAATGTAACATTGTGTGGAAAATTTGATCAAGGTCCGGTGTAAAATGTGAATTTTAGAGCAATAATATTGTAAATCGGAGGTACATTTGTATGGGGGCTATATCAAAACATAGACTCATGTGGTCCACTTTCCCGTGAGCTGTTTCTATTTCAAATATAACACGATCCTGAAAATTTGGTCATGATCCCATGTAAAATGTATATTCTATGTATGGATGCTATATCTAAATCTGAACCGATATCCTCCAAATTCAATACCAATCGTCCTTGTTAAAAAAAAAAACTTCTGCAAAATTTCATGACAACCGGACCACAATTGCGACCTGTAGAGTGCGAACCAGCTTAGATGGACAGCAGACGGACGGACCGGCAGACAGACATCGTTAAATCGATTCAGCTGGTGATTCTAAGCCGATTCCTATGCTTAATGGTGGGTCTAGCTCAATTATTTCTTGGTGTTACAAACATTTGGCCGAAAACTAACTTATAATACCCTAGGCCACGAAGTGGTGTAGGGTATAACAATACCCTTCGAAGCAGTGTAGTTTCCTAGCAACGAATGAGTTGAGTCCTTTTTCTTTTGATACATTTTTGGAAATGAGTTACGTGTTTTTTGTTTTACCTATAACTTCCAAATTTTTCATTCAATCTACACGAGACTTTAACACAAGGTTATCTGAACGTGCATTGAAGGAATTTCCCTCCATAATATTTATGAAGCGACTTCATACAAGGTTTTCCATAAATTTAGTGGTAAATAAAATGAAATGTTTCATAAAATTTTTCATAAACATTTCATATTTCATAAAATAAAATAGTTAAATTAGCGAATCTTAGTTTCATAAGATCAAAGAAAATTTTTATTGTATTAAATAAAAAATCTTAGAGATTATGAAATATGTCACAACCAATAAAACATTTGTGTTATGAAATTTCTTCATAAATATAATGAATGATTTTGTTATTTTTATGAAACGTTTCATAATTTACATATAGATTTTTAGTGTGTCGAGTTTATTCGGTTGAATGCTACCAATTCTCATTTCTCCTTTATTAACTTTGACATAAGTATGTACCCTGGTTTTGTTCAAATACATATTCATTGCAAAAATCCTCACAATGGTGACGATTTAAATAAATTATATTATGAACAAGTAAGGAACGGCTAAAGTCGGGCGGGGCCGACTATATAATACACTACACCACTCCCTGCGTATATACATCGCTGTAATTACTAAACCTAGGTATTTCATGGGAGCAATTTTATGTAGTTCATTATACAGTTACTATAAATTCATCTTTAGTCAAATTTAATGAGTATGGTAAATAATAAAGTAATTGATCCAATTTTCCAGCAGATATTCCCAGTAAAGTAAATATAACATGATCTGAAAAAAATGATCAAGATCCAATGATAAATACAGATCATACAGCGGTAATAGGATGAATCGGACGGACAACACTCATTTCCTAGTTGAAACATATAATGATCTCCAAAATTTGATGAAGATCCGATGTAAGATGTAGTTTCTAGAGCTGTAATAGAGCAGAAAGATTCGGGAGCAACATTTGTATTCGGGCTATATCTAAATCTGAACCGATCTAACCCACTTTCACCATAAGTGTTTTTAGTTGGATTATAAGATGTTGTCCCAATTTTAAAGAAAATCGGGAACAATATGCGGTTTCTTGAGCGGATAAAGTCAAATCGGGAGCGACATTTGTGTGGGAGCTATATCTTAATATAAACCGATTTCCTCCAAATTCAATACCGATCGTCCTTGGACAAAAAAATTAACTTCTGTCAAATTTCCTGATAATCGGACAGCAATTGAGACCTGTAGAGTGCGAATAAATCGATTCAGCTGGTGACTCTAAGCCGATCCGTATACTTAAGGGTGAGTCTAGCTCGATTATTTATTGGTGTTACAAACATTTGGCGGAAAACTAACTTATAATACCCTAGTCCACGAAGTGGTGTAGGGTATAAAAATAAAGAACTTGTATGACAAAAGTTCATTGTATGAAGAACTGTATTTCATAGTTTCTAAGAAATGTTTCATAAAATTGTAATAAAACGGATTTCGAAAAATTATGAGTGGGATCTTTTTTATATTAGGTAATAATGTATTCTTCCCATAAAACGTATTTCTAGAAAATAATTCACGAGTTATGACCAATTTAACAGTTCTGAAGGCCCAATCGCCTAGAACTACTGAAAAACTTGACCTTATTTTGAATTTAATTTCAATTATTTTTGAAATATTGGTATGATATGGAAACACCTCCTTAGACTTTCTAAAGCTTTTACAATTATATTTATTTTAATATGATTTTTGAAGTGATAATATTAATAGCTTTTTGGAAATTTCAATGTTTTGTTTTGTGAGTTAAAGTGGTGACATAATATAATAAAAATATACGTGTGTCGGCTTACGTCTGAAACTATCTAAAGTGGAGAGTAAAAGTTTACGAAAACTTTGATTGTCCAAGGAACTCTAAGGAGATTTGCAATTTTTTAACGGCTCTTCGACAACAAAGGAGAATAATGAAGAAGGAAATTAACTAAGAAAAAACTGTAAGGAATGACTGCAGTTGGCCGATGGCATCAATTTTTGTAAATATCGCTGAACATTACCACACATCCAAGTCTACTGAAACGATTATATGGGTTCTTACTAATGCGCGCCCTTCTAATTCAGCTTCGTCCTTGGTTAAATTCAAAGTATTTTCATCTATCCAGAAAATAGAAAACGAACATTACAACTTTTGTATTGAAGTTGGGATAATCGAGACCATACGTTGGCTTATATAGACTGCAATGCTACTATTTCGTTAGTTGCAAACAAAGAGTAGTTGCGATAATAGTTGGCTGCGATCATCGAACTCGCACTGTATTATGAAGATTAATTAATTTTATATAAAAAAAATAAAACTTTCAGTTTTTACTGTGGATAAATATTTTACCAAAATTAAGTAAAATCCAAAAACTTTTACTTTTCGAGCGGGATCGTTCGGTAGTAAATTGCCATATGTACCAAATTTCTACATGTTTATGTCTACCGGTCTGCCTATGTATACGAGGATATTTATGTCATATACATATACACAAGCATTCTAAAGAGTGATTTTTTTGAGGTTAGGATTTTCATGCATTAGTATTTGACAGATCACGTGGGATTTCAGACATGGTGTCAAAGAGAAAGATGCTCAGTATGCTTTGACATTTCATCATGAATCGTCTTACAAACGAACAACGCTTGCAAATTATTGAATTTTATTATCAAAATGCGTGCTCTGTTAAGAAAGTTCATTGCGCGCTTCCATTTTATGGTCAGTTTAATCGACCCACAGAAGCGGCTATTCGGGCTATTGTGACTAAATTTCGCACCAAATTTACATTGTTGGACATTAAACCACCAACACGCTTACGTAGAGTGCGAACTGAAGAAAATATCGCAGCTGTATCGGCCAGTGTTAATGATGACCACCAATTTTCGATTCGTCGCCGTTCGCACCAATTGGGTCTCTGTTACTCAAAAACGTGGAAATGCCAAAATTGGACTAAGCGGATGGACCACCTAAGACGCAGCCGCGGTCAACATTTAAATGAAATTATCTTCAAAAAGTAAATGTCATGGACCAATCTAACGTTTCAAATAAAGAACCGATGAGATTTTGCAAATTTTATGCGTTTTTTAAAAAAAAAAAGTTATCAAGCTCTTAAAAAATCACCCTTTACATAGGTACAGAAGGCAAATGGACTTAATTGATGTACGAGCATTCAGAGAGTTTTTGCTGTTAAACTTTTTAACGTTTACCATTTGAACATTGTGTTTATAGTTTATATAGTGTTGTGGTTGTATTGGTTTTTATCCTTACACACACACACACGCATGCAGACATAAATATGTATGTATTGCATACTTATCAGCATAAAGGTTTTTATTGCCTCCTCACTTTGTGATTTGTGTGTGTGTGGTTGTGTGAGGGAGGGCGAGAGTGTATGTGTTTCTGTTTTTATTATAACTTGAAAGTTTTGAAATACAGTTTATTGACACACTCACACATACACAAGCAACAGATCAGCTGTTCAATGGAGCCAATAGCCACGGCCACAAAGAGCTGTATTGTGAACTGGAAGAGGGAGAGCGGTGGAGATGAGGTCAATAAGTAGAAATTAGTTTTAGGAACTTCTAAGTGGTCTAGAATCTGAATCGTATTTGTACATAGTTATGAACAGGGTGATTATTTTAGATGCGTGTAACATTAAATTGATAATTTCAAAGTGCAAATTAACATTATTATAAAGATACTTTTATGCCAATAGTTTTTTAATGTAATTTGGGCCATGTAGGTGCCACGGATATAGTTCGCACAATGTTGTCTTCCAAGCCGCCACAAGTTTGTGTTTTATTGTATAATCCAATTCAATCACATAACATCAGAAAAAAAACTCTAGAGGCGTTAAATCGCTTGATCTGGGTGGCCAATAATTAAAGTTTTTTTTTTCGAATTACAGATTTTCAACTTAATTATTAAAGCGTAATATAGTTCCTCAATATTAATATCTAAAAATAATCCTTGGGCCATGGCTAATTTCAATTTTTATACCCTACACCACTTCGTGGTCTAGGGTATTATAAGTTAGTTTCGCGCCAAATGTTTGTAACACCAAGAAATAATCGAGCTAGACCCACCTTTAAGTATACCGATCGGCTTAGAATCACCAGCTGAGTCTATTTAACGATGTCTGTCTGTCCGTCCGTCTGCTGTCCATCTAAGCTTGTTCGCACTCTACAGGTCGCAACTGTTGTCCGATTGTCATGAAACTTGGCAGAAGTTATTTTTTCTGGCCAACGACCATTGGTATTGAATTTGGAGGAAATCGGTTCAGATTTAGATATAGCCCCCATACAAATGTCGCTCCCAATTTCACTTTTTCCGCTTTAGAAACCACATATTGTACCCGATTTTCTTTAAAATTGGCACAACATCTTATAATCCAACTAGAAACACCTATGAAAAAATTGGGTAAGATCGGTTCAGATTTAGATATAGCCCCCATACAAATGTCGCTCCCGATTTGACATTTTTCGCTCTAGAAACGACATATTGTACCCGATTTTCTTTAAATTTTGCAGAACATCTTATAATCGAACTAGAAACACGTGTGCAAAAATTGGGTAAGATCGGTTCAGATTTAGATATAGCCCCCATACAAATGTCGGTCTCGATTTGACATTTTCCGCTCTAGAAAAGACATATTGTACCCGATTTTCTTTAAATTTGGCACAACATCTTATAATCGAACTAGAAACACCTATGGTGAAAGTGGGTAAGATCGGTTCAGATTTAGATATAGCCTTCATACAAATGTTGCTCCCGAATGTATATCCGATTTTGGCCAAACTTTACATATTATATTTCACCAATAAACGTACATGGGGAAAGCGGGTCACATCGTTCCAGGTTTCAATATACCCCCATACAAATGCCCTTTACACATACATTTGAGGATGCAAAAATCCTTCCCGATTTCACTTTTTTACCGAATTGAATTGTAATGAGATAGAAAGTCCGTCCGTCTTTAGAATTTCCTTACTTGTTTGGGAGATGCCCATATGTCCATTAGAGCGTACCAGGTTACAAGTAAAAAAAAAAAAGTTCGCCGTACACCTTCGAATATGAAGTATTATTGAAAGGTAGTTTCAAAAAAATTTTTTTTATTTTTTTATGCCGAACGTAGGGGTCGCGCTTTTACATTTTTCTATATAACTTCTGCATTTATAAACGGATTTTAAAGTGTGATACATCGATGTTTTTGTCCGATTTTTTTGTCTTTGAAGTCATTGAGCTCAAACATGATTCATGATTTTATGCGAGCTTTAATTTTCGATTATTAGAGTGGTACATTAGGGTAGTAGCAACTGAGAAATGATGGGTAAGTACCAGAAGGGGGTGCTTGAGCTCAATGACTTCAAAGACAAAAAAATCGGCCTCGTCGAGACAAAAACATCGATGTATCACACTTTAAAATCCGTTTATAAATACAAGTTATATAGAAAAATGTAAAAGCGCGACCCCTACGTTCGGCATAAAAAAATAAAAATTTTTTTTTTGAAACTACCTTTCAATAATACTTCATATTCGAAGGTGTACGGCGAACTTTTTTTTTGAGGTACGCCCTAATGTCCATACTTTGGTATATCCCAAATGGGGTCCCATTCTGATCTATTACAGCTCTAGAAACTACATCTTACATCGTATCTTCATCAAATTTTGCAGATCATGATATTTTTCAGCTAGGAATACCTACTGTGAATGAGAAATATATAGGCCCATGTTTTGGACCAGGCCCAAAATGTAGTTATATGCCCCCTTTTGAAATTTCGGTCCGATTCATCCTATTACTACTGTATAATTTGTATTTGTCTGTCGGATAATTGGATCAATAGTAATAAGTAATTTTCGTTATAACACTTTTAAAAAATAAAAGAGAACAAGATAACTTCAAGTTTCATTATAAAAAAAATGTCGAAATAAGGAAAAAATAAAGTTAAAAGCTATAAGTGTGGTCTGATTTCATTTTTTTTGGGAGATGCCCATATGTCGTCTAGTGCGGGTCGATTTAAAAATCGCTCAACGTACAAGAAAATCGTAAAACATACCTCTAAAACGAATTCTGATGTCCCGGAATTTGACCCGTAGGGTAAAATTTTGAAAAATCCCACTTTGACCCATTTAGAGCAGTGTTGCCAATTGTGGTGTTTTTCCACTACTTGTGGTGTTTTTTCATCTTCAGAAAACACCGTTTTTTAAAAGTAGTGTTTTTTTCAAAAAAGGCGCTAAGGTGGTGTTTTTCATCATTTTTGCGTAGCGCTTTGTAGTGTTTTTCACTCACAATTTTTTTGGATATTATTATTTTATTTCAAGCATCAACATTAAGAAGCATGTACAATGATCCGAAGAATCATGTATATTTGACATACTTGGCAATCGTTTTATCAGATATTCAAAAAGTAAATCTTGCTTTTGAATCTAGAACCGCTGATCACATGAAGTTATTTAATGATTTGTACAGACTACTTCAAAGCCTCACAAATAGTATTATCATACCTGACGTTGATTTTGACTATATGTCTGGAAATATTGATCTTGTATTGAATAATTATTGCTACCTTGGATACACTTTTGAAAAATCGTGCACTGAGAATAATATTTCTGAGGTCGATAAAAATATAATAAAATTAGAATGTATTAAGTTTACGAAAGCCGTCATAAACCAAATATGAATCAAACTAACCCCAAATATTGAAATACTTAAAAAAATGACTATATTTAGCATGGATACTATTTTAACTACCAAAGAACAAGATGTTATTACATTTATTAAAGAATTTGGTTCAAATGAAGATGAATTAGACGAAATGGAAAAATGTTTAAAACACATGAAACTCTGCAAATGGAATCATCACGATAGAACTGATGAGTTCTGGGTCAAAATTCACAATTTTAAGGATTCTGCAAGCCAATATCCATTTCGGAAACTAACGAATTTTGTAATTAATCTATTATCGTTTCCTTGTTCAAATGCCGAAGTAGAAAGAGTTTTTACTGTTATGAATTTTTATAAAAACAAAATTAGAAATCGAATGTCTTTGAATACAATAAATGGATTACTTCATGTAAAATATGGCCTGAACTTAGAAAATACTTGCTGTTCTAACTACAAAATACCAACCGACATTTGTTTAAAAATAAATTCGAATGAAGTTTATAAGAAACTACATATTTCCCTTTTATGTTTATGTTTATGTTTATGTTTACTTTTAGTTTGTTTTGTTTATGTTTGTTTGTATGCAATTGAAATCCTTTCATAATACACAATTCCTTAAATACACACGTTAATTATATGTATAATAAATGAATTGAATTAAATAGAAATATTTTTGTGTTATTAATTTTTACTTATTGGATTTTTAGTCAGTGTTTGTAATATTTATGTGGTGTTTTTTTCGGTGTTTTTTTCATACTATACGGTGGTGGTTTTTGGTGTTTTTTATACATCTTTCGGCGTGGTGTTTTTTGCCTCCGACGAGTTGGCAACAGTGATTTAGAGTGCCCCAATCGAGTCCAAATGTATGTAATTGTTTAATGATGATCTGCAAAATATTTCATCGCTGGGTCAAATCGTCTGTGAGCTAAACGCTCCTGAAAACGCCTCTAAAAGTTATGTTCTTCTCCTGTGTTGCATTTTTGTCCATATTTTTCTGAATTAATAGGTCCTTGAAAGCTCTTTAAATATAATTTTTTGTTCTTTTTCTCAGAATAATTTTGGACGCTTAGAGTATTTTTTGTGTTTTATGTATTTTTTTGAAAACATTCTGTGAAAGGTGTTATAAAAAATTAAATAGAAAGAACCAATAGGGCTGTTTTTCTTTAAGCCTGGATAACAAGCTGCGATAACAAAAACGTTAATAAAAATTTATTTTTTTTGCTCAAAATAAAAAAATAATTTTTCACATTGTCGCCAAGTACAATATTAATATCTGTATCAAAAAAATAAAATTTCCAAAAATATTTTATTTTGATATTTTTTTTGGTTCTATAACCACAAATTTGACTTACACTTTATAATTATCCAGACTAAGTCCAAATTTTTTACATAAAATTATAATTCCAAAGTTTGTTTTCACACACATTGATATTGCTTAATTGCGATTTTTTTATTTTGAGTTAAATTTTAACGTTTTATTTAGATTTTTGTTATCACAGCCTAGTTATTCAGTTTTAAAGAAAAACAGCCCTAATAGCTTTCGATTGATGTTTAAGTGGTGAATATAAGACGAAAACTTTTACATTGACTTCATTTCTGTTCAAATAGTTTAATACAAAATATGTTTCTTAAGAGCCAACATTGTCAAATGATGGCTTCGGCGCCAATTTCCTTTCGATGTTGATCAGTTAGGCATCATTCTAAACGTGTTAGTCCGGGAGCCAGCAACGTTTTTGTTACACTATAAGTATCACGGCTTAAACTTTTAGGATATGTTCCTATATTTTTGGAAAGAAAAAATGCATGTCTAGTGCGCGCCAGACTGGGTCAAAGTCTGGGCCCAACAACGAATTTCTTTACGCTATAAGTAAAACGGCCCAAACTTTTATGGCCACTTCCTTACATTATGAGAAGAAAAAAACTACATGTCTGGCAAACTTTCGGGAATGGCTTTGACCCCCCTACACCTTTTAAGGTCGAATGGAAATAGTGATATTTCTACCACTTCCCTATAAGCAAAACTGCCAAAACTTTTATATTTTTTTATGAGAAGAAAAAATATGCTTGACTGGCAGGTCTACGGTGGTGGCTTTGGTCCCCTGAAATTTTTAAGGTAAAAATGGTAGAGTTTTTTAAGGTCGAAAAGTGTAGTAATATTTACAATATTTTATCATGGCTGGTATTTGATTATTTAGAAAGTTCTTACACCTACGAGTTATCAACAAACTGGTAAACCTTCGAAGGCGGCTTTGGCCTCCTGCACCTTTTAAGGTCCGATTGGTGTGGCTGCTTGGTTGGTAACTCGCAGGGGTAAGAGTTTTCATATATATATAAATGCCAGCCATGATAAAATGGTGTAAATGCTACCCATTTTTTGCGACCTTAAAAGTCGCAGGGGGCCAAAGCCACCCCGAAGTTTTGCCAGACATGCATTTTTTTTTTTTCCAAAAATAAAGGAACATATCCTAAAAGTTTAAGCCGTGATACTTATAGTGTAACCAAACACGTTGCTGGCTCCCGGACTATATTGATTGCAGTTATTTCCTACTTCCACAAAATACAAGAAAACTCAGTTGTCACCTGAAAAAATAATATAAACGTCCAATAATTCGACCAAACGTTTATTTTAAGACAATTGTAAAAAAAAATATTTAAAGTGTTTTCAAGTCTATTCATTCGAAAAAAAATGGACAAAAATGCAACACAAAAAATGCACGAAAAAATTTTGTTTAAAAGTATTTGTTGTTTTTGATAAGTTTTTAGCGCAAATGTGCTGTTGATATCACACATTTTATTTACAAATGTATCTTTATTCGTCCGGGATTTCCCCGGGATACTGGAAATTAAAAAAAAAACATTTTCCCGGGAAATAAAAAAGTCAGAGAAAAGAAAAACTCTAGTTGCAAGATTTTATGGACTTACACAGACAGTAATCCAGAACATTTAATCCTAATAAACATTTATCATAAAGGCCCTGTGAATTCCCCACCTGTCGCGTTGTTGAAGGTTCCCAATGTTCTACTCAATGTCTGTCCACTTCTACAAGCACAGGTTTTTGGACTTTGGGGATATTTCATTTTTAATGCACTTTTAACGAAAATTGCTATGCTCTCGAAACTATCCTGAAATACAAACAACAAAACACACACATACACAGCAGAATCAGCAACTATCGACACCACTCCACAGGAGCCATTTTAAACAACAGACACACAATTCCCAGCCATTTGGCCATCGTAATATGGAAGCAATTTTCAGTTTTGGTTTTACTTTGGATTGAGATGGTTTGTGTTGGGTTGGGTTTTGACCTTATTTTAGCTTTAGCCATATTGTGCGTCGCAGACAGCAGTCGTTGCAGATAATATTTGCTCGACTTAACTGCAATTAGTTTGCAATTTAAGTTTCTTTCTTTGAGCCACTGCCTCTGCCTCTCCCTCCCGTCTCTGTGTGTGTATGTGCCGTTCGGATAACATCACAAAATGTTACAAACAACGAGGAGAACCCATAATAAGTCTTCTTCATAAAAGCGTTTTATTTATTGGTCGTTTTGTTGTTGCTGTTGTTACTATTTTGTATACTAACTGCTCCTGTTGTTCGTGTAGTGGTGGTGGTGGTGTTTGTTGTTGTTGCTAGAATTTCTTAATTTTGAAAATAAAACATTAAACCTGGTCGAATAAACACAGCCACACTAAAAAAAGTTTTTAGATCGAAGTTTGTTTTGGATAAGTTGCTGTTCTTCTTATTGGTCTTCTTTGGCCAAAATGGAAAGTAATCAAAAAGTTGTTAATCTCAAATGTGAGAAGAAAGAAAATGGTCCCTGCGAAATTACATACATACATACATACAGACATAAAATGAAAGCAATTTGAAGTGCGAAATTAGGGCAATCAACCGATAATATTGCCAAAGAATAAAACGAAATTTTTGGAGAACAAGTTCGTTTATTATTTGGAGTTACTCGTATATACGACAACTCAGAATAACAATAGAGAAGTAGACATATTTAATTTATGGCTAAACATGATCTTCCCTGATATCACGCATTAATCCTGGGCAGTCAGAAATAAATGGTCACATTTCGAAACCAGGCAAATAACCCAAATGCGGCCCATTCTACTCTATCACAGCTCTAGAAACTACATCTTACATCGGATCTTGATCAAATTTTGCAGATCATGATATATTTCAAAGAGGAATACCTAACGTGAATGAGATGTATAAAGGACCATGTTTTGGCACAGGCCCCATGTGTTGTTATAGGCCCCCTTCAAATGACTGTCCGATTCATCCAATTACAGTTGTATAATCTGTATTTGCCATTTGGATCTTGATCCTTTTTTCCAGGTAGTGTTATATTTACTTTACTCGGAATATCTGCAGGAAAATTTTATCAATTATCAATGACTAAAGATGAATTTATAGTTTACTGTATAATTTATATGAACTACATAAAATTGCTCTCACGAAACACCTGGGTTTAGTAATTAAAGAGAGGAATAAACGCAGGGAGTGGTGTAGGGTATTATATAGTCGGCCCGCCCGACGTTAGCCAATGTTTATGTCACTTTTTGTGGGAGGTGCCAGAAGAGGTGTGGTAATTTCGTCCATCTTCCATACGGATGTAACAAATAACAAGTAAGGAAAGGCTAAAGTCGGGCGGGGCCGACTATATAATACCCTACACCACTCCCTGCGTTTTTACCTCGCTTTGATTACTAAACCCAGGTATTTCATGGGATCAATTTTATGTAGTTCATATAAATTATACTATAAATGCATCTTTAGTCAAATTTAATGAATATGGTAAATAATAATGTAATTGATCCAATTTTCCAGCAGATATTCCGAGTAAAGTAAATATAACATGATCTGGAAAAATTGATCAAGATCCAAAGACAAATACAGATTATACAGAGGTAATTGGATGAATCGGACGGACATTTGAAGGGGGCCTATAACAACACTTGAGGCCTGTGCCAAAACATGCGCCAATATATTTCTCATTCACGGTAGGTATTCCTAGTTGAAACATAGAATGATCTGCAAAATTTGATGTAGATCCGAGGTAAGATGTAGTTTCTAGAGCTGTAATAGAGCAGAATGGGCCCCATTTATGTTATACCAAAGTATGGACATATGGGCATCTCCCCAACAGTATGGAAAGGCTAAAGACGGATGGAGCCGACTATATATCTCACGACAATTCAATTCATTCAAAAAGTGAAATCGGGAAGGATTTTTGAATCCTGTAAATGTATTGGTTTGACAAAAAATGTTAAATCGGAAAGGACATTTGTATGGGGGTATATCGAAACCAGGAACGATGTGACCCGCTTTCACCATGTATGTTTATCGGTGAAATATAATATGTAAAGTTTGACCAAAATCGGTTAAACATTCGGGAGCAACATTTGTATGAGGGCTATATCTAAACCTGAACCGATCTTACCCACTTTTAGCAGAGGTTTTTCTAGTTCGATTGTAAAATGTTGTGCCAATTTTAAAGAAAATCGGGAAATGGTTTCTAGAGCGGAAAAAGTCAAATCGGGAGCGACATTTGTATGGGGGCTATATCTGAATCTGAACCGATCTTACCCAATTTTTGCATACGTGTTTCTAGTTCGATTATAAGATGTTCTGCTAAATTTAAAGAAAATCGGGTACAATATGTCGTTTATAGAGCGGAAAATGTCAAATCGGGAGCGACATTTGTATGGGGGCTATATCTGAATCTGAATCTGAATCTGCATACGTGTTTCTAGTTCGATTATAAGATGTTCTGCTAAATTTAAAGAAAATCGGGTACAATATGTCGTTTATAGAGCGGAAAATGTCAAATCGGGAGCGACATTTGTATGGGGGCTATATCTAAACCTGAACCGATCTTACCCAATTTTTGCATACGTGTTTCTAGTTGGATTATAAGATGTTCTGCAAAATTTAAAGAAAATCGGGTACAGTATGACGTTTCTAGAGCGGAAAATGTCAAATCGGGAGCGACATTTGTATGGGGGCTATATCTGAATCTGAACCGATCTTACCCAATTTTTGCATACGTGTTTCTAGTTTGATTATAAGATGTTCTGCCAAATTTAAAGAAAATCGGGTACAATATGTCGTTTCTAGAGCGGAAAATGTCAAATCGGGAGCGACATTTGTATGGGGGCTATATCTGAATCTGAACCGATCTTACCCAATTTTTGCGTACGTGTTTGTAGTTCGATTATAAGATGTTCTGCTAAATTTAAAGAAAATCGGGTACAATATGTCGTTTATAGAGCGGAAAATGTCAAATCGGGAGCGACATTTGTATGGGGGCTATATCTAAATCTGAACCGATCTTACCCAATTTTTGCATACGTGTTTCTAGTTGGATTATAAGATGTTCTGCCAAATTTAAAGAACATCAGGTACAATATGTCGTTTCTAGAGCGGAAAATGTCAAATCGGGAGCGACATTTGTACGGGGGCTATATCTAAATCTGAATCGATCTTACCCAATTTTTGTATACGTGTTTCTAGTTGGATTATAAGATGTTCTGCAAAATTTAAAGAAAATCGGGTACAACATGTCTTTTCTAGAGCGGAAAATGTCAAATCGGGAGCGACATTTGTATGGGGGCTATATCTAAATCTGAACCGATTTTACCCAATTTTTGCATACGTGTTTCTAGTTCGATTATAAGATGTTCTGCAAAATTTAAAGAAAATCGGGTACAATATGTCTTTTCTAGAGCGGAAAATGTCAAATCGGGAGCGACATTTGTATGGGGGCTATATCTAAATCTGAACCGATTTCCTCCAAATTCAATACCAATGGTCCTTGACCAGAAAAAATAACTTCTGCCAAGTTTCATGACAATCGGACAACAATTGCGACCTGTAGAGTGCGAACAAGCTTAGATGGACAGCAGACGGACAGACGGACAGACGGACAGACGGACAGACAGACATCGTTAAATCGACTCAGCTGGTGATTCTAAGCCGATCGGTATACTTAAAGGTGGGTCTAGCTCGATTATTTCTTGGTGTTACAAACATTTGGCGCGAAACTAACTTATAATACCCTAGACCACGAAGTGGTGTAGGGTATAAAAAACATTGCTAAATATCAAATTCACAGTATTCCGTTAATCAGTACAGAAGATAATTTTGCTTTAATTTAATTTTATGTAGTTTTGCGTGATTTGTGTGGGAGGTACTGGAAGGTGCGCGGCAAAGACCACATATTTAGTACACTTAAAGTGATTATAACAATAGTATCAAATACCAAAATATAGCTGATTCCGATTATCCTTGAGGAAATAATATGGATTTTAATTTAGCATTGGAATATGGGCGATTTGTGTGGGAGGTACCAGAGGGGGCGTGGTAATTTCGCCCATTTTCGAACTTAAACTAAAAACAAGTAAGGAAAGGCTAAAGTCGGGCGGGGCCGACTATATAATACCCTACACCACTTCCTGCGTATGTACCTCGCTTTGATTACAAAACCCATTTATTTCATGGGAGCAATTTTATGTAGTTCATATAAATTATACTTTAAATTCATCTTTAGTCATATTTAATGAATATGGTTAATAATATGGTAATTGATCCAATTATCCGACAGACAAATACAAATTATACAGTAGTAATAGAATGAATAGGACTGACATTTCAAAAGGGGGCCTATAACTATATTTTGGGCCTGGTCCAAAACATGGGCCTATATATTTCTCATTCACGGTAGGTATTCCTGGTTGAAAAATACCATGATCAGCAAAATTTGATGATTGGTGAAATATAATATGTAAAGTTTGGTCAAAATCGGTTAAACATTCTAGAACAACATTTGTATGAGGGCGATATCTAAATCTGAACCGATCTTACCCACTTTCACCATAGGTTGGATTATAATATGTTGTGCCAATTCTAAAGAAAAATAGGTACAATATGTGGATTTTAGAGCGGAAAAAGTCAAATCGGGAGCGACATTTGAATGTGGGCTATATCTAAATCTGTACCTATCTTACCCAGTTTCAGCATAGGTGTTTCTAGTTCAATTATAAAATGCTGTGTCAAATTTAAAGAAAATCGGGTACAATATGTGGTTTCTAAAGCGGAAAAAGTGAAATCAAGGGGGCGACATTTGTATTGGGGCTATTTCTAAATCTGAACCAATCTTACCCAATTTTTGCATACGTGTTTCTAGTTGGATTATAATATGTTCTGCAAAATTTAAAGAAAATCGGGTACAATATGTCGTTTCTAGAGCGGAAAATGTCAAATCGGGAGCGACATTTGTATGGGGCTATATCTAAATCTGAACCGATCTTACCCAATTTTTGCATACGTGTTTCTAGTTGGATTATAAGATGTTCTGCAAAATTTAAAGAAAATCGGGTACAATATGTGGTTTCTAAAGCGGAAAAAATGAAATCAAGGGGGCGACATTTGTATGTGGGCTATATCTAAATCTGAACCGATCTTACCCAATTTTTGCATACGTGTTTCTAGTTGGATTATAAGATGTTCTGCAAAATTTAAAGAAAATCGGGTACAATATGTCGTTTCTAGAGCGGAAACTGTCAAATCGGGAGCGACTTTTGTATGGGGGCTATATCTAAATCTGAACCGATCTTACCCAATTTTTGCATACGCGTTTCTAGTTGGATTATAATATGTTCTGCAAAATTTAAAGAAAATCGGGTACAATATGTGGTTTCTAAAGCGGAAAAAATGAAATCAAGGGGGCGACATTTGTATGGGGGCTATATCTAAATCTGAACCGATCTTACCCAATTTGTGCATACGTGTTTCTAGTTGGATTATAAGATGTTCTGCAAAATTTAAAGAAAATCGGGTACAATATGTCGTTTCTAGAGCGGAAACTGTCAAATCGGGAGCGACTTTTGTATGGGGGCTATATCTAAATCTGAACCGATCTTACCCAATTTTTGCATACGTGTTTCTAGTTGGATTATAAGATGTTCTGCAAAATTTAAAGAAAATCGGGTACAATATGTCGTTTCTAGAGCGGAAAATGTCAAATCGGGAGCGACATTTGTATGGGGGCTATATCTAAATCTGAACCGATCATACCCACGTTCAGCATAGGTGTTTCTAGTTGGATTATAATATGTTCTGCAAAATTTAATGAAAACCGAGTACAATATGTCGTTTCTAGAGCGGAAAATGTCAAATCGGGAGCGACATTTGTATGGGGGCTATATCTAAATCTGAACCGATTTCCTCCAAATTCAATACCGATGGTCCTTGGCCAGAAAAAATAACTTCTGCCAAGTTTCATGACAATCGGACAACAATTGCGACCTGTAGAGTGCGAACAGACGGACGGACGGACAGACAGACATCGTTAAATCGACTCAGCTAGTGATTCTAAGCCGATCGGTATACTTAAAGGTGGGTCTAGCTCGATTATTTCTTGGTGTTACAAACATTTGGCGCGAAACTAACTTATAATACCCTAGACCACGAAGTGGTGTAGGGTATAAAAATATGAGAAAAATATTACGATGTGCAAAGTTCGAATGGATTCCTTATGTCCTTTCGAGAGTTATCGTGTACACCAACCAGACGGACGGACATGGCCCAAACACCTTAAAAAGTCGTAAAACGGATTTGACCCAAACATACTTAGGGTCTTAAGTCACTGCTTCAATGCGTTACACTTGTTACACTACTCTGTAGAGTGAGGGTATAAATATATAATTATACCCTACACCACTTCGTGGACTAGGGTATTATAAGTTAGTTTCGCGCCAAATGATTGTAACACCACGAAATAATCGAGATAGACCCACCTTTAAGTATACGGATCGGCTGTGAATCACCAGCTGAATCGATTTACCGATGTCTGTCTGTACGTCCGTCCGTCTGCTGTCCATCTAAGCTTGTTCGCACTCTACAGGTCGCATTTGCAGTCCGATTATCATGAACTTTGGCAGAAGTTACTTTTTTTGGCCAAGGACGATCGGTATTGAAGTTGGAGGAAATCGGTTCAGATTTAGATATAGTCCCCATACAAATGTCGCTCCCGCTTTGATATTTTCCGCTCTAGAAACGACATATTGTACTCGGTTTTCATTAAATTTTGCAGAACATATTATAATCCAACTAGAAACACCTATGCTGAACGTGGGTATGATCGGTTAAGATTTAGATATAGCCCCCATACAAATGTCGCTCCCGATTTGACATTTTCCGCTCTAGAAACGACATATTGTACCCGATTTTCTTTAAATTTTGCAGAACATCTTATAATCCAACTAAAACAAGTAAGGAAAGGCTAAAGTCGGGCGGGGCCGACTATATAATACCCTACACCACTCCCTGCGTATGTACCTCGCTTTGATTACTAAACCCATTTGTTTCATGGGAGCAATTTTATGTAGTTCATATAAATTATACTATAATTTCATCTTTAGTCATATTTAACGAATATGGTTATTAATATGGTAATTGATCCAATTATCCGACAGACAAATACAAATTATACAGTAGTAATAGGATGAATCGGACCGACATTTCAAAAGGGGGTCTATAACAACATTTTGGGCCTGGTCCAAAACATGGGCCTATATATTTCTCATTCACGGTAGCTATTCCTGGTTGAAAAATACCATGATCTACAAAATTTGATGAAGATCCGATGTAAGATGTAGTTTCTAGAGCTGTAATAGATCAGAATGGGACCCCATTTGGGTTATACCAAAGTATGGACATATGGGCATCTCCTAAACAAGTAAGGAAGGACTAATGACGGACGGACTTTCTATCTCATTACAATTCATTTGGTAAAAAAAGTGAAATCGGGAAGGATTTTTGTATCCTGTAAATGTATGTGTTTGACAAAAAATTTTAAATCGGAATGGAAATATGTATGGGGGTATATTGAGACCTGAAACGATGTGACCCGCTTTCACCATGTATGTTTATTGGTGAAATATAATATGTAAAGTTTGGCCAAAATCGCCAAAATCTGAACCGATCTTACCCACTTTCACCATAGGTTGGATTATATGATGTTGTGCCAATTTTAAAGAAAAACGGGTACAGTATGTGGATTTTAGAGCGGAAAAAGTCAAATCGGGAGCGACATTTGTATGTGGGCTATATCTAAATCTGTACCGATCATACCCACTTTCAGCATAAGTGTTTCTAGTTAGATTATAAAATGTTGTACCAAATTTAAAGAAAATCGGGTGCAAGATGTGGTTTTTAGAGCGGAGGGAGTGACATTTATATGGGGGCTATACATAAATAAATACCGATCTTACCCAGTTTCAGCATAGGTGTTTCTAGTTCGATTATAAAATGTTGTGCCAAATTTAAAGAAAATCGGGTACAATATGTGGTTTCTAAAGCGGAAAAAGTGAAATCGGGAGCGACATTTGTATTGGGCATATATCTAAATCTGAACCGATCTTACCCAATTTTTGCATACGTGTTTCTAGTTGGATTATAAGATGTTCTGCAAAATTTAAAGAAAATCGGGTACAATATGTCTTTTCTAGAGCGGAAAATGTCAAATCGGGAGCGATATTTGTATGGGGGCTATATCCAAATCTGAACCGATCTTATCCAATTTTTGTATAGGTGTTTCTAGTTGGATTATAAGATGTTGTGCCAATTTTAAAGAAAATCGGGTACAATATGTCGTTTCTAGAGCGGAAAATGTCAAATCGGGAGCGACATTTGTATGGGGGCTATATCCAAATCTGAACCGATCTTACCAAATTTTTGCATACGTGTTTCTAGTTGGATTATAAGATGTTCTGCAAAATTTAAAGAAAATCGGGTACAATATGTATTTTCAAGAGCGGAAAATGTCAAATCGGGAGCGACATTTGTATGGGGGCTATATCTAAATCGGAACCGATCTTACCCAGTTTCAGCATAGGTGTTTCTAGTTGGATTATAATATGTTGTGCCAAATTTAAAGAAAATCGGGTACAATATGTGGTTTCTAAAGCGGAAAAAGTGAAATCGGGAGCGACATTTGTATTGGGGCTATATCTAAATCTGAACCGATCTTACCCAATTTTTGCATAGGTGTTTCTAGTTGGATTATAAGATGTTGTGCGAAATTTAAAGAAAATCGCGTACAATATGTCGTTTCTAGAGCGGAAAATGTCAAATCGGGAGCGACATTTGTATGGGGGCTATATCTAAATCTGAACCGATTTCCTCCAAATTCAATACCGATGGTCATTGGCCAGAAAAAATAACTTCTGCCAAGTTTCATGACAATCGGACAACAATTGCGACCTGTAGAGTGCGAACAAGCTTAGATGGACAGCAGACGGACGGACGGACGGACAGACAGACATCGTTAAATCGACTCAGCTGGTGATTTTAAGCCGATCCGTATACTTAAAGGTGGGTCTAGCTCGATTATTTCTTGGTGTTACAAACATTTGGCGCGAAACTAACTTATAATACCCTAGACCACGAAGTGGTGTAGGGTATAAAAATTATGATGAAAGAGTGTATGATCGGTTCAGATTTAGATATAGCCCACATACAAATGTTGCTCCCGAATGTTTAACCGATTTTGGCCATACTTTACATAAAGAGTGATTTTTTTGAGGTTAGGATTTTCATGCATTAGTATTTGACAGATCACGTGGGATTTCAGACATGGTGTCAAAGAGAAAGATGCTCAGTATGCTTTGACATTTCATCATGAATAGACTTACTAACGAGCAACGCTTGCAAATCATTGAATTTTATTATCAAAATGCGTGCTCTGTTAAGAAAGTTCAGAAAGAAAGAAATTGTGTTCAGCGACGAAGCTCATTTTTGGCTCAATGGGTACGTAAATAGGCAGAATTGTCGATTTTGGAGTGAATATCAGCCAGAAGCATTGCAAGAGCTACCAATGCATCCAGAAAAAGTCACAGTTTGGTGCGGTTTATGGGCTGGTGGCATCATTGGACCGTACTTCTTCAAAGATGATGCGAATCGTAACGTAACTGTGAATGGTGAGCGCTACCGTGAGATGATATCCAACTTTTTTTTGCCAAAAATGGAAGAACTGAACTTGGTTGACATGTGGTTTCAACAAGATGGCGCTACATGCCACACAGCTCGCGATTCTATGGCCATTTTGAGGGAAAACTTCGGAGAACAATTCATCTCAAGAAATGGACCGGTAAGTTGGCCACCAAGATCATGCGATTTGACGCCTTTAGACTATTTTTTGTGGGGCTACGTCAAGTCTAAAGTCTACAGAAATAAGCCAGCAACTATTCCAGCTTTGGAAGACAACATTTCCGAAGAAATTCGTGCTATTCCGGCCGAAATGCTCGAAAAAGTTGCCCAAAATTGGACTTTCCGAATGGACCACCTAAGACGCAGCCGCGGTCAACATTTAAATGAAATTATCTTCAAAAAGTAAATGTCATGGACCAATCTAACGTTTCAAATAAAGAACCGATGAGATTTTGCAAATTTTATGCGTTTTTTTTTAAAAAAAAAGTTATCAAGCTCTTAAAAAATCACCCTTTATTATATTTCACCAATAAACATACCTGGTGAAAGCGAGTCACATAGTTCCAGGTTTCAATATACCCCCATACAAATGTCCTTTCCGATTTAACATTTTTTGTCAAACACATACATTTACAGGATTCAAAAATCCTTCCCGATTTCACTTTTTTACCGAATTGAATTGTAATGAGAATTGTTTGGGTGATGCCCATATGTCCATACTTTGGTATAACCCAAATGGGGCCCTTTCTGATCTATTACAGCTCTAGAAACTACATCTTACATCGGATCTTCATCAATTTTTGCAGATCATGATATTTTTTCAACTAGGAATGCCTACAGTGAATGAGAAATATATAGGCCCATGTTTTGGACAAGTTTCAGAATGTTGTTATTGGCCCCCTTTTGAAATGTCGGTCCTATTACTACTGTATAATTTGTTTTTGTCTGTCGGATAATTGGATCAATTACCATATTATTAACCATATTCGTTAAATATGGCTAAAGATGAATTTATAGTAGCTGTATAATTTATATGAACTACATAAAATTGCTCCCATGAAATACCTGGGTTTAGTAATCAAAGCGTGGTACATACACAGAGAGTGGTGTAGGGTATTATATAGTCGGCCCGACTTTAGCCTTTCCTTACTTGTTTTTGTTTAAATAAAGTAAAAAGTCCCATTACAAATTATATAAAAGAATATATTGTTTTAGTTTGTAACGATTTTTTTTTTTCTATTTTTATACCCTCCACCTACGGTACTATACATTCACTTTGTCATCCCATTTATAACGCCTTGAAATATTCATCGGAGTCCCCATAAAGTATATATATTCTGTATCCTGGTTAAATTCTAAGACAAAGGAGTCATATCTGTCTGTCCGCTATCCACCGAACGAAATAAGCTAGGAGGTTCAAATTTTGCCTAAATATGTTTTAGTTGCAGACCGGTTGGGATTGATAGTGGGCGAAATCGGCCCAGACGGAACAAATTTTCCCTAACAATAACTGAAAACACTCTCTAATACTTAGATTATTTAAATTTCTTTAATTTTTTTTTAATTTTTTAAAATTTCTGCTTCATATGCCCTTAAAATTTGTTGCATAAATTCATCTTGTAGCGTAAAAGCATCAAAAAGTACATAAACGTATTAGTGAGCGAAATGGGATAAAAATAGTACCATGATACGACAACAGCTAGAAACATGAAATTTGGAATGTACGGTCCTCTAATTATGTAGATACGTAAAATAGGGGGATTTTTTTTTAAATTCGTGCTTTGAAGGGATACAATTGGAAAAGAGGGATAAAAATGGTACCAAACAAACTGCTGAAGTTGAAATCATGAAATTCGGAATATACATTCATCTGATTGTGATGGTGGGAAACAAAAAGGATTTTTTGAAATTTGTAGATTTAGAAGGATACAAATGGTAGCAACCACGCGGTTGCAGCTATAAAAATAAAATTTTGTGTGTATATGTCTTTGGCTGCGTAGACGCGAAAAATAAAGAGATCTTTCGATTTTCGCACCTTCAGGATCTAAATGGAATTAAATTTGGCACTAATCAAGAAGCTAAAGCTAGAATCGTTATATGCAGTATTTGCATTCTGACTGCGTAGACGCGGAAAATATTTTTTCTCAAAATGGAGAAAGTAGTGAAACTGGCACCAAGTTAATAGCTGTAGCTAGGTGCGTATATTATTTTCTGTAACATATTTCTTCCTAAGAATATTTGGGGCACACTTTTGAAGATTACCGCCTAATGTTCACTTTTCGATTATACTTCAAGTTTTATATTTGTATATAGTGGAGGACTATTAATATTATAATGCATTTCTATGTAATATCGACAGCCTCTAATATTCCATATATGTAATACCGTGGAATACACTCCCTGGTAGAGGGTATATAAGATTCGGCCCCGACGAACTTAACATTTTCCACTCGTGCCACCAAAAATTGATTTTTTTCGAAAAAAAAAATAAGTTTAGCTTTAACAACCATCTTAAAAATATAAATAAATAAACTTTAACTTTTGAAATTTGAAATAAAGGGTGATTTTTTAAGAGCTTGATAACTTTTTTTTTAAAAAAAACGCATAAAATTTGCAAAATCTCATCGGTTCTTTATTTGAAACGTTAGATTGGTCCATGACATTTACTTTTTGAAGATAATTTCATTTAAATGTTGACCGCGGCTGCGTCTTAGGTGGTCCATCCGCTTAGTCCAATTTTGGCATTTCCACGTTTTTGAGTAACAGAGACCCAATTGGTGCGAACGGCGACGAATCGAAAATTGGTGGTCATCATTAACACTGGCCGATACAGCTGCGATATTTTCTTCAGTTCGCACTCTACGTAAGCGTGTTGGTGGTTTAATGTCCAACAATGTAAATTTGGTGCGAAATTTAGTCACAATAGCCCGAATAGCCGCTTCAGTGGGTCGATTAAACTGACCATAAAATGGAAGCGCGCAATGAACTTTCTTAACAGAGCACGCATTTTGATAATAAAATTCAATAATTTGCAAGTGTTGTTCGTTTGTAAGACGATTCATGATGAAATGTCAAAGCATACTGAGCATCTTTCTCTTTGACACCATGTCTGAAATCCTACGTGATCTGTCAAATACTAATGCATGAAAATCCTAACCTCAAAAAAATCACTCTTTAGTTGTTAATGCTAAACTAATACAGACTTGGGTTTGCATCCCGGGATTTCCCGCTGGAAAATTCCCGTGAATTCGCACATTTTTCATTTCCCGTATCCCGGGAAATTCGTACGGGAATCCCGCGGGAATTCAGTAGAAAATTTTACATATTTCTTCGCATACTTTTTTCCATCAGTTCCACAATAAAATTAAAAATGTTTTATAAAAATTTAGATCACATAGCTTTTAATCAGGTATGTTAAATATTGCAGTTGGATGACAAAATATTTTTAAGCTGCGTTCGTACTCTAAAATCCGGGAAAAATAGATTTTGGGCGTGTATCCGAACGCCAAATATAAATAATTTAAAGTTTTTGAAGCGACCGGACAAATAACAAACATTTCATTTAATGCTATAATTGTGAACGATCGATCTCCGTCGCGTCCACATTTTCCAATCAAATAAGAAATATGTGATCTTTAATAAATTTTGAAACTTGAAAAGATGTTTATCTACATATATAAAAATGAATGTTTGTCTGTCTGTATGTCCTTTATAGAATCGTAAACTATGCATTGGATCATGTGATGATCTTCAGCAAAGTTGTTGTACATGAGCCCGCGAAGGTTTTTGAGTTGGTACGACCAATTTTCGACAGATGGCGCCACTGTTATCCCCCAAAAATCGCTCTGACGACATTTCTAATAGACCGATTGTTATGAATATTTCACAATGTGGCACTCATAACCGAAATTTTCACAGAATGTAGCAGCGTGGTAGATGGTGAAAATAGGGTACTTGAATTATTGATATATCATGCGGGCGTGGCCCGGCCTATTGGATTCTATTTTTGAAAACTCAATATCTGGAGGACTGTTTCACCAATCGCCTTGAAAATTTGTGTGAATGCCTTTGGCAGGAAAATACATGACCCAACAAAAAAATTGCGGGATCGAATCAGTGGCATACAACTTGAAACTTTAAACGGCTGTATCTCATGAACTATCAGAGGTATGAAGATGATATTTGGTATATATGTTGTTATTACAGTATGAATTACAGCCAGATTAGAAGTGGGCGATGCCACGGCCATTTAAAAAGAAACCGTTATAACATTCATAATAATAGTTTTATCGTACTGAAAATTTAACAGTATGGTACATTTGGCCTAGAGATATGAACAGGTTATTTGGAATCAATATATATCGAAATATATATCCACCACGACTTTGTAACGGAACGAGACTTTCAGTCAAGAAAATGATGAACAATGTTATCGAGGCAACAATTTTGACTGGAAAATTCAGAGGTGAAGACGTATTGTTGCCACGTATCTCAATGATTCCAACAGATACATATGTCGTTCGAATTCAAACGTTTGCAGTTCCCGGTGCGACTCGCTTTCGCAATAACAATCAACAAAGCACAAGGACAATCGTTGCAAGTGTGTGGATCAAATTTGGAGAATCCATGCTTCTCACATGGGCAGCTCTATGTGGCCTGCTCACGCGTCGGAAAACCTTCTGATTTATTCACCAGATTGAAAAACAAGAAATGTTGTGTATCCCACAGCACTTCAATAAATATCGAATAGAAACAAAACGCTGCAATGTCACATTTTTTTCGAAATGAACAAAATCAATAAAATGATTCAAACTGAATTCAATATTTGTAAAATGTCTGTCTTTCAAATTAATTTTAGTTGGTAGCGTAGCAACGCGCGCAGTGTACATCGGTAATAAAAAATTATTATTTTTGCTCCGGTTAACGGTATTTGAACAACAATTGGTATGTCGGTTCTGTGCACCTATCATTCTTCTTCGAAATATCACCATTACTTTGCAACGGACCCAGACTTTCAGTGAAAATACAATTTGAAGGCAAAACAACGTTTGCCGGGTCAGCTAGTGTTATATATATTCTGTAACAGCTTCGATGTGAAATATATATTTATTTTACTTTAATAAAATGTGAATGTTTCATTGGAAAAAATAAGCTTAACTCATGGAAAACAGTATGTTGGCGATTTCCCGTGCTGTCCCGGGAAATTGAAAAAATAATTCCCGTTTCCCGGGAAATAAAAAGTACGGGGAAATGCAAACCCTAATACAGAAAGATGGTTACAAAATTATTTATTTTCAACGGAGATTCTTCTCATTCGTTTGACATTCATTTTCCCTTAGCATGATGACTCGGAAAAGTACGAAAATAAATGATTAAAACTTTTATATTCTTTGGAGATTAAAAACCCTGTAAATAGTAGAAAATATCATTAATTAGAAAACTGAGTACACAGCTTTGCTACATACGATCTCTAGTTGCTAGTGTATATGGTCTTGTCCAGCTCCAATTGTGAAATTGTAGCACGGTTTTATATAGAGGCTTAGAAGAACACCCAATAGCTAATCCGTAATGACTAAATAGTTCGCTGCCAAAAACAAAAAACAGAAGTAAACGTATGCCGTGCACCCAGCCCGCTCATTATCCAATCAAATTAATTATAAGTCGCATTATAAATCCACAAGGATATCGTATTTTTCAAGCCGCCTTTGAAGTTTTTACAAATTAATCCCATTTTTATTGCTCTGGCGGGGCAAATAAAAACGCAAAAGGAACTCCAATTGTTGTAAGTGAAATACCCGCAAAAGGAAGAAAGGATTTACAATTATTAACTTAATAATGTTCTATGGCATTGTATTGTTAATAGAACACAGAACAAAAGAATAGCCACCATTATCGTTCAGACATTGAATGACCATTATTTTATCAGTTGCTCTTCACTTCACATCATATCTCATCGCTCAACTATCGTAAATACAAATAACGCACTTGTCGATTATCGATTCGTTGGGTTAGATGACGCGTTTGTCTGTAGTCCTTTCTGGCTGACTAACTGATATCCTTTTGTCTCCCTCCGTGTTCACATTTTGTGATTTGTTTTGTTTGTGTTTGTGTTTTTATTGCAAATTGGAAATTTTATACTGTTGGCGGTGGTTATGCCGTGGTGGTGGCGGAGTTCTATCCTTGTTCTACTACCGCCGTAGCTGGACTTTGTACTAAATTCGTTTTATTCGTTTTCATGGGTGCTCTGGTTTATAGCGTGAATATAATGGTTTGTCGGAAGATTCCTTTTTGTGATATGATATGAGATGATATGTTTTATGTGTTTTGTGTTGCTGTATTGTTGAGGGGGTAGATAATGTAAAATAATTGTTCAAATTAATAGCAAATCAATTAATGATTTTAAAGTTCATCTATGGTAGATTCAGTACAATTTATTGAAATATATTATTTACCGGAGCAATACATATGGCTAGATTTTTATAGTGTGGTACCAGCAGTTTTGGCTACGTTTATAAGATCCAAATGTCCGAATACAACTGTCATTAAATTTAAATAAACCATTTATTATGAATTTATTAACATTTCGACAGTGTCTTATTTAAAACCTGTTTTTAAATTTTAAAAATTTAAAATACATCGATTAACTTATTTATTATATCATAATAACTTACTTAATCAGCTGAATTGATAGTCATCAATTAAACTTGTTTTACAAAAAATTATGTGAAAATTAAATTTTTAATTATATATGGAAACCGAAATAAATGGTAAGACAATTTCTTGCACGATTTGGTACCGATTGAAAAACTATATTTATTGCACTTCCATTTCTGTCTTCAACATTCCTCTATTCTATTATTTTTGTTTCTAATATGTATAAAAAAATGTATTTGACTTATATGTAGGGTGTTGTTGTTGGCGGGTGTAGCCATAATTTCCAAACGTAGAAACAGTTCAGTTCAGTCAAAACAACTCAAAAATAACATGCACACATTATAAACAATAGCAACCGTCCAAATAATGACCATTCAAATTAAAGCAAGCTTTTAAATACAAGTCCTTCCCACCACAACACAATACAACAAGAGCGAAATAATGGAAAATGTTTTACGAAATGAATTCGCTGTAATAATACAACAATTAGTGATATGCTTTTGTGTGTTCTGCTGTAGTTATGTTCTGCTGAATGCAAATGAAATCCGATGAAACCGAAAATGCCATAGAGTAGCATCATCATTATTCAGCATTAAACATTTACCTCAAACTTATTTTTATTGCAAACGAAACACAGACATGAAATAAATAGTGGATTGAATTTCATTTTGGTATGATGGCATTTGTTAAAGCTGCATGTGGATATCAATTGATCATAGGTGAGCCAACTGCAACAAAATTGTGAATTTATTTAAAAATGATATTTAGTAGGGAGAAGAGTTTAGGCAGTTTTCGCTAAAACAACATTGTTGCAAAAATTCAAATGTTATTTATTCCATTCTTCAAACCATATAGAAGCTGTAAATAAAGCATGACGTCAATTTAGTAAAAAGTCGAAAAATTTGGAACGCATTTTCCACATTTTAGGGAAATCTGCAAATCTAGAAAAAAATGTTCATCACTCTTATCAGCTTGCTAAAGTTTAGGTATTTTTGGTTGTTGGACCTCAAATTCGAAACAATTTGAGAGCTGTGAACTGGAATGACCAAAACTTGTATTTTTGAAAAAAAAATTGTTTTAGCGAAAACAGCAATAACACAGTTCTGCTCCCTACCAAATGTAATTTTTAAATAAATTCACCATTTTGTTCCAGTTGGCTCATCTACGGTCATTATTTGATATTTATATTTAAATGCAGCTTTAACAAATGCCATAATACCTAACGGATTGTAAACAAATAAAAACGGTGTTAAGTTCGGCCGAGCCGAACTTTATATACCCTCCACCATGGATTGCATTCCACAAAGGTTACCGATTTTCGTAGAAGTGCACTAACATTATAGGAAAATGTTAAATTTGTTTAATATAGCCAAACCAAAACAAATAAAAATATTTAAAAAAATAATTTTATTAATAAACTAGCTTTTTGTACCCGGCGTTGCACGGGTTTTCGTCTTCCTTATGTATATAACTTTGTATGCTCGCAATTTTTGTTTTGTATATTTTTACTTCTGTAAATTAGTTTAAATTAATACTTATTTATTTAAATTCATAAGTTACATTTTTAAAATGTAAAAACTTCATGAAAATTTAAATAATGGAAGGGTCTGTCGGAAGTCCCCAGATAGTAAAATAAGAGTTCCACATAATGGTTGTGTATTTGATCTAAAATCTTGAAGTGTCCGATTAAGCGCTTGTAGGGATTTCTTATGTGCCATGGTGCAGTCATCCCACACAATCAGCTTGTATGTTTTCAGCATTTTCGGCATGCCTGAACTTTTGCAATATTACAGGTTGGAGAATCAACAAATTTCATACTACATGGTAATTTCAACGCTGAATGTGCCGTTCGTCCTCCATCCAATAATGTAGCAGCAATACCGGGGGAAGCAATATCTAAAGCTATCCCATTTTGAGTGCGGCTGTGCCCTAATACCAAAGTGATGAGAAAGGTTATAACTGTGCCTCCTGGTGCATCGAGAAAAAAGGCCGCCGCTGTCATTTGTTACTGCAGTTATAATTTTATCAAAGGCCACAATTTGCAATTAATAGAGTTTTTTTGTTGCGACAAACAAACGCAACGCATTGAATTGCCGTTCTCTTAGCAAATCCCAATCAATAATGTCAACGATAGAACGTTCAGGCACCATCAATCCAAGTTGATTAAGAGTTTTGTTGCTGATGGCTAGGAATATGTCTTAAATTTTTATCAGCGTATCTTTGAAAATGTTAATCGCAAATGATATAGAATCGTAACGGTCCGATAATGTTGCAAAATGTCCTCACTCATACCCTCTTTGAATTTTTCCCACATGTCTTTTGGGTTAGATGGCGAGCAGGTTCTTAATATTATCGCAAACAAAGTTCGTATCTGGAGATGATGGCAGCTGACAGAAGCATACATTAATGTGGTCTCACAGTTTCTGACACGCCTCTCTCAATTGCTCTTAAAATTGAAACTGAAGTGGGTCCTCTCACGTAAACTTATAACATTCCCAAATAATAACATTCTGCGTTGTTTGGGTGTACGGTATAAACACGGCCCAATGCATATGAAGCGTAAACAATTTGATACCCATCTACTGGAACACCTTGTTTGGTTCGAGTATGAGGAAACGCGCCAGTTGTTCATACCATGACCTCTTATATTCAAGAACCAAACCCTTACCTGAACGTAGCGGCAGAAAAAAATCGTGTTACTTTATAGTCCCTTTTTGTAGCATGACCTTTATATAGTCAAGGGTCATCGTCTGTTCGTTACAAAAAAATATTGAATATAGTGTTTGTGATGCCCATTTGTCGTGCCTTCCCCTATTATAGCCAGAAAACGTCCCCTTTCCACAGGCTAGATACAGTAAAATGTTCAAGAGAATCCGTTATTCGTTACTTGTTTTGTGATAATTTTAATATATTGTTCGTGTGGGCAGTCTCACGTCCATTTGTATCATCACCATTGTATAGTCACCATTCAGAAACTATCCTCAGTTCATAAGTTAGTCACAATAAAATTTTCAAGAGAATCCGCGCTTCGGAACGTGTTTTATGAAAGTTTTAAAATATAGTTTGTGTGGGCGGTGCCACGCCATTTTTTCGTATAATGACCCAGTATATCCTGGAACCATCCCTTGCCCAGAAGTTAGCTGCAGTAAAATTATCGACCGAATCCATCCATCGTTATGCCTGTTGTGATAGTTTTAAAATATTTTTTGTGTGGGAGGTACCACCCCCTTTGTCCTATCGTGACATAGACTATCCAGGAACCATCCTCAGTGCAAAAGATAGATACAGTAAAATTTTCAGGCGAATCGGTCCACCGGTTTGGAGTCCAATACGCAACATACAGACATACAGACACACATTGATTTTTATATATAGATATTTGATAAGTACAAACTACGCCATTACTAAAAATTGAGCGATACACACTTCAACAACGCATTGAAATTATTAAAATTCATGAATGAAAATGATCCGGAATTCCATCGAAATCATCTTGACTGATGAGGCCCATTTCCACCTTAGTGGCTACGTCAACAAGCAAAATTGTCGCATCTGGGGCTCGGAAAACCCAAGAGTTATTATGGAGAAGCCTCATCGTGTGACTGTTTGGTGCGGTTTATGGTACGGCGGGGTCATTGGACCTTACGACTTCTTCCTTTGGGGCCACGTAAAAGATAAGGTCTACGCCAACAGCCCAGCGTCGATTCAAGGCCGCAAAGATAGAATTCGTGAGGCTATCGAGGACATAGGGCAGCCACTTTGCGATTTGGGTATGGAAAATTTCATCAAAAGGATATGGTCCTGTAAGCGTGGTCGTGGTGGCCATTTGGCTGATGTTGTTTTTCTTTATTAACGTCATACCTTCCACTTTATTATGAAATAAACATCCGATCATTTATCTCAAAAAATGGCATTTTTCTTTGAATACACCTCTTGTTGGAAAATGCTGTAGTTAGGGTACTTGAGCACATTATTTGAATATACTTCAAGTATTGTATTTGTCTACTGGGATATCACGCTGTCTAAATTTATTTAAATGGTGTAGCCTTTTTACTTGTTTGGACCTTACTTTTCTATAATACATATCTAAAGGTTATCTTTCTATGTTATTTTGTTTAATTTTAAGACTTATTTTTATACACTCCACGAGAGTATTATGTCTTTGTGCATTTGTTTGTAACACCCAAAAGGAAGCGAGATAGACCCATTGTTAATTATACCGATCGTCTTAGAATCACTTTCTGAGTCGATTTAGCAATGTCCGTCTGTCTGTCTGTCCGTCCGTCCGTCCGTCCATCTATTCTTGTAATCACGATACAGGTCGCAATTGTAGACAGAACCAAATGAAACTTTGCACAACGACGTTTATCGGGATAAGGACGAACGCTATTTAATTTGAAGAAAATCGGTTCAGATTTAGATATAGCCCCCATACGAATTTCACTCCCGATTTGACACTTTTCACTCTAGATACCACATATTACAATAGATTTTCTTCAAAATTGGCAAAACATCTTATATTGTAACTAGAAACACCTGTGGTAAAAATGTGTTAGATCGGTTCAGATTTATATATAGCTCCCATACAAATTTCTCTCCCGATTTGACTTTTTCCGCTCTAGAGACCACATAATGCATCAGATTGTCTTCAGATTTGGTAAAACATCTTATATTTCCACTAGAACCACCCATGGTGAATATCGGTCAGATCGGTTCAGATTTATATATAGCTCCCATACAAATGTAGCTCTCGATTTGACTTTTTCCGCTCTAGAAACCACATATTGTATCTGGTTGTCTTCAGATTTGGCAAAACATCTTATATTTAAACTAAGAACATCTATGGTGAAAATAGGTCGGATCGGTTCAGATTTAGATATAGCCCCCATACAAATGTCGTTCCCGATTTGACATTTTCCTCTGTAGAAACCACATATTGTACTCGATTTTCTTTAAATTTGGCACAACATCTTATAATCTTACTAGAAACACCTATGCAGAAATTGGGTAAGATCGGTTCAGATTTAGATATAGCCCCCATACAAATGTCGCTCCCGATTTGACTTTTGCCGCTTTAAAAGCCACATATTGTGCTCGATTTTCTTTAAATTTCGCACAACATCTTATAATCTAACTAAACAAAACTATGGTGAAAGTGGGTAAGATCGGTTCAGATTTAAATTTAGCCCAATTTCAAATGTTGCTCCCATAAGTTTAACCGATTTTGGCCAAACTATACATTTTATATTTCACTTATTTCGTTCCAGGTTTCAATATATCCTCATACAAATGTCCTTTCCGATATAAAATTTTTTGTCAAACACATACATTTACAGGATACAAAAAACCTTCCCGTTTTCACTTTTTCACCGAATTGAATTGTATTCGGATTGAAAGTGGAGTGTATCATAGAGTCGGCCCGCCCGACTTTAGCCTTTCCTTACTGGTTTATAAATAATAATGTTTTTTTATACATCATAATTTCACTTCATAAAATTAATTGTTGATCACCAGAAAATCTATATATTTACTAAACTTGAGGTCAAACAAAACAATACAGCGCAATCAGTTTTTAATTTTTCTGATAAGTAACTTAAAAGCACGTTGACGTGGCAAAAGTCGAATAACGCAACTTGAGTACAACACACGTGATTCACAGTCACACAGATAATCTGCAGATAATACTCTGATGTTGTCCATGATGGAGGGTATATAAGGTTCGGTCGTTCCGTCAAACTTAACGGCCATTTTACTAGTTTTTTCTTTTTTTGTTTTCGATTTAAATTTAATCACGTCAAACGTTGTATATATGTATGTATATCAACACATGTACATATAAACCTATACATCCAATCACGTTTTATATGTATGTATGTGTATCTATACAATGCAAAAACAAACATAAAATAGCCTTATAAATCAATAAAATTTCATTGAAATCCTCTAACAGAAGGAGGTATCTGCATGAAAACAAACCCTCTAGTATTACTCGTAAATACATACATATATGTATGTATAGATGTATGTGTGCATGTAACAAAAGCTTTTAAAGTTACTCTCGCTTGCAGGAATAAATACATATCCCCATGTACGTAGTCACAATCGCAGATATGTACATATGTGTATGGAAGGAAGGAAGAAGGAACATTTCCGCAGCACGCTCTTCAAAGTGTGCGTGTTGGCGTGTATTTCTGACACACATACATTCGTCGCTCCATACATACATGCATATGTATGTATATGTTTGTATGTGCCAATGTGTGGTGGATCGTAAATAAAAATTTGATTTAAATATATTGTAAAGGGTAATGCTATATATTATCATTTGCTTATTTTTATTGCGTTTACATTCACATACTCGTATATGTATTGGAATGGGTCACGAAGAATACTGGCGCGGTTACCAACCAAAATGAAAACTGTAAATTAAATAATATGTTTTACTTTGAACTGGAATACTGTCCTGGCTCAAGATGCAAATTTATTTTCAAATGTCATTGTGACATTTATTACTTGACTGTACACTACCTTTATTATGACTTCTGGCCGGTGACGACTCTTTAATTGAATGATTCTCCCAAACGAATGAGAACCACAAATATCCGTCCGAATACACCATTCGACAGTTCATATTACACTTGAACTGGATGGTATATATAAATAGGCTAAGTGGAGTTAATTGTTTTTGTTTTAGTTTTTCATTTCCTCTTCCTGTTACCACTTAAAAGAACTACAAAGTTCCAAAGGATACAAATTTTGAAACATTATTTTAAATACTCATTTATATGATATGATACCGGTGAACGTGTCAAATTTAATAGAAGAATATTTACTAAAAATACTCAAATTACATACATGAATATTTGAATATTTTGATTCTGAAAAACCACCTTTTGTATGTACATATTAAGATTTTGCAAGATTTGAAGAAGATCTTTTAAAATATGTGGTTTCTAGATCAGAAAAAGTCAAATACGGACCGAAATTTGAATGGGAGCTATATATAAATCTGAACCGATCTGACCTATTTTCGCCATAGGAGTTCTTAGTTTAAGTATAAGCTCTTTTCCCAAATTTGAAGACATTTTTGATAAAATATGTGGTTTCTAGGGCGGAAAAAGTCAAATTGGGAGTGAAATTTGTGTGGGGGCTATACATAAATCTGAAGCGATCCGACCCATTTTCACCGTGGGTGTTTCTAGTGGACATATAAGATATTTTGTCAAATTTGAAGAAGATCTGATAAAATATGTGGTAACTACAGTGAAAAGAGTTAAATCGTAAGTAAGGTAGTGAAATTCGTATGGGGGCTATATAATCTAAATCTGAACCGTTTTTCTTCAAATTAAATAGCGTTCGTACTTATCCCGAAAAACTTCGTGTGCAAATTTTCATTTGGTTCTGGCTACAATTTCTACGAAAGAAGTGGAAATTTCCAACAAAACCAAATAGGATGTCGAGATTAAGACTATTTGAGATAATCTAATTAGATATTGTAGAATTTTTGTTCAAATTTATACCCTTCTTACAATAAATAAAAGCATTTTTCAATCATAACATTCTCTTTTTCGAATGCCGTGATTTGGCCCCAGTACTTTGATTACAAGTATAGATGGACAGGCGGACAGACAGACATACATTGTTAAATCGGTTCATAACGTGATTCTAAGTCGATCGGTATAATAAACAATGGGTGTTACAAACAAATGCCCAAAGACATTGCACTCGTTTGATTTATTGATTTATGGTACTCTTGCTGTATTTAAGCAATATGATAGTCGATTTTAGTTAAATTGTTACAATACTTCACACTTTGCTTAAAAACATAACCCAGTTTCAACGGTACATATTTTGGTATAGCTGCTATATAAATTTCCCTGCCGATTTATATTTTTACAGCTTTAGGAGCCTCATATTGCTTGATTTTGGTAGCCTTTGACACTTCATGTTATATTTCACCCAGAAACGTGTGAAATTGGCCGACCGCACCACACACCAATTCCTTCTTCACAATCCGTATGTGGAATCGACTTTCGACAGATATCTTTCCCGCCAATTACAGCATTCAGAGATTCCAAACAAACACTACTCCCTATTTCCTCCTTCCAATTCATTATCTCATTTCTGTCAGTGCATTTATAAGATACATGCCATGATTGTTGCTTCACTAAAGAATAAAGAGAAAGTGAACAATAAGGTCTTATGTTTTGATATAGTCACCATACTAATGTCCCTCCTTATTTGACTTCTTGGCGTTAGATTATTTGACACGAATTGTTAGATTTTACCAATGATGAACGTAAAACAAAAAATATGGAGAACATAAAATCGCACCCCAAATTTGAATGTTGCCGGCAGTAAAGTTTCGCTGACATTTTAAAACACTAGGATTGCAAAAAGCCAATGCATATCCAATTGCTTATCGAGGGCTTATATTCAAAAATTGCTATGAACCATTTACTCGAAAAAAGGTTTTTGATGCTAAACTATTTTCTGATTTGGCTGTGATCTGTCATAAAAATTTGGTAATTTTTTCGAAAGCCGTTTTTATACACTCCACGAGAGTAGTATGTCTTTGTGCATTTGTTTGTAACACCCAAAAGGAAGAGAGATAGACCCATTGTTAATTATACCGATTGTCTAAGAATCATCACTTTTTGAATCGATTTAGCAATGTCCGTCTGTCTGTCCAACTATTCTTGTAATCACGATTCAGGTCGCAGTTGTAGCCAGAACCAAATGAAACTTTGCACAACGAAGTTTTTCGGGACAAGGACGAACGCTATTTAATTTGAATATAATCGGTTCAGATTTAGATATAGCCCCCATACGAATTTCACTCCCGATTTGACTCTTTTCACTCTAAATACCACATACTACAACAGATTTTCTTCAAAATTGGCAAAACATCTTATATTTCAACTAGAAACACCAGTGGTGAAAATGTGTTAGATCGGTTCAGATTTATATATAGCTCCCATACAAATTTCGCTCCCGATTTGACTATTTACGCTCTAAGAACCACATATTGTATCAGATTGTCTTCAGATTTGGCAAAACATCTCATATTTAAACTAGGAACACCTATGTTGAAAATTAGTCAGATCGGTTCAGATTTGTATATAGCTCCTATTCAAATTTCGCTCTCGATTTGACTTTTTCTGGTCTAGAAACCACTTATTTTTACAGATCTTCTTCAAATTTGGCAAAATATATTATACTTCCACAAGAAACACCCATGGTGAATATAGGTCAGATCGGTTCACATTTATATATAGCTCCCTCACAAATTTCACTCCTGATTTTACTTTTTGGACTCAATAAATCCCATATTTTAACAGATCTTCATCAAATTTGGAAAAATATTTTATGCTTCCATTAGAAACACCCATGGCAAAAATTGGCCAGATCGGTTAAGATGTATATATAGACCCCATACAAATTTCGCTCCCAAATTTTTCCGCTCTAAAATCCACATATTTTAACAGATTTTCTTCAAAATTGGCAAAACACCCTATATTTCAACTGGAAACACCTGTGGTGAAAATGTGTTAGATCGGTTCAGACTTACATATAGCTCCCATACAAATTTCGCTCCCGGGTTGACTTTTTCCACCCCAGAAACCAAATATTTTCACCGAATTTCTTCAAAATGAGCATAACACCTTTACTTGAACTGAAAAAACTTATTTTGAAAGTTAGTCACTTCACTCCATGTTTGGATATAGCCCCGAAACAAATATTATTCTCGATTTGACAAATCATATTAACCTGTGATTAGGAAACATACAAAAATCCTTCCCGATTTCACTTTTGAATTGAGTTCGGATAGAAAGTGAATTGAATTGTGTTCGGATAGAAAGTGGAGTGTTTCATATAGCCGGCCCCGCCCGACTTTAGCCTTTCCTTACTTGTTATTCCTATTACATTTCTCTTGAAAGTTTCCAGGTGAAAATTTTTAATTGTATGCCTATGTTTAACAATTTCTTACTGGTTTCGTATGTAAAGTAAATTGTTATTTAAGAATATTTTCACCTTGTGTTGTCATTTATTTTGGTTTAAGACCAAAGGTTGTCTCAAAAGTCTCAGTAGGACCCAAAATTAGCAAAAAGGCAAAGTGAGACCTTTATTGTTGCAGCTAAAAGTTGACTGCGCAGTTTCGATGGGCGCTACCCCATCTCGTCAGAACTTTCGCAACGAATGTGTCTTTGACTTAAATCAGGGTTCATATTAGTACCAGCGCCATTTCACCTTTTTTGTCGATTCCTCTAGGAAAACAAGAAATTTAAGGTTTAACCAGATAGCACGAGGGGTTATGTATTGACATTATGTCAGCCATTGTCGGTATGATATTTTTGTTTCACAATAAAGATCCTGCAAATATCTTCACAAAAAAATGTGTATTCTCCTAGCTGGATTTCGCAAAAAACGGCTACTTGCGAATTTAAAAAGTTTTGTTTGTAGTAATAAACCAATACTCATTATTAGTGTAAGTAATGTAAATATACGAATTTGAAATATATCTAAATATTTACTATATAAGTAAATATAAATTAGTGCTTAATAAAATATTTTTTTAATATTTTCCGTATTCCCGGGAATTTAAAAAAATTTTCCCGAGAATTCCCTGACCATAAAGACCGTAATGCATAATAAATAAAAAAAAATAATTTTCAAAAAATATTCAATTTGTATTTTTTGTTTGCCCTATCGCAATATCCACTTTTTGTAAAAATTTTGGAAAAAGTATAAAAATAGTACCAATCCAAACGGAAGAATCTGGAATCTTTCAATTCGGTGTGTACATCACAGAAAATGCGTTTTCTACACAACATTGCCAACATTTCATTAAAAACGTTAACGAGTTTACAATAAATCTTATTTATATGTGTGGGCATTAAAAGCTATGTGCTTATTTCAACATTTATAGTGCTCAATTTTTAAACATGCAAAAGTGGCTATGAACCATAACACCGCGAATAAGGATAAGGAAATTTTGAAAACTTGCAATTGGTATTAATTAATAATTACTTTTTCAATAAGGGGAAAAAATCAGATTTTTCGCTCTACTGAAAAGTTGTTTTTTTGTTCATATCCACTTTTGAATATAAGCCCTCGATATATTTTAATTTTCTCTATTCGGGTCTCTGATTTTTATACCCTACACCACTTCGTGGTCTAGGGTATTATAAGTTAGTTTCGCGCCAAATGTTTGTAACACCAAGAAATAATCGAGCTAGACCCACCTTTAAGTATACCGATCGGCTTAGAATCACCAGCTGAGTCGATTTAACGATGTCTGTCTGTCCGTCTGTCCGTCTGCTGTCCATCTAAGCTTGTTCGCACTCTACAGGTCGCAATTGTTGTCCGATTGTCATGAAACTTGGCAGAAGTTATTTTTTCTGGTCAAGGACCATTGGTATTGAATTTGGACGAAATCGGTTCAGATTTAGATATAGCCCCCATACAAATGTCGCTCCCCATTTGACATTTTCCGCTCTAGAAAAGACATATTGTACCCGATTTTCTTTAAATTTTGCAGAACATCTTATAATCGAACTAGAAACACGTATGCAAAAATTGGGTAAAATCGGTTCAGATTTAGATATAGCCCCCATACAAATGTCGCTCCCGATTTGACATTTTCCGCTCTAGAAAAGACATGTTGTACCCGATTTTCTTTAAATTTTGCAGAACATCTTATAATCCAACTAGAAACACGTATACAAAAATTGGGTAAGATCGATTCAGATTTAGATATAGCCCCCGTACAAATGTCGCTCCCGATTTGACATTTTCCGCTCTAGAAACGACATATTGTACCTGATTTTCTTTAAATTTGGCAGAACATCTTATAATCCAACTAGAAACACGTATGCAAAAATTGGGTAAGATCGGTTCAGATTTAGATATAGCCCCCATACAAATGTCGCTCCCGATCTGACATTTTCCGCTCTATAAACGACATATTATACCCGATTTTCTTTAAATTTAGCAGAACATCTTATAATCGAACTAGAAACACGTATGCAAAAATTGGTTAAGATCGGTTCAGATTCAGATATAGCCCCCATACAAATGTCGCTCCCGATTTGACATTTTCCGCTCTAGAAACGACATATTGTACCCGATTTTCTTTAAATTTGGCAGAACATCTTATAATCAAACTAGAAACACGTATGCAAAAATTGGGTAAGATCGGTTCAGATTCAGATATAGCCCCCATACAAATGTCGCTCCCGATTTGACATTTTCCGCTCTAGAAACGTCATACTGTACCCGATTTTCTTTAAATTTTGCAGAACATCTTATAATCCAACTAGAAACACGTATGCAAAAATTGGGTAAGATCGGTTCAGATTTAGATATAGCCCCCATACAAATGTCGCTCCCGATTTGACATTTTCCGCTCTATAAACGACATATTGTACCCGATTTTCTTTAAATTTAGCAGAACATCTTATAATCGAACTAGAAACACGTATGCAAAAATTGGGTAAGATCGGTTCAGATTCAGATATAGCCCCCATACAAATGTCGCTCCCGATTTGACTTTTTCCGCTCTAGAAACCATTTCCCGATTTTCTTTAAAATTGGCACAACATTTTACAATCGAACTAGAAAAACCTCTGCTAAAAGTGGGTAAGATCGGTTCAGGTTTAGATATAGCCCTCATACAAATGTTGCTCCCGAATGTTTAACCGATTTTGGCCAAACTTTACATATTATATTTCACCGATAAACGTACATGGTGAAAGCGGGTCACATCGTTCCTGGTTTCGATATACCCCCATACAAATGTCCTTTCCGATTTAACATTTTTTATCAAACCAATACATTTACAGGATTCAAAAATCCTTCCCGATTTCACTTTTTGAATGAATTGAATTGTCGTGAGATATATAGTCGGCTCCATCCGTCTTTAGCCTTTCCATACTGTTGGGGAGATGCCCATATGTCCATACTTTGGTATAACATAAATGGGGCCCATTCTGCTCTATTACAGCTCTAGAAACTACATCTTACCTCGGATCTACATCAAATTTTGCAGATCATTCTATGTTTCAACTAGGAATACCTACCGTGAATGAGAAATATATTGGCGCATGTTTTGGCACAGGCCTCAAGTGTTGTTATAGGCCCCCTTCAAATGTCCGTCCGATTCATCCAATTACCTCTGTATAATCTGTATTTGTCTTTGGATCTTGATCAATTTTTCCAGATCATGTTATATTTACTTTACTCGGAATATCTGCTGGAAAATTGGATCAATTACATTATTATTTACCATATTCATTAAATTTGACTAAAGATGCATTTATAGTATAATTTATATGAACTACATAAAATTGATCCCATGAAATACCTGGGTTTAGTAATCAAAGCGAGGTAAAAACGCAGGGAGTGGTGTAGGGTATTATATAGTCGGCCCCGCCCGACTTTAGCCTTTCCTTACTTGTTTTTTTTTCAAAAATATTCCGCAAAAAGTCAGCAATTATATCAAAAAATATGTTGGTATACTCCATACCATAAAATCGTTTTTCAAAATTTTTGAATTTACTCCCAATTATACTTAAACTTTATGGAGCCTAGCTTAGACTTTGCAACCTAATGTTTCCCTGCAGCACAAACCTTACCTACAGCTACGTAACATGTCATACACCTATGTCAAACATAACAGAAGTTACAAAGATATTATCGATATAATTTTTAAATATATGATTCTAACTATATATGTATCACTTTAATATCGATGCTAACCAACTGGTTTTTCATATCTTTGATTCAGTTAAATTCGACTATAGAATTCCATTGTGCACAATATGTATACATATATGTGTATAGTTTATAACTTTTTATCAGGATCTTCATTTCCCCACCCCTTTGGCAAAACATTCATTTCAATCATTAAGTCCTTTGTGTATGGAATCATGTTTATTTTCGTAATTATTGACACTTATAAAAATCTTATCCATAGAAACCATAAAGTATACAAACTATCACTTTTGTTCGACTGCATGTACAACAAAACACACATTCATTCATACGCCCCTTTTGAAAGGCGAGCACGCACACACTCATTTCCACTGAAGTGTATCCTTTTTATGCACGATTGTTAGAGTTATTATATGGCTGGTCCTTGTACACAATCCCATTGACAGTTTACATTGAATGGACGTTTACATTCAAGTATGATGTCGGCTGGATGATGAAAGTGAGTACGAGCAAAACACACATGGAAATTATTCTAGTACAGCTAGTACGAGTATGGATGGATGTATGTGTTTGCATACACACCACCACCACCTTTTTTCAGCCGTCCTTTTTCCTCAATGAAAAGCCTACTTTTTGGCTTTGTTGGTGGTGTCTGAAAGGAACGTGTGCACGTTGTGAGTACATGCATCATAGCCGGTTACAACAATGTTTCGGTTGTTACGGCCGCTGGAACGGACGATGTGCGCACACTTTTTGTGGGTAGGTAGGTATAGATTTAATGAACCCTTTTTCTGGCGCTTTGTTGATTCAATTAGAAGTTGTAATTATGGGAAATTTATTTATTATAATTTCATTAAGATTGATATCAGAGTTTATTTAAAAATCACACGCTTGTTTATTTTCCCTTTTTGTTGGTTGTGTCCGATTTGAGGTAAGTGATTGGTAGGTAATGTCAATATTAATGTATAAGCAAATTATGCAATTTACAACGCGATTTTACACACACACATGTATGTATGTATGTTTGGTTGATGTGCAAAAGAGGAAGGATAGATTTATCTAGAAACCTTTGAATAAATAACATGAAGATCAGAGCTGGAACAAGAAAAGTTTATTTTTAAAATAGTGAATAAAAAAGGTCAAATAAACATAACTAGTTCAAAAGGACAGCAATTAATACTTGATCATTTTAAGTGATCATAATAGTTTTTGGAAGTGTCATGAGAGAAAAAAGCGTTAAACTTCTGCAAAAAATGTTTTCAAAACTCGAACTAAAAACAACCGCGCTGTAGTGCTTGAATGAGCTGTATATTAACTGAAGTCGAATATTTATGATATTACTGATCGCATCGATAAATTAGCTAAAACAAAATTAAAAATGTTTGCATGAGAACTCTGACTTCGTTTAAGCATTACCGAAGGATTTTAGAAGAATAACACCACTATCCTACAAATTCAGACTTTTTGATTTGGAAAGGCTAAAGTCGGACGGACGACTATATAATACCCTACACCACTCCCTGCGTATATACCTCTCTTTGATTACTAAACCCAGGTATTTCATGGGAGCAATTTTATGTAGTTCATATAAATTATACAGTTACTATCAATTCATCTTTAGTCAAATTTAATGAATATGGTAAATAATAAAGTAATTGATCCAATGTTCCAGCAGATATTCCGAGCGAAGTGAATATAACATGATATGGAAAAATTTATCAAGATTCAATGATAAATACAAACTATACAGCGGTAATATGATGAATCGGACGGACATTTGAAGGGGACCTATAACAACACTTGAGGCCTGTGCAAAAAAATGCGCCATTATATTCCGTAGGTATTCCTAGTTGAAACATATAATGGTCTGCAAAATTTGATGAAGATTCAATGTAAGATGTAGTTTCTAGAGCTGTAATAGAGCAGAATGGGCTCATTTGGGTTATACCAAAGTATGGACATATGGGCATCTCCCCAACAAGTATGGAAAGGATAAAGAAGGACTGAGCCGACTATATGATACACCCCACTTTCTATCTCACTACAATTCAATTCGGTAAAAAAGTGAAATAGGGAAGGATTTTTGAATCCTGTAAATGTATGTGTTTGACAAAAAATGTTAAATCGGAAATGACATTTGTATGGGGGTATTTTGAAACCTGTGACCCGCTTTCACCACGTATGTTTATTGGTGAAATATAATATGTAAAGTTTGGCTAAAGTCGGTTAAGGATTCGGGAGCACCATTTGTATTGGGGCAATATCTAAATCTGAATCGATCTTACCCACTTTCATTTGTATTGGGGCTCTAAATCTGAACCGATCTTACCCACTTTCAGCATAGGTGTTTTTAGTTGGATTATAAGATGTTGTGCCAATTTTAAAGAAAATCGGGAACAATATGCCGTTTCTAAAGCGGAAAAAATGAAATCGGGAGCGACATGGGGACTGTATATAAATCTGAACCGATTTCCTCCAAATTCAATACCGATCGTCCTTGGCCAAAAAAAGTAATTTCTGCCAAATTTCATGATAATCGTACTGCAATTGCGACCTGTAGAGTGCGAACAAGCTTAGATGGACAGCAGACGGACAGACAGACATAGGTAAATCGATTCAGCTGGTGATTCTAAGCCGATCCGTATACTTGGATCTAGCTCGATTATTTATTGGTGTTACAAACATTTGGCGGAAAACTAACTTATAATACCCTAGTCCACGAAGTGGTGTAGGGTATAAACAAGTAAGGAAAGGCTAAAGTCGGGCGGGGCCGACTATATAATACCCTACACCACTCCCTGCGTATGTACCTCGCTTTGATTACTAAACCCAGGTATTTCATGGGAGCAATTTTATGTAGTTCATACAAATTATATAAATTATATTCATATAATTTATATGATGTAAATTCATCTACAGTCAAATTTAACGAGTATGGTAAATAATATGGTAATTGATCCAATTGTCCGACAGACAAATACAAATTATACAGTAGTATACCAACGTCATACCAAAGTATGGACATATGGGCATCACCCAAACAATTCTCATTGCAATTCAATTCGGTAAAAATTGAAATCGGGAAGGATTTTTGCATCCTGTAAATGTATGTGTTTGACAAAATTTGTTAAATCGGAAAGGACATTTGTATGGGTGTATATTGAAACCAGGAACGATGTGACGCGCTTTCACCATGTCTGTTTATTGGTGAAATATAATATGTAAAATTTGGCCAAAATCGGTTAAACATTCGGGAGCAACATTTGTATGAGGGCTATATCTAAATCTGAACCGATCTTACCCACTTTCGCCATTGGTTTTTTAGTTGGATTATAAGATGTTGTGCCAATTTTAAAGAAAAACGGGTACAATATCTGGATTTTAGAGCGGAAAAAGTCAAATCGGGAGCGACATTTGTATGGGGGCTATATCTAAATCTGAACCGATCATACCCACTTTCAGCATAGGTGTTTCTAGTTCGATTATAATATGTTGTGCCAATTTTAAAGAAAATCGGGTACAATATGTGGTTTCTAAAGCGGAAAAAGTGAATTCGGGAGCGACATTTGTATGGGGGCTATATCTAAATCTGAACCGATCTTACCCAATTTTTGCATACGTGTTTCTAGTTCGATTATAAGATGTTCTGCAAAATTTAAAGAAAATCGGGTACAATATGTCGTTTCTAGAGCGGAAAATGTCAAATCGGGAGCGATATTTGTATTGGGGCTATATCTAAATCTGAACCTATCTTACCCAATTTCGGCATAGGTGTTTCTAGTCAGATTATAAGATGTTGTACCAAATTTAAAGAAAATCGGGTACAATATGTGGTTTCTAGAGCGGAAAATGACAAATCGGGACCGACATTTGTATGGGGGCTATATCTAAATCTGAACCGATTTCCTCCAAATTCAATACCAATGGTCCTTGGCCAGAAAAATAACTTCTGCCAAGTTTCATGACAATCGGACAACAATTGCGACCTGTAGAGTGCGAACAAGCTTAAATGGACAGCAGACGGACGGACGGACGGACAGACGGACAGACGGACAGACAGACATCGTTAAATCGACTCAGCTGGCGATTCTAAGCCGATCCGTATACTTAAAGGTGGGTCTAGCTCAATTATTTCTTGGTGTTACAAACATTTGGCGGAAAACTAACTTATAATACCCTAGACCACGAAGTGGTGTAGGGTATAAAAAAGAAAAAAATCGTTAATTTATTTAATTTTAAACTTCATTCCATTGTAAACGGCACGATTTTTCACATCACTAGCTTTGATTACTACTAAAGTTTGAGTATGTACCCAGCAAAAAGACATCACCCAAAGAAGTGAAAAAGATATTCATCTTGTGATCCAGAAGTAGTGAAACTGGTATCATCACCAATGAATTTAACATATAGTTTTCATATGAGGGATGTCCTTCGTTTTGAAAGACTTAAAATTTATTTTAAAGTAGTTGCAAAGAAATCGTTTCTTCATAAAGGTGTGTCCATCCAATCGCCTGTAGCTCCTGAAATATTTGAAAAGTTAATTCCAATTACCTTGTATGGTTCCATTAGATTTTTAAAGTTTTTATAATTTAAATAGTTTTATTTTGATTTTTAAAACGATTTATTGATTTTTTTCTAGTTTTAAAATCATATTCTTATACGCCTTTTTAAAGACTATGAGAATTTTGAAGTAGTGAAATAATTTATACTTTCAACGAATTTTTCAAAGTTATTTAATGTAATTAGAATAGTCAACAGAATGAACATTTCATCATTAGTTTATTAACACAAGCAGGCTTGCCAAATGAATTTTTCCTTTATCCCTAAAGTTCATGGCTATCCACAAAGATCCCTAAATACAGAAAAAGTTGTTTTATTTAAAAGAATGATTTGTCAACGATATCTGTCTGATATTTATACCCTACACCACTTCGTGGACTAGGGTATTTTATGTTAGTTTCGCGCCAAATGTTTGTAACACCAAATTTCTTCAAATTTGGCTTAACACCTTATCATCAAACTAGAACTACCTATGGCGAAAACGGGTTAGATCGGTTCAGATTAGATATAGCCCCCATACAAATGTCGCTCCCGATTTGACTTTTTCCGCTGTAAAATCCACATATTGTACCTGATTTTCTTTAAATTTGGTACAACATCTTATAATCCAACTAGAAACACATATGCAGAAATTGGGTTAGATCAAATGTCACTACCGATTTGACTTTTCCGCTTTAGAAACCACATATTGTACCCGATATTCTTTAAAATTGGCACAACATTTTATAATCGAACTAGAAACACCTATGCATAAATTGGGTAAGATCGGTTCAGATTTAGATATAGCCCTCATAAAATGTCACTCCCGATTTCACTTTTACCGCTCTAAAATCCACATATTGTACCCCTTTTTTCTTTAAAATTGGCACAACATTTTATAATCGAATTAGAAACACCTATGGTGAAAGTGGGTAAGATCGGTTCAGATTTAGATATAGCCCTCATACAAATGTTGCTCCCGAATGTTAAACCGATTTTGGCAAAACTTTACATATTATATTTCGTCAATAAACATACATGGTGAAAGCGGGTCACATCGTTCCAGGTTTCAATATACCCCCATACAAATGTCCTTTCCGATTTAACATTTTTTGCCAAACACATACATTTACAAGATGCAAAAATCCTTCCCGATTTCATTTTTTACCGAATTGAATTGTAATGAGATAGAAAGTCCGCCCGTCTTTAGCCTTTCCTTACTTGTTTGGGAGATGCCCATATGTCCATACATTGGTATAACTCAAATGGGGCCCATTCTGATATATTGCAGCTCAAGAAACTATATCTTACATCGTATCTTCAATTTTGCATATCATGATATTTTTCAACTAGGAAAACCTACCGTAATTGAGAAATATATAGGCCCATGTTTTGGACCAGGCCCAAAATGTTGTTATAGGCTTCCTTTTGAAATGTCGGTCCGATTCATCTTATTACTACTGTATAATTTGTATTTTTCTTTCGGATAATTGGATCAATTACCATATTATTAACCATATTCGTTAAATATGACTAAAGATGAATTTATAGTAACTGTATAATTTATATGAACCACATAAAATACCTGGGTTTAGTAATCAAAGCGAGGAACATACGAAAGGAGTGGTGTAGGGTATTATATAGTCGGCCCCGCCCGACTTTAGCCTTTCCTTACTTGTTTTGATATAAATTTCAATTAAAAACAAGTAAAAAGGCGTTAAGTTCGGCCGGGCTGAATCTTATATACCCTCCACCACGGAGTGCATTCCTCAGTATTACCGGTAGATTAGAGGCAAAAGAAAAGAAGTGAAGTAACATATTTTGAAAATTGTGATATTTTTAATGCGCATTACTTTTTACTGTTTGTTTAATATTTCACACTATAAGGCATACTTATGCGCACTGTTTTGAAGAAATTTCATTGCTTCATTATTATAATATTAAAAGTCTACTACTACATATAATACTGCAATAGTAAACACAAAGTTAACATGAGGGATCAATCTTTAAAAATGTACTCTAAACATTAGGTGTATTGCCACTCATCATTAGGGAGAAACATTTTTCATCAGTGCCGTTTTCTCCCATTTTGGAATGAACACATTCAATTTCATGATTCTAAGTACATCCGTTTGCTTGGTACCACTTTTATCCCGTTTTGATCCTAAAGGTACGAATATCGAAAGACATATTTAGTTTTCGTATGTACGCAGTCACAGCAATGTACACACCGAACTTCACTAACTGCAACCCTTTGATTGTACCATTTTTATCCCGTTCACCCCATTTTCCTCCTAAAAGTACAATTTTCGAAAAAATCCTTTATGTTTCGCGTCTACGCAGTCAAATAAATGCATACACCGTATTTCATGATTTTAACTTCAGCGGTTTGGTTGGTACCATTTTTATACGATCCACCTCCAGGATGGGGGTATACCAACTTTGTCATTCCATTTGTAACACCTTGAAATATCGCCCTTAGACCCTATAAAGTATATATATTCTTGACGCTAAGACGCTAGCATCTAAACGAAAGGAGCTAGGAAGTCTAAATTTTGCATAAATGCGTCTTATAGTCGTAGATCGGTTGGGATTGATCGACTTGACGAAATCGGCCCAAAAGGAAAATTTTTTACCTCACAAGGACTGAAAAAACCCACAATAACCCCTAATATTTTAGAGTATTTAAGAAATTTTTTTTTCAATATGTCTGCTTGTACTTACTTGATATTGGGTATGCGCATTACCCCGATAACAAAAACGTGCACCATAAAACGATGTTTATTCGTAGGGGGTGAAATGGGGCAAAAATGGGATAAAAATGGTACATAAAGGGTGATTTTTTAAGAGCTTGATAACTTTTTAAAAAAAAAAAACGCATAAAATTTGCAAAATCTCATCGGTTCTTTATTTGAAACGTTAGATTGGTCCATGACATTTACTTTTTGAAGATAATTTCATTTAAATGTTGACCGCGGCTGCGTCTTAGGTGGTCCATTCGGAAAGTCCAATTTTGGGCAACTTTTTCGAGCATTTCGGCCGGAATAGCTCGAATTTCTTCGGAAATGTTGTCTTCCAAAGCTGGAATAGTTGCTGGCTTATTTCTGTAGACTTTAGACTTGACGTAGCCCCACAAAAAATAGTCTAAAGGCGTCAAATCGCATGATCTTGGTGGCCAACTTACCGGTCCATTTCTTGAGATGAATTGTTCTCCGAAGTTTTCCCTCAAAATGGCCATAGAATCGCGAGCTGTGTGGCATGTAGCGCCATCTTGTTGAAACCACATGTCAACCAAGTTCAGTTCTTCCATTTTGGGCAAAAAAAAGTTGGATATCATCTCACGGTAGCGCTCACCATTCACAGTTACGTTACGATTCGCATCATCTTTGAAGAAGTACGGTCCAATGATGCCACCAGCCCATAAACCGCACCAAACTGTGACTTTTTCTGGATGCATTGGTAGCTCTTGCAATGCTTCTGGCTGATATTCACTCCAAAATCGACAATTCTGCCTATTTACGTACCCATTGAGCCAAAAATGAGCTTCGTCGCTGAACACAATTTCTTTCTTTCTGAACTTTCTTAACAGAGCACGCATTTTGATAATAAAATTCAATGATTTGCAAGCGTTGCTCGTTAGTAAGTCTATTCATGATGAAATGTCAAAGCATACTGAGCATCTTTCTCTTTGACACCATGTCTGAAATCCCACGTGATCTGTCAAATACTAATGCATGAAAATCCTAACCTCAAAAAAATCACTCTTTATTAAACGACAACAGCTAGAAACACGAAATTCGGTGTGTACATTCCTCTAACTGAGTAGATAAGCAATATAAAAGTATTTTTCCAAATTCGTACTTTTAAGGGGTAAAATGGGAATAGAGGGATAAAAATGGTACCAACCAAACGGCTGTACCTAGAATAATGACATTCGGTGTATACATTTCTCTGATTGCGTAGACACGTAAAATAAACGGATTTTTCGAAATTCGTACTTTTTGGAGTTAAAATAGAAAAGGGGATAAAAATAGTACCAGCCAAATGATTGCTGCTAGAGTCAGGAAATTCGGAGTATACATTCCTCTGACTGCGTAGACACGAAAAATACAAGTTTTTTTCACATTCGTACTTTCAAGGGATATTATGGGTACGGGGGAATAAAAATAGTACCAACTTAACGGCTACAGCTAGACTGATGAAAGTCGGTGTGGACATCCATCTAATCGCGTGGACGCGTAGAAAGTCGTACTCTTAAGGGGGTAAAATAGGAAAAATGGGATAAAAATGGTACCAACCAAATGACCGTAGCTAGAACATGGAATTCGGTTTATACATTCCTCTGATTGCATAGGCACGCAAAATACAAAGATTTTTCCAAAATCCTACTTTTTACTATTACGGCAAAAATTTGATGAATCATTAAGGTAGGTTATTTTGCACTTGAGATACTGGATTTTCAAAATTTGTTCGGCCCATCCGACCTTAACGTCGTTTTTACTTGTTATTCCTCTTTTCCAATTGTATGCCTTAAAAGTACAAATTTTGAAAAATCTGTCTATTTTACGTGTCTACGTAATTGTAGGAATGTACGCACCGAATTTCACGCTTCTAGCTGTTGTCGTATCATTGGTACCATTTTTATCCCTTTTGTCCCATTTCACCCGCTAAATCGTTTTGTACATTTTGGTGATTACACGTTACTAGAGGAAGGTATGAAACAAATTTCAAGTGTATAAAAATCAGAAATATTAGGGGTATTATCAGTCCCTGTTAGGGATAAAAATTTCCCTCTGCGCCGATTTCGCCCGCTTTCAATCCCAAACGATCTGCAACCATAAGACACATTTAGGAAAAATTTGAAACTCCTAGCTCATTTCGTTCGGCCGCTATCGTGCTTTTAGAATTTTACCAGGATACAGAATATATATACTTTACAAGGTCTCCGATGAATATTTCAAGGGTTTACAAACGGAATGACAAAGTGAATATACCCCATCCTGGAGGTGGAGGGTATAATTAATAATTTGCAAATATGTACACACATTCTTTCCAATTTTGAAAGACTTAAGTAATTTATTTCAGTATGGCTTAACTAATCCGCTGCACAGTTATAATTTTGTTCGTGATTTTTATACCTGAAGACAATTTTTCCCAAAACACTGATCGAAGAGCAGTTGGATAATTCACCACAAATGATTTCAAATAAAACCGCTTGTTTGATTATTTAGTTAATTTTATGATTTTCCACATGACTTCAGACAACGACGCACACAAAAGAAACTAAATTCGATATTTTCTTCGTAGACAAAGGTATCGCAGACAAACAGCGGTATCTGCAAATTTAGAAGATACACGAGAAGATATTCGCATCCCCAAATCATATGTGAATGATTCGGTGTACTTTCTTTACTTGCTTGGATCTTTTCTCTTTTTTGTGTATAAATCTAATTTTATCCACAATTACTTTTTTTTGGCGAAATCACATACTCCTCGCCAGGACAGAAAGAAGCCAGCATCAAAAGAAAATAAGCGGCTTCACCAGATGAAACGGATGATGAGAGCGAGCGAGCGAGCGAGCGACCGAGCGATGCAGAAAGGGGAGTTGAACAAAGCAAACCAGTTGAAAAACGTTAATTTTTCTAATGTTTTCATGTTGTTTGGGAATCTTTGCTGTTGTTGCGAGTGCTGTGTATATATGTTGTTGCAATTGTTGATCTGACAAAAGCACAGCGTGCGGTAAAATAAATTCTACAAAGGATCTGAACGCACAGGACCACCTGCGGAGGGGTTTAATGCGGTTTCCGAAGCACTTGTATTTATCTACTTAGGAGCAAAAGAGAGTGAGAGTGAATGAGCCAAATTGCACAATGAAATCCCTCAATTATACACGTAACATCGCCATTATCACCAGGAGGAATTAAGAACGACATGTCCTGCGGATAACACCACTAAGATTTTAGGGCGTGTATCTATTTGGTGGCAAGAAGAGGCGTTTCGTTTTTGTGAAAGGTCATAATGTGAGAATTTTTAATATCATTTAAAAACTTTAGGGTGAATTGGCGAATGTTACTCATCTCTTATATGTTCTACTACTAGCATTGGTATTGTTGAAACCACTGTCATAAAATTTTCCACTTTTATAACTACTTCGGAGCTTAACACTAAATCCCTTATACAATTTTCCATTTCTTTGATTTGGCAAAGTAAACCAAATACTTCTTGGTAGTGATATTATCATACATATGTGTGTACATGTTTACATTGAAGTGGGTCGCGTATCATATTTTACGATGCATCACATACTAAAGGGTGGTTAAATTGTAAGGGTGAATGTGAATGACACCTAAACGTCAAGTTTTTTTTGGCATTTCTCAATTTCAGACTAACTCAATTTGAACCATGGGAACATACACAATCTAGCAACGCGTTAAAGTTATTCAGGCTTATTATTTCACATCAGTGGATTCGTCAATAATCAGAATTGCCGCATTTGGGCGAATGATAACACTGTGCAACATTTTTGAAGTCATTTCAAAATAACCATATACGGACACCGCTACATGATAAAAGACCAAAAAAAAAAAGACCCGTGTTTTTTTTCCCCCAAAGTCATGCACTTTTTTTTAATGGGCCCCCAGAGATTTGAGGCCTCGGTGTAATTTTTGGAAAAAAGTGATCATATTCTCAGGCTCATATCTTGCAAACCGTTCGGAATTTTGATTTACTCTCTGAGGCAAAGTTCTAGCTCTTGTCATAAAGAACAAAAATTGTGAACATATAAAATCAAAAAAACTTCATCTTCAAGGTCAAAATCGCAAAAAACTTAAAAAAAATCGATTTTTTTAACCTTTTTTCCCCTGTTCAGGTTCAGGGAAACAATCAACTACAAAAATGTACCTAAGATCTCAATAAACAACTTTCTAGAACATATGAACTTCCTAGGAATTATTCTTAACACCGTTTAGGTAGCGCTTAGGTAGCCGCAAAAGTGAAAAATTTTCCAAAAATTAGATTTTTTTCCTTTCACTGTGCAACATTTTTGAAGTCATTTCAAAATTTTGCGATTTTGACCTTGAAGATGAAGTTTTTTTGATTTTATATGTTCACAATTTTTGTTCTTTATGACAAGAGCTAGAACTTTGCCTCAGAGAGTAAATCAAAATTCCGAACGGTTTGCAAGATATGAGCCTGAGAATATGATCACTTTTTTCCAAAAAATTACACCGAGGCCTCAAATCTCTGGGGGCCCATAAAAAAAGTGCATGACTTTGGGGGAAAAAAAACACGGGTCTTTTTTTTTGGTCTTTTATCATGTAGCGGTGTCCGTATATGGTTATTTTTTTTTCGTGTTGCACTGTGTAATCCAATAGTGATTTTTGAAAAACCAATGTACCCACAAAGATTGACTGTTTATGTGCTGGTCATCATCGGGCCGTATTTTTTTCCAAAATGAGGCCGGTCAGGCAGGTACTGTGAATTGTCTTCGCTATCTTGAGATGATAACAATTTTTTGGCCCGAATTAGAAGATATGGATGTGGACGATATGTGGTTTGAACAGGACGGTGCCAATTTCCACACAGCTAACGAAACAATGGCTCTTTTGCGCGAGAAATTCAATGCGCGCCAAGATCATGTGATTTGACACCGTTGGACTTCTTTCTTTGGGGTTATTTGAAAGAAAAGGTGTTCGTCGATAAGCCAGCAACAATCCAAGAGCTAAAGGATGAGCTAATTCGGCACATTAACGGCATAGAACCTCAATTATGCCACGGCGTCATCGAAAAATTGGACCATCTGATGGAGGTGTGCCGCCGAGGTCGCGGCGGACATTTGGCGGATATTTTATTCCATACATAACCAATTAACATCATAATAATACTATCACAATAAAAAGAAATGACAATGATTTCCTAAATAATTTGTGTTTTATTCATAATCAACATCGGCCCTTAAAATTGAACTACCCTTTATATCGGCTGAAGGTAAAACCATTCAAAACAAGTAAGAATGCGTTAAGTTCGGCCGGGCCGAATCTTATATACCCTCCACCACGGAGTGCATTCCACAGTATTACCAGCAGATTAAAGGATGTCAACATAGAAGTACAGAACCATATTACGAAAATTGTGATATTTTTATGCACATTACTATATTTGATTACTATTTCAAACTATAATAAATAAATACAATGCTGTAATTGTGAAAGTGAACATGCCGAAAATATTAGGCGATTGTCAGTCGCCACCAGGGAGAAGCATTTTCAGATACAGACAAAGTGACTGCATTATTTTGATAAGAAAAGTACAAATTTTAAAGATAATCCCATTCGCCCCATTCTCCGCCCAAATGTACAAATTTGAAAAAAAACCTTTTTGTTTCGAGTCTTCATAGTCAGACCACCGAATATATACACCGAAATAATCCCTCTATTTTACGTGTCTATGCAATTAGAGGGATGTACACAATTTCATGATTCTAGCTGTTGTCGTATCATATTTTTTCCATTTCGCCCGCTAAAACATTTATTTTCTTTGCGGTGCTTCCAAGCTACAAGAGGAATGTCTGCAACAAATTTCAAATGTATGAAAATCAGAAATTTAATTAATAAGCCAAGGCTACCAATATTTTTATAGTATGTATATATATAATGGAAATAATACTTCAATTCATAAATTAAATATAGGGCAGCAATCTTAAATACCATAAATATTGGGAGATAGAGGGTGTATTTTCAGCTGCAGTCCTTTTGTTGGTTGTATTTCCATATATTTTAAATTCAAAAGTATACATTTTGAAAATACCTTATCTCTCACGTACGCAGTATAAGACAACTTCATGATTCTACCATTTTTTTGTCGTAAAAGCAACAACGAATTTGGAAAAAAATATTTTACGTGGCTATGCACTCAGATGAATGTATATACCCAAATTCCATGATACTATCTGCGGCCATTTTGTTGGTACCATTTTTATCCCCTTTTTCGTATTTTACTCCTTAAAAGTACGACTTTCGAAAATTTCATCATTCTAGCTGTAGCCTTTTAGTTGGTACCATTTTTATCCCTGTGCTCCCATTGAATCCCTTGAAAGTACGAATGTGGAAAAACGTTTTTTTTCGTGTCACTCAGTCAGAGAAATGTATACCGCGAATTTCATGGTTCTAGCTACATCCATTTGTTTGGCACAATTTTTAATCCCTTTTTCCATTTTACACTCTAAAAGTACGAAATTCGAAAATTTCCTTTATTTTATGTGTGTACGCAATCAGAGGAATATATACACCGAATTTCATTATTCTAGGTGCAGCCGTTTGGTTGGTACTATTTTTATCCCTCTATCCCCATTTAACCCCTTAAAAGTACAAATTTAGAAAAAATACTTGTATATTATGTATCTACTCTATCTGTTTCTATCTGTTGTCGTTTGATAGGTACTATATTTATCCCTTTTCGTCCCATTTCGCCCCCTTCAAATAAAAATCACTCTATGGTGCCCTTTTATGCTATAAAGGGAATGCGAATTGCCAATATCAAGTAAATACAAGCTATTATGTTCAAAAAACATGCTGAAATACTCTAAATATTAGGGGTATTTTCAGTCCTTGTGAGGGACAAATTTTTCCCTCTGGGCCGATTTCGCCCACTTTCAATCCCAACCGATCTGCAACCATAAGACACATTTAGGAAAAATTTGAACCTCCTAGCTCATTTCGTTCGGCCGCTATCGTGCTTTCAACAGTCAGACAGACGGACATGGCTATATCGTCTTAGAATTTTACCATAACCCAGAATATATATAAAGAGTGATTTTTTTGAGGTTAGGATTTTCATGCATTAGTATTTGACAGATCACGTGGGATTTCAGACATGGTGTCAAAGAGAAAGATGCTCAGTATGCTTTGACATTTCATCATGAATAGACTTACTAACGAGCAACGCTTGCAAATCATTGAATTTTATTACCAAAATCAGTGTTCGGTTCGAAATGTGTTTCGCGCTTTACGTCCGATTTATGGTCTACATAATCGACCAAGTGAGCAAACAATTAATGCGATTGTGACCAAGTTTCGCACTCAGTTTACTTTATTGGACATTAAACCAACCACACGAATGCGTACAGAAGAGAATATTGCGTCTGTTTCTGAGAGTGTTGCTGAAGACCGTGAAATGTCGATTCGTCGCCGTTCGCAGCAATTGGGTTTGTGTTATTCGACCACATGGAAGATTTTACGCAAAGATCTTGGTGTAAAACCGTATAAAATACAGCTCGTGCAAGAACTGAAGCCAAACGATCTGCCACAACGTCGAATTTTCAGTGAATGGGCCCTAGAAAAGTTGGCAGAAAATCCGCTTTTTTATCGACAAAATTTGTTCAGCGATGAGGCTCATTTCTGGTTGAATGGCTACGTAAATAAACAAAATTGCCGCATTTGGTGTGAAGAGCAACCAGAAGCCGTTCAAGAACTGCCCATGCATCCCGAAAAATGCACTGTTTGGTGTGGTTTGTACGCTGGTGGAATCATTGGACCGTATTTTTTCAAAGATGCTGTTGGACGCAACGTTATGGTGAATGGCGATCGCTATCGTTCGATGCTAACAAACTTTTTGTTGCCAAAAATGGAAGAACTGAACTTGGTTGATATGTGGTTTCAACAAGATGGCGCTACATGCCACACAGCTCGCGATTCTATGGCCATTTTGAGGGAAAACTTCGGAGAACAATTCATCTCAAGAAATGGACCGGTAAGTTGGCCACCAAGATCATGCGATTTGACGCCTTTAGACTATTTTTTGTGGGGCTACGTCAAGTCTAAAGTCTACAGAAATAAGCCAGCAACTATTCCAGCTTTGGAAGACAACATTTCCGAAGAAATTCGGGCTATTCCGGCCGAAATGCTCGAAAAAGTTGCCCAAAATTGGACTTTCCGAATGGACCACCTAAGACGCAGCCGCGGTCAACATTTAAATGAAATTATCTTCAAAAAGTAAATGTCATGGACCAATCTAACGTTTCAAATAAAGAACCGATGAGATTTTGCAAATTTTATGCGTTTTTTTTTTAAAAAAGTTATCAAGCTCTTAAAAAATCACCCTTTACTTTATGGGGTCTCCGATGAATATTTTAAGGTGTTACAAACGGAATGACAAAGTGAATATACCCCCATCCTGGAGGTGGAGGGTATAAAAATCGACAGAAAGGCGGACATGGCTAGATCCTCTTAGAATTTTAATTGTATTTTGAAGCTTTGCATTTTCTTTGTCTGTGATATTTACATAAAATTTTGGTTAGCATATTTATTATAGACATTTTCCTAAAAAATCGCACTGTACACACCGAATTTCATGATTTCAACTTCAGTGGTTTGTTGGTAACATTTTTATCCTTCTTTTCCAATTGTATCCCTTAAAAGTACGAATTTTGAATAATCCCTTTATTTTGTTATCAGGCTAAAATAAGAGTGAAATAGTGAGTGATCCACTGTAAAAAGAACCAGACCAGCTGAACTATAAGTTTATTCTGCAAAAACGGTCTAATCTTTCAGAATTGAAGAATTATCCTCATTCTGTTCCAATCAAAAAGTCTTAATTGTTGGACAGTATTATTCAAGCTAAAGGTCATAATTATTGAATCTACTGAATCACGAGCATTCCTCTGAATGAATCTGAGGAGGGGTTTAAGAGGATCAGGTGCTAAGTCATTAAGGATTTCGATGAGCTTACAACCTTGATAAGCAAGACGATACTCTTGCAGTCCTTTATAAGAACATATCAAGTGTTGTACAGATTCGTCCTCCTCTTCATTTAAACAGATTCTACAGAAGTCTTCAAATGGAAGTTTCATGCGTGCAGCCAATCGACCTATTACGCAGGGAAAGAGATCGAGCCACTCAGCAATTCTGTACCGTACCTCAACCTGATTTCTGCTGCTCTCATTTCGTAGACATTGTTTGTAAGTTCCACGAATGGAATGCGCACACTCGTCTGCTAGTTCGTCATCTGGTATGTTGCCATGCCCAGTAGAGCGTGATATCATGCCCCTGAAATTGGGGTAAGGAGAGAAAGCAATCCATGGTACAGCGTGATTTGATGGCTCTTGAGTCTAGCACCTTGAGAGCTGCCCGGCTGTCGACATAGATTTTTCAAATTCTTGTTTGCCACAATGGTAATAGCGTAAATCTGCGCCTGGAAACCGTACATATATCTAGGAGTCTGGTGGATATAGTGAGCTTTTCAGGATTTGGAGTAAAGTGCTCATCCCGTGCTGTACTCCATTTTTGAGCCATCGGTATATTCCACATCTAAGATCGCTGCCACCGTGTTCGATAGTCTTGGATAAATCCCACTACTTCGTGTAGTTTCCACTGATTCGATCTACAAGTTTGCATACTGTGGCTCACTAAAGTTGTTGGATGCCAATTTACTCTCACATCTACCTATATGTCTTTTCATGGGTTTCAAAAGAAAATATGATAGACTGATTAGTCTGTAGTCTTTGGCCGTGTTGTGGTTCATTTTTCCCGCCTTATATATAAAGACTACCACGACCTCTCTCCTTGCATTGTGATCATAGTAGTCCTGTAGAAAAAATTGACATGGCAGGATGATATCCGAGGATTCTTGAAGATGTGCTGGAATGATGTCATCTTGGCCTGGCGATTTGAAAGGATTTCACTACCTAAGATATCTTCTCATCGTCGATGAGACATTTGATGTGATTGTCCATAGGGGTTGCATGCGAGTCCGAAACTACAATATTTCCATGGAAGTAGGTTTTCATTAGAAGTTCTAAAGACTCGTGACTGTTATATATATATATATATATATATATATATATATATATTATTATATTTAGTTTTGTTATTGGAAAATTATGCTCGAACCAGTGTTGTTGGTTTTTATTAAATATTTCGACCTTCTTCAAAGGCCATTTTTGGGAATTCTACAAAGATTTATATAAAAAATTAAATAATTTTCAATAATTCAAACATTCAAACTACTTTTATTTATTTATTTGTAATTTCATATGTATAACCACAGAAATATTATAATTGTTTAAATTTTTTTCTTCACCGGGAAATTCCGAGAAAAGTCTTTCTATATTTAAGTTTTGTCCCCCATATTGACTCACAATTCTACAACAATTTCGTACTTCAATTTTCTCGCCATCCAAAATGTATCGCCAAAAAATACAAATGAAATTACGCGAATAATGGAAATGTTGCTGTAGCACATTGGGAGCCAAGTCATTTGCACTTTCACCCCCTCATCTTAACCATTGTCGTCTACTTCTTCGCCTTGCCATCTTGGCTTGTACACAATATGGCAGAAATAAGCTGAACAAAAAAGAAAATGACTTTAGATGAAAATGCAATTTCGCGTTTTTATGGCTCTTTGTGTTTACTCTGGCGATGGCTATGGTGGTGGTGGTACATTTTGATGTTAGCCTTGTGGCAACTTAATTTATGTTCAACATCAAAACTGAGCGCAAAAAATGTTGCTGTTGTACCTACTCGTCCGTCGTATATTCTGTGATTGTGGCATCTTTTCTCCGTCTGTTTTTTCGTTTGTTTGTTAAAGTGGGATTATGTGTTTGGGAATGTAATAAAATCAAATTCAATTATTTCTGCTCAGCAACGCTGCTGTTTGTTTGTTGTTTTTATTCAGTGGAAATAAACATGGATTTCCATTGGTAGACAGTGCTAATCCAGTCTCACAAGCTATGATTTATATATGAAACGAAAAATGCAAAAATGTTATAAGAGAATGTGGAAATTGCTTGGCTAATGCATCTGTTGTAGGATTAGTGTTGCGAATTTTTATCATCACTGTGTAGATTACCAGGTTACATCAAATGTCTTTCAATGAAATAAGAAATTTGTAATATTTTGATTTAATTTTACAATAGTGCGAATTCTCCCATATGGCACAAATGGCTGGTACTCGTGAAAATGTAATCCATACCTGGCTCCCATTTCATCAAGAATATAGACATTTTTATTTGTCTATTTTATATATCGTTTGTCCATTTTACAGGATTTTTAATTTCCAAAGGATATAGATATTTTAATAATTTATTCTTATACTTTTGCGAGTTAAAGAATGGCGATATCCAATGAAAGAGAACAATATCTTGTAAAAATACTTGAAAATTGAAGCTTCTATCTGTATTAGCTTAGCATTAACAATCATTCCATTGCAAGTTTCCCCCCCTAATAAGTAAAACATAATAGGATGAATCGGACGGACATTTGAAGGGGGTCTATAACAACACTTGATGCCTGTGACATGCGCCTATATATTTCTCATTCACGATAGGTATTCCTAGTTGAAACATATAATGATCTGCAAAAATTGATGAAGATCCGATGTAAGATGTAGTTTCTAGAGCTGCAGAATGGGGCCCACTTGGGTTATACCAAAGTATGGACATTTGGGTATCTCCCAGACAAGTATGGAAAGGCTAAAGACGGACGGAGCCTACTATATGATACACCCCACTTTCCATATCACTACAATTCAATTCGGTAAAAAAGTGAAATCGGGAAGGATTTTTGAATCCTGTAAATGTATGTGTTACGATGTGACCCGCTTTCACCATGTATGTTTATTGGTGAAATATAATATGTAAAGTTTGGCCAAAAACGGTTAAAGATTCGGGAGCAACATTTGTATTGGGGCTATATTTAAATATGAACCGATCTTACCCACTTTAATCATAGGTGTTTTAGTTGTATTATAGGATGTTGTGCCAATTTTAAAGAAAATCTAAGGCGGAACAAGTGAAATCGGGAGCGAAATTTGTATGGCGGATATATGCAACTCTGAACCGATCTTACCCTCTTTCATCATAGGTATTTTTAGTTGGATTATAAGATGTTGTGCCAATTTTAAAGCAAAACGGGTACAATATGTGGTTTCTAGAGCGGAAAATGTCAAATCGGGTGCGACATCTGTATGGGGGCTATATCTAAATCTGAACCGATTTCCTCCAATACCCATGGTCCTTGGCCAGAAAAAATAACTTCTGCCAAGTTTCATAACAATCGGACCACAATTGCGACCTGTAGAGTGCGAACAAGCTTAGATTGACAGCAGACGGACGGACGAACGGACAGACAAATTGTACATATTGTTCATAAATTGGTTGTATATTTCCTCATAAAATAAGAGTGAAATAGGATAAATGTCGTCCGTAAAGTCAAAAAATGTGAAAAATACCTTCAGAAAACTCCACGTAAATTTGTATCATATAGAGAATACCAAAATAGTTCTTTGGCATATGATTGAGACTAGGGTTTGCATTTTACCGTACTTTTTATTTCCCGGGAAACGGGAATTATTTTATCAATTTCCCGGGATCCCGGGACAGCACGGGAAATCGTCAACATATTATTTACCATGAGTTAAGCATATTTTTTTCCAATGAAACATTCACTTTTTATTAAAGTAAAATTAATATTTATTTCACAATGAACCTGAATACAGAATTCATATATTAAAGTGTAATGCGAGATCAATTCAAACATATTTTCAAGTTTCAAAATGTACATATGCAAGCGTATATTTGAATTAAGAGCAGACATTTATGGCCTCATCAGATATTTCTTATTTTTTTTTTGGAAAAAGTGGACGCGACGGAGAACGATCATTCACATTCAACAGATGTAGGCTTAATAGTCAGTATAGCATTAAATGAAATGTTTAATTTGTCTGTTCTTTGTCCTGGGGGCAAATCACGGGAGTCGATAACTAGAAGTTACGATCGAAATCAATTTTTAATTTCTGTGAAAGAAGTATGAATTTCCAAAAAACGAATAGGAAGTAGAGATAATGTTTATTGGAACTAATCTCGTTAGAGTTCGAATAATTTTTGGGAAATTTATGTCCTTTTTAATATAAATAAGAGCGCATTTCGATCGTAACTTTCTCGCTTTCGAATACAGTGAGACCCCTGCTTCGAAAATTGTAAATACTTTTTTTAGACAATATTGTTACTTGCGTTTTTTATACTTCATTTATTTTCTGTTCAATTTACTTTCTCTGGATTCTAAATTTTTACATATGGAGTTTGACAGGCAAAATCCGAAAAAGTGGATTTTGGTGTATATCCGCAGCTTACAAATATTTTGTCATCCAACATTTTTAATTTTATTGTGTAAATAATGGCAAGAATGTGCGAAGAAATATGTAAAAGTTTCTACTGAATTCCCGCGGGATTCCCGTACGAATTTCCCGGGAATTTTCCCGCGGGAAATCCCAGGATGCAAACTCTAATTGAGACTAAATAGGGAATATTTGTAAAAGAATAGTTGCAAAAAAAAAAAAACAGATAAAGGAAATTGAATTAAATGCAATTGCAAAGGCGAATTGTGGACTTTTTTAACAATTACAGCTTTGTTCGCGATTTTTAGTAGCGATATTGGTTCATAACACACACGAAAAAAATTAGCCGAATCCGTTGGAAAGATTCGAAGAAATACAAAATTATCCAATCTCTATTTTTTGTTTAGCATGCTCTACAGAAATACCCACATTTTTGTCGAGAAAGACCGACCTTCCAAAAAAACATAAATGTAACCCAAGCAATTGTTTGTAAAGGGTGATTTTTTAAGAGCTTGATAACTTTTTTTTTTAAAAAAACGCATAAAATTTGCAAAATCTCATCGGTTCTTTATTTGAAACGTTAGATTGGTCCATGACATTTACTTTTTGAAGATAATTTCATTTAAATGTTGACCGCGGCTGCGTCTTAGGTGGTCCATCCGCTTAGTCCAATTTTAGCATTTCCACGTTTTTGAGTAACAGAGACCCAATTGGTGCGAACGGCGACGAATCGAAAATTGGTGGTCATCATTAACACTGGCCGATACAGCTGCGATATTTTCTTCAGTTCGCACTCTACGTAAGCGTGTTGGTGGTTTAATGTCCAACAATGTAAATTTGGTGCGAAATTTAGTCACAATAGCCCGAATAGCCGCTTCAGTGGGTCGATTAAAGTGACCATAAAATGGAAGCGCGCAATGAACTTTCTTAACAGAGCACGCATTTTGATAATAAAATTCAATAATTTCCAAGCGTTGTTCGTTTGTAAGACGATTCATGATGAAATGTCAAAGCATACTGAGCATCTTTCTCTTTGACACCATGTCTGAAATCCCACGTGATCTGTCAAATACTAATGCATGAAAATCCTAACCTCAAAAAAATCACTCTTTATAAGATGGAAGTTAATTTTGCTATTTAAACGTGAAGTGCTTTGTTTACAACTTTGGTGTCTTTGATGACCCCAATGAAATTTTCCGTAATTTTTATACCCTACACCACATTGTGGTCTAGGGTATTATAAGTAAGTTTCGCGCCAAATGTTTGTAACACCAAGAAATAATCGAGCTAGACCTTTAAGTATACGGATCGGCTTAGAATCACCAACTGAATCGATTTACCGATGTCTGTCTGTCCGTCCGTCTGCTGTCCATATAAGCTTGTTCGCACTCCACAGGTCGCAATTGCTGTCCGATTATCATGAAATTTGGCAGAAGTTACTTTTTTGGCCAAGGACGATTGGTATTGAATTTGGAGGAAATCGGTTCAGATTTAGATATAGCCCTTATACAAATGTTGCTCCCGAATGTTTAACCGATTTTGGCCAAACTTTACATATTATATTTTACCAATAAACATACATGGCGAAAGCGGGTCACATCATTGTTTCAACTACCGTGAATGAGAAATATATTGGCGCATGTTTTGGCACAGGCTTCAAGTGTTGTTATAGGCCCCCTTCAAATGTCCGTCCGATTCATCCTATTACCGCTGTATAATCTGTATTTGTCTTTAGATCTTGATCAATTTTTCCAGATCATGTTATATTTATATTACTCGGAATATCTGTTGGAAAATGGGATCAATTACTTTATTATTTACCATACTCATTAAATTTGACTAAAGATGAATTTATAGTAACTGTATAATTTATATGAACTACATAAAATTGTTCCCATGAAATACCTGGGTTTAGTAATCAAAGCGAGGTATATACGAAGGGAGTGGTGTAGGGTATTATATAGTCGGCCCCGCCCGACTTTAGCCTTTCCTTACTTGTTTTTTTGTAAAATTTTAATACTTAAATTTCTTTTTTGAAATGATTTTGGGTCGCCTTGACCCATAAAGAGAGAACTTAAAGGTTAAGATCTTCCACAAATATGCAAATTCTCTCAGACATTAACATACAACATTTCTTTCACTTAATATAGTGCTCGCTTCGACTCAGACCAGCTGAACTATTAGTCTATTCTACAAAAATGGAATACTCAACATGCCCTTTCAGAATTAAAGTCTTAATTTGTTGGACAGTTTTTGTATAGAAGAGCTCTAAAACAACTATTAATTTGCTCATCTTGAATTTTTATTATTAACCATTATTTTAATTTTTTAAATCAATATTTATATGATCTTATTGTACGGCTGACAAACAATTTTAATGTAGACAGATTTTTATTTAAAACAATTGCCTAAATTTTGCTGTGAGTCCTTGGATATTGTGTTTTTTGTTTTCATTGTATTCTATATAAAAATATAATTATAATTAGTTTTATAATTAGAGAAAAACAAGGTAGCAGCTGAACATCTTTCAAATCATATTTGCATCTTTTTATAAAACAAAAACTATTTGGCATATCTTCCAGCACATCTTGATCAACTGCGATGCATTATCCAGAAATATGATAAGGATCGTTTACGATCGGTCAATATCAATCTCGTTTCAGTAAAAATACTAATTTAATTGTAATCCAATTTAGCGGTCAACAACAACAAATGTTATTGTAACAACAAACAGTAGCACAAAACGTTCAGCTTCAATCGGAAAAGGGAAAGAGTGGAAAATTATGATCCTTTTTAATGATCCCTACGCACGCACGTACGGTCATGAGCATTAGATCGGCTTAAGATAGCAGAGAGTACCGAAAGAAAAAGGGTCGGAGTGGTTGTTTTATACGTTCAGTGGTGGTATGTAAAATATGTATGCAGATTATGGAAATAGAGAGCAGACAACAAAACGGAAACGAATGAGTGTTTACATATTACGGCAGCTACGGTCCATGAGATTTTGGTTAAGTTAAGAAACTTATTTAAACCGTCTGCTTAGGGATTTACAGTGAAGGGTTTGCTGATCACTCTGGCGCCAGGGCAATCGATCGCCAAAAAATGCTCAACTTTGAACGTAGGGCTATAAAAATACATCTAGATCCTAGTTTTTAAGCTATTGCACTACTTCAAAGTGTGCAACGAGATTTAGATTTTTAGTGAAGATTTAAATTAAAATGTTGTGTTATCCTTTTTTTTTGTTGCTCTTTTCTCCCTAAAATGGAAGTCGGCATAGATTTGTTTAATAAACATATGTTTCAGATAAGATGATTTGTTCACTTAATTTTTTTGGAAAACATATTATTCCGTATTTAAGATTCTATCACTACTCCATATCACTGCTTCAGTAGATGCTTGTTTTTTGTTGATAATTTATTTTCAGTGGCCGGTGATTTAGATAAGGAATAAGGCAAAGTGCAATTGGCAAAAATAAATTGGAAACATAAGTAGAGTTTTTTTCAGCACATGAAACATGAAGGGACTAAAGCCTTTTTGAAAGCAATTCTTTTTGTAGCACGCTTCCCACTTGAATTTTAATCAAATTTTTAAACACAACAAAACGAACTAAATGCTGCCAATTCTGGTAAAAACACAACATTTTCTAATTACATATTTAATGAGAAATTATTTTCTGGCACTTCATGGAATTGGCAAAAAAAAATTCTCCGGATACCGAGCGTGGTAAGCATGCACGACTACTAATCCCGGTTCAATACAAAATTTTATTTTTTTTGTTTTCAATATACGACTTACATTTTTTTAGAATAAGTGAACTTCTTTAAAAATTGTCAAATGTTGGTCACCGCGGCCATATCAAATTTTTAAATGATAGTCAAAAGTACAAATATGTACTGAATGCAAAGATATTTTGCAAATTTGTAGTGACCATGAATACCTAGAAAAAGATTGCTAATATGTGTATCAATTAGTTTAAGAGATATGGGAAATTGGTGGCAATTGCTATAAATGTACCTATCCTGGGATATGTCGATATGGATATATCACAGAACTGGTCCTTAAGTCAATAAATTGTAAATTCTCTTGAGGTGCGTTCCAAGTCATGTCCTTTGAAACCGATTCCAGGTCATACCCTTTGATACCGATTCCAGGTCATACCCTTTGAGACCGATTCTAGGACATGTCTTTTGATGTATGGTGAAAGTCATGTCCTCTGAGACCGGTTCCAGGTCAAATCCTTTGAGACCAATTTCTTTGAGGTCATGTCCAAGAAATATCACAGGGGGTCAATTCACCCCCTTCAATGACAAACATAGTTAAACCGGTCCCCTTCATACATTTGGGTCAGAACCAGAACCGGTCCTTACCCACCAGAGACCAGTTCTGGGACTTGTCCTGGGACAGTTCATTTTCCCGTAGGGTATATATACTGTTAGATGGCTTATAAAATTCTTAATAATATAGTGGTGCGGATGTGAAAAAGTCGAATTTTTATTTTTTTTCTTTTTTTCGAAAAGACGACAACATTATTTTGCTTATATTTTTTTAATCAGTTTGCTTAGCTGACAACCACAAAATTGTCAATTTTCCGTACATACAAGTAAAAACGACCGGGCCGAATTTTATTCATCCTCCACCATGGATTGCATTCCACAGAGCTGCCGATTTTCGTAAAAGTACAGTAATATTACAGGAAAATCAAAATTTTTTAATATAGCCTAGCCAAAACAATTACAAATATTGAAAAAATTATTTTATAAATAAATATAATATTTTTATTATTTCAAACCACGCTTATAAGGCCAGGCTTCCAATACGTTTACATATCGAAATGATACTTCAAGTCATTTCAAAAAATAAATATTTTTATATTTATGTCTTCAAAAAAGCTTAAATACCATAAATATTGGTAGATAGTTAATGTTACAGTTGGTTGTATTTCCATTCTATTTTAATTCCAGAAGTTCAAACTTTGAAAATCCATAGTGAAAAATAACCTAACTTCATGATTCAACAATTTTTTGCCGTAAAAGTAAAAAGTACTAATTTGCCAAAATCTTTGTATTCAACGTTTCTATTCAGTCAGACGAATGCGTACACCGAATTCCGTGATTCTAGGTGCGGCAATTTGGCTGGTACCTTTTTATCCCCTTTTTCCTATTTTACCCCCTTAAGAGTACGACATTTTTAAAATATCTGTATTTTACGTGTCTACGCAATTAGAGGGATGTACACACCGAATTTCATCATTATAGCTGTAGTCGTTTAGTTGGAACTATTTTTATCCCTCTGTACCCATTGTATGCCTTGAAAGTACGAATTTGGAAAAAATCTTTTATTTTTTGTGTCTACGCAGTTAGAGGAATGAATACTCCGAATTGCATGTCTCTAGCTGCGGTTATTTGGTTGGTACCATTTTTATCCCCTTTTTCCATTTTAACCCCAAAAAGTACGAATTTCTAAAAATCCGTTTATTTTACGTGTCTACGCAATCAGAGGAATGTATACAACTAATTTCATTATTCTAAGTGCAGCCGTTAGGTTGGTACCATTTTTATCCCTCTATTTCCATTGTACCCCTTAAAAGTACGAATTTGGAAAAAATACTTTTATATTATGTATCTACTCAATTAGAGGAATATACACACCAAATTTTCTGTTTCTAGCTGTTGTCGTTTAATATGTACCATTTTTATCTCTTTTTGCCCCATTTCACTCCCTCCGCATCAAAATCGGTATCGGTGATATAGTGTTGTCGAGTCTGTTCGTAAAATTTCCCAGACACCCTGAAAATCTTGAGTTACGGATAAAATCCTGTGATTATTATCGACCAATATTTAGTTTCTCACAGGATTTTAAAGAAGAATCTTAGACCTTTTGGAACTATACATACGGTGTTTATTTAAAACTTTAGAAACGTGTATTGTCCAGATAATACATTTTTCTATTTTTCCCCATTTTCCAATCATGACTATATTTTTAAACATTATTCTGTAGAATTATTTACTTAATAACGATTTTTAGTAAGAAGTAAAAGATCCGTTTCCGGTTGAGTTATTGAAGTTTACATTTAAATTAAATATTTGCAAAAATATAAGTGTTTGTCATTCAAGTTCACATCTCTCGTAACTTTCAATTAAACTAGTGTATTTTTTACTCGTAAGTCAGGATTTCTAAAATGTTTAGGACTGATAACGATAACCTTTGCAATTAGATAGAGAGTGGATGGATGGTATAATATAGGGTGGGCCATTTAAAATGTTTAATTACAATCGGCTATAAAAAAGTCAGTATTTTTATCAAATTTGTGATTTTACTGGGTGGTTTAATAATGAAACACAATATCATTCAAATGACTACTACGACTGGCTCAGCAGTACCTCATCTGATCAACCCAAATTGTCATTACATGGTCGAAGCCAATATTTTTAAAATATTTAGGACATTTTTTTTAATTTTTCGTTTGCATTTGTTGGTCTGTAATCAATATTTGATTTGAACTGGGATATTGTCCTGGCTCAAGACCATTTTGCATCTATATTTAATAGAATGCAAATTTATTTACAAATGACATGGTGACATTTATTACTTGGCTGCAGACTACCACGATCATGATTTCGACCATGTCAAAAGTCTTTTCAAGTGGCTTCGCAGCGACTTTTCAACATCAAACCCGGCCTCTATAAGGAGATGATTCTCACAAACGAACGAGAAGCACAACTCACTTGCCGAATTTGCGTTTAAAAAAATTGCACCAAATAATAAAGCACACATGCCATCTTACAAGCATCTCATTGAGTTGCACATGTAAGTATGTGTATATGCAGGTATAGTACTTAAAAAAATCTATATTTATTTACAAATGGCATGGTGACATTTATGACTTGGCTGCAGACTACCACGATCATGATTTCGACCAGGTCAAAAGTCTTTTCAAGTGGCACCATGCCATTGGTAAATAAATTTGCATTCTATTAAATATAGAAGCAAAATGGTCTTGAGCCAGGACAATATCCCAATTCAAATCAAATATTTAGGACTGATAACGATAACCTTTGCAATTACATATAGAGTGGATAGTATAATATAGGGTGAGCCATTTAAAATTTTTAATTAAAATCAGCTAAAAAGTCAGTATTTATCAAATTTGTGATTTTATTGGGTCGTTTAATAATGGAAAACAATATCATTCAGACTCGGCAGTACCTCATTTATCAACCCAATTTATCAGTACATGATATACATATTGTACTGTATACATGATATACAGTACAATGATACCGCCAGCCCAAAATCCACACCAACCACTCGTTGTGGATGCATTGGCTTCTCAATAGTCAGTTGTGCGTTCTCTGAACCCCATATACGGCAATTTTGCTTATTGATGTATCCACCGACATGAAAATGAGCTTCATTTGAAAACACGAAAACTTTCCACGTACATACATTTATTACTAACTTCTTTGGAAGTAAGTTTTTAATATTTCCCAATTTTTTTCGAGCGTATAGCGTCCCATTTTGCAAATGTCAAACATAAACCGGAAAATAGAAATTAATGTTATTCTACCTTTCAAAGGCAAAGTAATTGGTAGTTGAACTTTAAAATGTTGCATGGCCCACCCTATATAGTCGGTCCTGCCCAACCTTATCATGTCCTTACTTTTGCAAGGTTGGGCCTCAAACTCATGTCGATTGGATTATATTCCGTTGCAATATAACATCTACTATCGTTATAATTAAGAAATCGCATCATCATTTCTTATTTCTCACACTTTTTGTGCGTATTATTTTAGAATGTATAGTTCGATGTTTATCGGTATTGAAAGAAAATGAATTTAACAATTTCTTAAAAAAACATTTGATATTTGATACTACTTTCGTTTTTTGCAAATTAAATCCTGTACAATATTGTCACTTAATTAACTTGGCGAGAGGAACAACATTACATACAGTCTCCAATTTCAACACTCCATTACGAAAATAAAGAAATGAACAATACGTGTTAGAGGTGTGGGAACATCTCATAGCGAGTGAGAAGTTGGTTTAAAGATCCTGCCGTTGATACACCAAAAAGAAAAGAACGAACATACACTTTGTTCGCTCCCTGTCACCCTCTCAACACAGATACAAATCAAATTAGCCCTATTATGAAATGCAAACAATAACAACAAAACAATATTACATGCACGCAGTAATCCTTAAGGACATAAATATCCGTTTACGGAATGATGTGAAGTACTGCGCTTAACACTTGAAAATGCCTACAATAACAATAATGGAAGGAGAGTGACAAAAGATAAAACCGAAAAACTAAAGCACAATAGTAAGTAAATACAAATAACAAAACAAACAAATAATGAAAAGGGCAAGAATTAGAACAACTGGAGTATTTGCTGCTAGCGCATGCACATCTATGTTTATATGTACACTCATACCACATACAAAAATTCTGGTTGTTGATCTCGATCTGATCCATCGCAAGATCGCACCTACTTTTGTTATGAAATCCTTTTGAAATCTGTCTCTGCTCTGAGTGTGTGTTTCTTTTCGGGTGACAATAGTTCTGTGTGCTATTATCGAATGTTGCATATTTTCGGTGGCTGTATGATAAGTTTGGTGAATGTTTTATTTGTGGTTTGAAGTCCGGCTGTGAAGTCCGGAATTACTAGGAGACAATCTTATGTTATTCTCAGCAAAATATCAAAAATCCAGAGTGGGTGACAATTAGTTTTTATGTAGTTTTTACGGTATTCACACTTGAGATTATGGGAATAATAGATGTAGGAAAATGTAGTGATATTGGTGTCTGATAACTCTATATATCTAAAAATATTTAACAGATCGCTCATTGTTATACCCTCCACCTCCAGGATGGGGGTATACTAACTTTGTCATTCCGTTTGTAACACCTTGAATTATCGACCTGAGACCCTATAAAGTATATATATTCTTGATCGTCATAAAATTCTAAGACGATCTAGCCATGTCCGTCCGTCCGTCTGTTGAAAGCACGCTAGCATCTAAACGAAAGGAGCTAGAACGTTCAAATTTCCCATAAATGCGTCTTATAGTCGTAGATCGGTTGGGATTGAAACGGGGCGAAATCGGCCCAAAGGGAAAAATTTTCCCTCACAAGGACTAAAAATACCCATAATAATCCCTAATATTTTAGCGTATTTAAGCATGTTTTTTGAATATGTCTGTTTATATTTGCTTGATATTTGGTATGCGCATTCCCCTTATAGCAAAAAAGTGCCATAAAGTGATTCTTATTTGTAGGGACAAAAAAGGGATAAAAATGGTACATATTAAACGACAACAGCTAGAAACACGAAATTCGGTGTGTACATTCCTCTAATTGAGTAGATACATAATATAAAAATATTTTTTCCAAATTCGTACTCTTAAGGGGTAAAATGGGAATAGAGGGATAACAAGTAAGAAGGCGTTAAGTTTGGCCGGGCCGAATCTTATATACCCTCCACCCCGGAGTGTATTCCACAGTATTACCAGCAGACTAAAGGATGTCGACTTTACATAGAAGCACAGTACCATATTACGAAAATTGTGATATTTTTATGCACATTACTATATTTGATTACTATTTCAAACTATAATCTATTCTTATGCGCACTGTTTAAAATCGACTACTATATATAAATAAAATGCTGAAATTGTGAAAGTGAACATGAGTAAATATTAGGCGATTGTCAGTCGCCATTAGAAAGAAGCATTTTCAGATACAGACATTATGCATTACATACAGACTGCATTATTTTAATAAGAAAAGTACAAATTTTAAAGATATCCCCATTCGCCCCATTCTCCGCCCAAATGTACAAATTTGGAAAAAAAAACCTTTTTGTTTCGTGTCTTCATAGTCAGACCACCGAATACGCACCGAATTTCATGATATCAACTTCAGCGGTTTGGTAGGTCCCATTTTTATCCCTCTTTTTAATTATATCCCTTAAAAGTACAAATTTCGAAAAATCCCTCTATTTTACGTGTCTATGCAATAAGAGGGATGTACACACCGAATTTCATGATTCTAGCTGTTGTCGTGTCATTGGTACCATATTTTATCTCTTTTTGTCCCATTTCGCCCGCTAAAACTTTTATTTTCTTTGTGGTGCTTCCAAGCTACAAGAGGAATGCCCGCAACAAATTTTAACTGTATGAAAATAAGAAATTTAATTAATAAGCCAAGGCTACCAATATTTGTATACTATGTATATATAAAAAAATAAAACTTCAATTCATAAAGTAAATAAAAGGGAGCAATCATAAATACCCTAAATATTGGGGGATAGAGAGCGTATTTTCAGCTACAGTCGTTTGGTTGGATGTATTTCCATCCTATTTTAATTTCAAAAGTATAAATTTTGAAAATACCTTATCTCTCACGTACGCAGTATAAGACAACTTCATGATTCTACAATTTTTTGTCGTAAAAGCAACAAACGAATTTGGGAAAAATATTTTACGCGGCTATGCAGTCAGAGGAATGTACACACCGAATTCCATGATTCTATCAGCGGTAATTTTGTTGGTACCATTTTTCCCCTTTTTCCAATTTTGCCCCCTCAAGAGTACGACTATCTAAAATCTCTTTATTTTACGTATCTACACAATTAGAGGGATGTACACACTGAATTTCATCATTTTCATCATAGCTGTATTCGTTTAGTTAGTACTATTTTTATCCCTTTGCCCCATTTAACCCCTTTAAAGTACGAATTTAGAAAAAATACATTTATATTATTTATCTACTCTATTAGAGGAATGTACACGCCAAATTTCGTGTTTCTATCTGTTGTCGTTTGAAAGGTACCATTTTTATCCCTTTTTGTCCTATTTCGCCCCCTACAAATAAAAATCACTATATGGTGGCCTTTTATACTATAAAGGGAATGCGCATTGTGAATATCAATTAAATACAAGCTAATATGTTCAAAAAACATGCTGAAATACTCAAAATATTAGGGGTATTTTCAGTCCTTGTGAGGGAAAAATTTTTCCCTCTGGGCCGATTTCGTCCACTTTCAATCCCAACCGATCTACAACCATAAGACACATTTAGGAAAAATTTGAACCTCCTAGCTCATTTCGTTCGGCCGCTATCGTGCTTTCAACAGACAGACAGACAGACAGACAGACAGACGGACAGACGGACAGACGGACAGACGGACAGACGGACATGGCTATATCGTCTTAGAATTTTACCACGACCCAGAATATATATACTTTATGGGGTCTCCGATGAATATTTCGAGGTGTTACAAACGGAATGACAAAGTGAATATACCCCCATCCTGGAGGTGGAGGGTATAAAAATGGTACCAATCAAACGGCTGTACCTAGAATAATCAAATTCGGTGTATACATTCCTCTGATTGCATAGACAAATAAAATACACGGATTTTTCAAAATTCGTACTTTTTGGGGTTAAAAAGGAAAAAAGGGGATAAAAATAGTACCAATCAAATGACCGCAGCTGGAGTCATGAAATTCGGAGTATACATTCCTCTGACTGTGTAGACACGGAAAATAAACCGATTTTTCGAAATTCGTACTTTTTGGGGTCAAAATAGAAAAAGGGGATAAAAATAGTACCAACCAAATGACTGCAGCTAGAGTCATAAAATTCGGAGTATACATTCCTTTGACTACGTAGACATGAAAAATAAAAGGTTTTTTTCCAAATTCGTACTTTCAAGGGATACAATGGGTACGGAGGGATGAAAATGGTAACAACCAAACGGATACACCAAGAATAATGAAATTCGGTGTATACATACCACTGATTGCGTAGACACTTAAAATAAACATATTTTTCGAAATTCGTACTTTTTGGGGTTAAAATGAAAAAAGGGGATAAAAATGGTACCAATCAAATGACCGCAGCTAGAGTCATGAAATTCGGAATATACATTCCTCTGCCTGCCTAGACACGGAAAATAGACGAATTTTTCGAAATTCGTACTTTTTGGGGTTAAAATGGAAAAAGGGGATACAAATAGTACCAAACAAATGACCGCAGCTAGAGTCATGCAATTCGGAGTGTACATTCTTCTGACTGCGTAGACACGGAAAACGGATTTTTCAAAATTCGTACTATCAAGTGATACAATGGTACAGAGGGATACAAATAGTACCAACTAAACGACCACAGCTAGAACGATGAAATTATAATTGCTTAGAAACGTCAAGGGGGTAAAAATGGTACCAACCAAATGGGCGCAGCTGGAATCATGGAATTCGGTGTATACATTCCTCTGACTGCATAGACACGCAAAATATTTTTTTTTTTCCCAAATTCGTAATTTTTCTTTTACGGCAAAAATTGGTTGAGTCATGAAGTTAGGTTATTTTGCACTATGTACGTTGATTTTCAAAATTTGTACTTTTGAAATTAAAATAGAATAGAAATACAACCAACTGTGGTATTTAAGCTTTTTGAAAATATAAATATAAGAATATTTATTTTTTGATTTGAAATAAATAATGGTTTGAAACAATTAAAATATTATATTTATTTATAAAATTATTTTTTCAATATTTGTATTTGTTTTGGTTTGGCTATATTAAAAAAATTATATTTTCCTGTAATATTACTGCACTTCTACGAAAACCGACAACCTAAGTGGAATGCAATCCATGGTGTAGGGTATATAAAGTTCGGCCCGGCCGAACTTAACGCCGTTTTTACTTGTTTTTTTTTTTTTTTATTGGACCAAAATATTCCACAGGGCAGTCATTTGCAAGACAGAAAAGTTTGAAATTTGAAAAGTTTGAATTTTGAAAAAAATTGACTCCAAAGTCCTAGCTTTTCGCGTTTTTTCAGATATAATCACAGAAATTTAAGAAAATCTAAGTTTTTTGGTCAGTCCACAGGGCAGTCATTTGCAAGACAGGGAAGTTTGAGTTCAGAAATTTAAGAAAATCTAAATTTTTTTTGTCATATTTGCAGTTATATTGCGAGATGTAAAAACACTGTTTTAGAAATTTTTTCATATCGCTTTAAAGACCAATAAAATATTAAATTTGAACTAGCGATTACTTTGACTTTTAAAGTTTATGTTTAACATTTGCAAAATCGGACGCTATACACTCGAACAAAATTTGGAAATATTAAAAACTTACTGCCCAAGTAGTGATTCTTTAACCCAAACTGTAAGAAATTTACGTGAGAAATTTTCGATAAGAGATTCATTTCAGCCTTCATGGAGCTCATTTTCCCTTCGGTGGCTATGTCAATAAGCAAAATTGCCACATGTGATGTTCAGAGATCCCACATGTGACTATTACGAATCCAATGCATCCACAACGAGTCACTGTTTGGTGTCGATTTTGGGCTGTATTGAAAAATTAGGTTGATCGGATGAGGTCCTGCCGAGCCAGTCGTTGTAGCCATATGAATGATAAAATCAGTTCCAATAAAACCAGTAAATTGAGAAAATAATCAGAACTTTTTATCTCCTTTAATTTATAATTAAATAATAAAGAGCTCATTCCATTCGCGACGCCTTACATACTGCCCTCGTATTTAAACGTACAACATCTAAATACTATATGCTCGTATTGCGATTGTTTTGGGCGCTCTATATCGCATTGTTTTGATCTTGACAAAATCTATATAAGCCGAATCTGCTCCTTAGTCCTGTAGATGAATAGTGAGTGACACACCATCGAACATACACACGCGATGCGCTAGGCTACATTTTGCTAATCACACGAGGTACGTAATTGTAGTTAACATGACGAAATCGTTTTCATCTCGTTTCTCTGTGTACGCTATGATTAACAAACATATATATGTAGATATGTGTGTACGACAGCTCACGTAATACATTACATTAAACATTTAGATCAAATGATTGGGCTTCTTTCACTTTGTGAGAATGAAATCGCACCTGAACGTCTATGGCGGTATGTTTGTTTTAAATTCCTGGAATTTCTTTCTTTACTCTCATGTAAGGCATGGACACAATCGTATGTAGTGCAGATTAAATACGCTCCTTGAAGGATATAAACTAATCTAGTACTTGTCATAATAGTATTTGCACATTCAAGTACGTTGTTTGCTTAAAATTATGCAAGTCTTCATTGCTTTCGCTTTGAAAATGAGGACAGCCATCATTCGCTTATTTTGAAAACAACAGACAATGTGGCTCTAGAATTTATTACAAAAAAAGAGACATTGTGTCTAACCGGGTTTGTAGGGGCTTTGTACTATTGAGTGGCATGCAAGTTTTTAAGATGGTTTAACTAGAATGCAACTGCAAATAATGTCACAAAGGGGACTCTTCTCTCCTTCCATGGCCTGTACATGATATAATTTTGTAGTCATCGAAGGGGACTTGCAGTTTAGATACGTTTATATACATATATTGGAGAAGAAAAATTCTGATTTTATTACAACCTTCACCCCCGATATCACCAATCGATTTTAGCCAAATTTTTAACATCATGTAATATTTAATATTTGAAAGAATATAACTTCGTATTATTTATGAAACGATTTCATAAAAGGTTTTTTATAAATTTTGTGAATTTTTATATGTATACAACACATACAAATTTTCATGAACATTTTAGACTTCATAAAATAAAATTGTTAAATTAGCAGAACATAGTTGCATAAGATCAAATTAAATCAAAATTTCTTAAAGATTATGAAGTATGTCATAAATAGGATTTCCCGCGCAGAGATACATGCCGACCGATTTTAAGCCGACAAGCCGCCGCACATGTATCTGCACGAACCGCGCCGCCGCCGATTTCATCGGCTCAAATCGACTTTAAACACTTGCTTTTGCGTTCATTGTCTTTGTGAAATGATTGTTCGTCTATGGTGTTTGGAATGAAAATTTATAAGTCTTCCTAATGACGTTGGCTTCTGGTAACAGTTCAATTTTAGCAGGCTTCCTTGTCTATGAATTATAGAGTCAAGATATAGGAGTTTATTGCCTTCTTTTTTTTCCATAGTGAATAGTATTTGTCGATCAAATGAGTTCAGTGTTTTTAGGGTATTGTCAACTTCCTTAGTATCCCAAACAAATCGTCTACATAATTTGTGAGAATTCTTGGTTTTGTAGTCAATTTCTCCATTGTAGCGTCCAGCAGTTCTTCCATGATAATGTCAGCGATCACAGGAGAAGCCGGGAGCCCATGGGCATTCCTTTCCTTTGTTCATATATGTGGTCATTATATTTAAAATATCGGGTGTCCTTATAGAATTATATATAGAATTTTGCAGAGGTTATATACAATTTTACTAATGAATGAAAAAAATATCAATATGTCTGAGATTTTTGGTGTAAATTGGAAACTTCATAAAAATAATAAAGTTTGAAACAAATTATTAGTTGTGTTACTATTTTACTCAACACATATGTATGTATGTATAATTTCAAACCACTTTTTGGCATTTACATTCATACAACCTGTTAATATTCATTATGCCACATGTTTATATTTACTTTAGTTGTTCCCTATTGTAAGTTACTCAATTATTTTTATCTAAATTTGTGTATAAAAGCCAGAGCAGTTGCTCTGGAAAATCAATTCACATCGAACAATAGAAGCGAGCTTTTGCATAGTATATAGTATATAGCTTTTGTAAAATATAATTTAAAGCCAACGAGCTGCTTCCTTTCATGAAATTTTTGAAGAAGATTGCTTCAAGTTTCATTATAAAGTCTATGAAAATTTATATTTTGAAAAATATATAAAGATTTGAATCGATTTGGGAAACAGAAGTCAAATCGGAAGAATCGTTTGTGTCAATTATATCTAAATCTAAACCGATTTGTTTCCAATCGATTTAGAAAGTGATAATTTGTGGAAACAAAAATTCAGTCAGTATGGCTCGATAGCGCTCGTCATTCACAGTATCGGCAGCTCTTTTCGAAAGAAATAAGGACCGATAATGCCACCATGTTAATTCGTTAAGGGCTTGAGGATTGCCTTCTCTCCAAATACGGCAATATTGCTTATTGACGTAGCCATTTACCAGAAATGAGCATCATGAGGTTGACGGTAATGGACTAAGTGCTCTATGAACTTCGCGAACAGATTTATTTTTAAAGTAAAATTCCACAATTTAGAAGCGTTGTTCTGGCGTTAAACGATTCATGATGACTTGTCAAAACTTACTGCACAGAAATGTCAACACAGTTTCACATTATCTGTTGTCAAACCATAGTTATCGATGTTGTACCCTTTATGTAACGGAGGAAGAATAATTGCTCGTTTGTGATCGAAATGATAACATATTTTCAAATAAATCGTTCATTGTTACTAATTACACCCTTTTGAATTAAAATTGAGAAAATTCTACATCATATTGATAAAATACAAATTGATATTGAGAAATGCAAGTTGAAACTCAGAAATGTAAATTGAAATTGAGAAGATACAGTTTGAGAATGAGAAATGTAAATTGAAATTCAGAAAAGCAAATTGAAAAAGGGAAAATAAAAATTTAAATTCTGAAATGAAAATGAAATTGATAATAAATTGACAAATTATTATTGAAAAAAAAAACAAATTGATATTAAGAAAATACAAATTATTATTGATAAAAGACAAATTAATAGTGGGAAATTAAAATATAAAATGATATATAAACATTTTCTTCTCACATAAAATTAGGCAGAAACTGCAATTTAGCGTATTCATGGTGTACAGATTTTTGTATATTTGACCTAAAAAACAACTACAGTAACGCTGATGAATATTGATCCATTAAAAAACTCAAATAACTTTTTTTCAGTATATGGAATTTATATTTCTTTTATTCATGTTAAAGCTCATTAAATTTTATTAAATATAGCTTAATTGGTTTTAAAAATAATGGATTTTAAATGCCCCCTTGATCGTTGATGCACGTGCGGCATCTTACTAAAAAGTTGTTCATTACTGCTTGGAGAGTTGAGACAGGAATAGCCGCAATTGTTTCTCGAATGGATTGCTTTAGTTCATCCAAATTTGTTGGTTTTGTTTTGTAGACTTCCTGTTTGACTGTCTGCTTATGTCCATTTGAGCAGATAAGCTTATTGTCGAAACTCTTGCATTATTTTGTATGGCAGCAGCTACAGGAGCGATTGTTTCTTCCGTTCGGTGGTAAGGTGTTCTTTTCACTGTCCCATGCTCGGCGAAATTGTTAACAAATTGTTGTCCCAGTTATCCATTTTTGTTAAATCTAAAAATCAATCTGCAAAATAAAAAATAACCAGATTCATTTAATAACCAGATTCATCAGCTACCTTGTATTAGGGCAAATCATTTTAATTACTACTATTCTACAGATAACTCACCTGTAATGAAAAGGAAGTTATTGTTTCTATTAAAACTCAGGTATTTCAACTAATTGCTGATACTTAATGAACATATATTGACATAATAGCCTTTTCAGACTACCAGCGAAATCTAGCCTAACTAGATTTCAGTTCCAAATTTGTTTAGATCAATTTCAGCAGCCGCAGCCTGAAAAGGCTATATGACTTATTATTTGAGAAATGTGCCGAACGTAAACTTGGTCATTTTTGAGGCAGCACAGCAATTTAGTTTATTTTCAGCATTGTAATACATAAAATTTAAAATTTACTTTTCATACACTACACGAGAGTGTTATGTCTTTGTGCATTTGTTTGGAACACCCAAAAGGAAGGGAGATAGACCCATTGTTAATTATACCGATCGACTTAGAACCACTTTTTGAATCGATTTAGCTTTTTTTTTAGATTTATCTATTCTTGTAATCACGATACAGGTCGCAATTGTAGAGAGAGCCAAATGAAACTTTGCACAAGGAAGTTTTTCGGGACAAGGACGACCGCTATTCAATTTGAAAATCGATTCAGATTTAGATATAGCTCCCATACGAATTTCACTCCCGATTTGACTCTTTTCACTGTAGATACCACATATAACAACAGATTTTCTTCAAATTGGCAAAACCACATATAGTATAATATTGTCCTCAGATTTGGAAAAACATCTTATATTTAAACTAGGAACACTTATGGTGAAAATAGGTCAGATCGGTTCAGATTTATATATAGGTCCTATTAAAATTTCGCTCCCAATTTGACTTTTCTAATCTAGAAACCAGATATTTTAACAGATCCTTTTCAAATTTGGCGAAATATCTTATATTAGTAATATAAACAGGCATGGTGCAAATGGGTCAAATCGGTTCAGATTTACATATAGCTCCCATACAAATTTCGATCCCGGATTAACTTTTTCCGCCGCAGAAACCACGAATTTTCACCGAATTTCTTCAAAGTGAGCACAACACGTTTACTTGAACTGAAAGAAGTTATTGTGAAAGTTAGTCACTTCGTTCCATGTTTGGATATAGCCCCGATACAAATATTCTTTTCGATTTGACAAATTGGACCCGGTCGAATAGCCTATGATTAGGAAACATACAAAAATTCTTCCTGTTTTCACTTTTTTGCCGAGTTGAATTGTATTCGGATAGAAAGTGGAGTGTATCATATAGTCGGCCCCTTACTTGTTTTGTCCATGAACTATGTTTTTTTCATAAGCATTCTCAAAATACCATTGAAATTATTCATACTCATATTCTTATACTGACAGATAAGTTAAACGTTCCTTTCTTTACGTAAATTCTTTGTCTCAATGTATGTCACTGAGTGTAGTATATATTGATTGGTGTTGTAAATTTCAACAAGCATACTACTTATAAGTCAGTTTCCCTGTGTCTCACCTTAGATAATCTTCTGGCTCAAAACCATTGTGCATCTACAAATATTCTCCACATGGATATGGTGATATCCATATACATATGTATGCATATTTCAATTTTAATTTTCTTCACATGCTTTTATATTATTTCTCAATATCAATTTTTATATTCTCAATTTCAATTTGACTTTTCTCATTTTCAATTGTTTATTTTTCAATGTCAAATTGTATATTCCCAATTTTAATTTTCATTTCTGAATTTTCTCAATTTCAATTTATATTTCTGTATTAAAGTGCTATAAAGCATTCCATACATATGCTCTCTGAGAGTGAGAAGTCAATTTAAACGACTGAAAATAACTTACTTGTTTGCGGCAAGTATTAACAGCAGTATCTGTAGAGCGGAGTTTTCTACAAGTAATATAGAAAGAAAGAATGACTATAAAAAAGGTAAGTAGCCAATTAAATTTAAAAAATAAATGTATACCTCAAACATAACTATTTTGATGTAAATATTATAAAAAGTTTTGCATTATTTTTATGAATTTTGGTTCGATTTTCGCTATCCCCGCTTGTTGTCCTACAAAATCCCGTCCAAATAGATATAGTCATGCTATACATGTATTCCCCGTGTACTTTCGGAATATTAAAGCAAACAAGTGTTGCAAGAATCAGCAGTAAAATTCAGTTTAATTTTATACAAGAAATCAATGCAAAATGAATTCATCTATTAAAATTGCAATGAATTTAAAATGAACGAAATACGGGAGAACATCGAACCGAACCCGAATCCCAAATAAGACCCAGCCAACTTGATGGCAGTCATGCATTCACAGAGTATTTATTTAAATGTACAATTGTATTTTGCAATTAATTTAATTGCAAAATGCTATTAAGTCGACATATATTACAACAAATGATTTCACAAAAACAACACACGAGAGTGCGAGTACGTACTATGAATATACTACATTGGGGTGAGATCTTTTTGTGATTTTTAGCTCACCTACTACTTGATAGCCAATGATGTTACCCTTATAAAAAACATAAATAAACGTTTAAAAAATATTCCGCGCAAAATAAACTTTCTACAAGGATTCTCAAATACTCCATTTCAACTTCACTTCTTTAGAAAGATACACTTTTATATATTGTCACAATTAAAACGATTTACATTTTAATTTTTCGTGTTTCAAAAAAGCTGATTTTTCTATATCCACATTGCTAATTTTAAACTACTTTTTAATACGAAATTTTAACAAAATTAGTAAATTATAAATATATAAATTAAGATTGACTTTCGTTTTTGTGATTTTCGGTTGGCCTATTACATGATAGAAATTGATTTTATAATTCTTTTCGTTTGTTTTATTTCGGTCCGTAATAGGTATTTGATTAGGGACTGAGATATTGTCCTAGCTCAAGACCATTTTGCACCTATATTTTATAGAATCCAAATTTATTTACAAATGACATGATAATATCTATTTCTTGGCTGCACACTACCACTATCGTGATTTACAAGTTATGACCAATTTTACTGTGAAAAGATACACATTTTTCAATAAGGTGTGTTCATTCAATCGCCTTTAACTGCTGAAATACATGATCGATTTCAATGTACTATATTTCGTCCTGAAGGCAATTTCAATTACTTTTAAAATATTGATGGAATATGAAAATGATAGAGCCGCGTTATATTTTTTAAAGTTTTTAAATTTTATTTCTTTTGTTTTGATTTTCGAAATGATTACATTACTTATTTTTATACACTCCACGAGAGTATTATGTCTTTGTGCATTTGTTTGTAACACCCAAAAGGAAGGGAGATAGACCCATTGTTAATTATACCGATCGGCTTAGAATCACTTTCTGAGTCGATTTAGCAATGTCCGTCTGTCTGTCCATCTATTATTGTAATCACGATACAGGTCGCAATTGTAGCCAAACGAAACTTTCCACAACGAAGTTTTTCGGGACAAGGACGAAAGCTATTTAATTTGAAGAAAATCGGTTCAGATTTAGATATAGCCCCCATACGAATTTCACTCCCGATTTGACCCTTTTCAATCTAGATACCACATATTTCAACAGACTTTTTTTTAAAAATTGGCAAAACATCTTATAGTGGAACTAGAAACACCTGTGGTAAAAATGTGTTAGATCGGTTCAGATTTATATATAGCTCCCATACAAATTTCGTTCCCAATTTAAATTTTTCCGCTCTAGAATCCACAAATTTTAACAGATTCTCTTCAAAATTCGCAAAACACCTTATATTTCAACTGGAAACACCTGTTGTAAAAATGTGTTAGATCGGTTCAGATTTATATATAGCTCCCATACAAATGTTGCTCCCAATTTGAATTTTTCCGCTCTAGAATCCACATATTTTAACAGATTTTCTTCAAAATTCACAAAATACCTTATATTTCAACTGGAAACACCTGTAGTAAATATGTGTTAGATCGGTTCAGATTTATATGTGCTCCCATAAAAATTTCGTTCCAAATTTGAATTTTTTCGCTCTAGAATCCACATATTTTAACAGATTTTCTTCAAAATTCACAAAACACCTTATATTTCAACTGGACACACCTGTGGTAAATATATGTTAGATCGGTTCAGATTTATATATAGCTCCCATACAAATTTCGTTCCAAATTTGAATTTTTCCGCTATAGAATCCACATATTTTAACAGATTTTCTTCAAAATTCGCAAAGCACCTTAATTTCAACTGGAAACACCTGTTGTAAAAATGTGTTAGATCGGTTTAGATTTATATATAGCTCCCATCGCTTAACAGCTCTGGATTACTTAACCATTACTTAACAGCTCTGGATTAAAATGGGTCACATCGGTTCAGATTTACATATAGCTCTCATACAAATTTCGTTCCCCCAGAAACCGCGTATTTTCAGAGAATTTCTTAAAGTTGGGCATAACACGTTATACTTCAACTGGAAGAACTTATTGTGAAAGTTAGTCACTTCATTCCATGTTTGGATATAGCTCCGATACAAATATTATTCTCGATTTGACAAATTGGGCCAGGTCATATTAGCCTGTGATTAGGAAACATAAAAATTTTTTCCCGTTTTCACTTCTTTACTGAATTGAATTGTATTCCGATGTAAAGTGGAGTGTATCATATCGAGCCCTTAGCGCGGAATGATCGCAAGCGCCAAAACACACATTTTACAGGAGAAGGTTTTTATTGATTATTTTGAAATATTTGCATAAAATGAAATATGTTTTAATGCAAAATGGTTTAATTCCGCCGTACCCAACGAATTATTATTAAAAATTTATCATTTGTTTACATCATACGGTACTTTTGGCGCTTGCGATACAAATATTGTACTTGCGGCTACAAATACTGAAAAAACTGTGGCGCTTACGATATAAGTTTTTTTCGATTAAACCTCCAAATTTTAGTAAAAACACACTTTTTATTATAAAAAAATTATTAAAACAAAGTAATAAAATAGATAACAATACTTTTATAAAGGGAAAATGAACAGTAAAGTAATTCAAACCGTTAATAAAAAACAATTTTAGACACATTTGAATTCCTATGATAAATAGTTAAATTTCATATAAAGGTTTTTAGGTAATATCAATATTGAATTTTTCTTTGAACGAATAATTAAATTAATATTCATTTCATCCAACCTACTATCTGCAAAATATCCATATTTAAATTTTGCGCAAAATCACAGTTTTTCAAACAATTAAATTTTATTAAATTATTTTATTTTAATATTTGGCGGTAGAAATGCTGTAGAAAATGAATTCCAGTCCTTAAAATCTAAATGATTTAGTAAAATACTTTTATAACACTTCGGTATCGTGCGGGAATTTGTAATTATGGTCGGCCACTCTGAAGGGGCCCAAATTATTCTTCCTTTACAAAATGATTCAATTGTATAGTGTTTAGAATCAACTGGCATCATTGTATGACCGGAAAGCAAAAATGTTATGTTAACATTCTTAATTTAGAGCTACTTTCAGTTCTTGTGGGTAAACTTTTTTCTTCTTAGTTCGTTCTTAGTTCGTTCGTAACCTATCGTACTTTCAACCAACAGACGAACACTTCATTCTATGGCCGAGGGTATAAAAATACACTTATTATTACATCAATATACTGCTAGACCTATCTAAAACATTTATAAATACCTCTTACATTATCTGACAGTTTTTACCTAAATTCATAAACTGTCGCTTACGATAAAATTGCTTTCTTTGAAAACGTGAGCATCGACTAACGATAAAATCTTATCCCCATTTTTTTATATAAACGTTAACAATTTTGACAATTTTTATTTATGTATCAGCCCATAAAATTTTAAATTCAACATTAAAAAATATTTTCAGAAAATGTCGCTTACGATAATTCCGCGCTAAGGGCTCGATATAGTCGGCCCGCCCGACTTTTGCCTTTCCTTACTTGTTTAACTTTAAATAAGTGCTCTTAGATGTCTTTTTTAGTGACTGTGAGAGTTTGAACGTGCCGAAATGACGGCTTCTATTTTTACGATTTATTTGTAAAATTAACTAAAATTTTAGTAATAAATCGTCAGAATGACCATTTTTCAGTAGTTTATTAACAAAAGGAAATGGAAATGGAAAATGGTGCTCTTAGATGTCTTTTTTAGTGACTGTGAGAGTTTGAACGTGCCGAAATGACGGCTTCTATTTTTACGATTTATTTGTAAAATTAACTAAAATTTTAGTAATAAATCGTCAGAATGACCATTTTTCAGTAGTTTATTAACAAAAGGAAATGGAAAATGGAATGGAAAATTTTTATCAACTACTTTTTCTTAGATTTTTTATTGTTTTTAAATCTTTTATTAATAAACAACTGAAAAAATTACACTGTCCAACAGCATTTTTAGAACAGAGTAGTTACCATATAATTCTGAAAGGGCATGTTGATTTTTTTGCGCTCAAAAATATGCATCTACAAAATTCAAGATTGTATGAATTTGAGAGACATCTGAAATATGTGGGGGCCAAATTCGAATAGGGCACGTCGAGAGCTATCTGTGCTATGAATTTTATTCACCGAATATTTTCCGTTTGGTTTCGGTGGGCTCAGTATTTTTAGCTCGGTGGGCTCAAAAATATCCATCTACAAAATTCAAGATTGTATGAATTTGAGAGGCATCTGAAATATGTGGGGGCCAAATTCGTTTAGGGCAGTTTTTCCGTTTGGATACTATAAACTCCCATAGTTACACTTCATCAGAATTTGTTTCCTCTGTTAACTCCTAAAAGAGCTCTGTTAATAGCGCTGTTCTTGCAAGTTGTATTCGAATTTATTTCCACTTACATCTGAAATTTTCCGACACATTTTTTCGTAGAACATTGTAATTCTTAAATGTCCTTTGTGAAAGGACTTTTTTAAAAGGTTACGATCTTCCAAAAAAAACAATCCTCATAAAATTGCACAATATAGTTCTGACAATAAGAATTCTCTCAGACAATAACTTATAACACTTTTTTCGCTTAGTACTTACTTTGACTCGCTGTAACAAGAAACTCAGACCGGCTGGACTGTACAATATTCATTACAGACTACAATATAATACTAAAAATAAATTAAATCTGTTAAATCTATGTTACAAAAAGTAGTTAATGAATTCGAAAAATCTAAATTAAAATTAGATATACGATTAAACTCTTTCAAAGCCCTTGCAATTGGTTCAAATACAGAATAGTTAGATCTATGAAGCGGAATAAAAAATACATTATTATTTCTTAAAATGCGAGAAGGAACTTTAAAATTTACAAGTTCCAGTAATTCAGAACAATCAACTAAGCCACAAATAATTTTGAAAAGAAACATTTGCGAAAGGGTTCTCGAGGGTTTTCAAACCAATAAGCCGTCACCCAACACCCAAATCAACTGTTTCATCTACAGATTTAAGTTTAAGGTTATTAATGAAGTAGTCATAATAAACCATATTTGCCAAAAGAAACTTTAAAACATTTAGAGACATTAAGACTAGGGTTTGGGGTTTCCCGGACTTTTTTCATTTCCCGGAATGAAAATTTTCATTCCCGGGAATTCCCGGGAAAAAGAAATTTATTTTAGATATGTCCAATATGGTTTAAAATAACAATATTTAGTAACGGATGTACTTTTTAAAAATACTGACATATTACAAATTAAAAGCGAATGTGTTTGTCAAAATATTTTATTCTAGACTAATTGTCGTCATAAAATTTGACATTTAAATCATAAGCACAAGTGCCTCACAACAATAACTCGGATGGTTGAGAACGTCTTTAATTTAGAAGATTCATTCGTCTAGAGACGAAAATATTTAACAGCAACGGGGGAAAATATCCTAAACTGTAAAAGTAATAGAAACATTATAAACAAGTAAGGAAAGGCTAAAGTCGGGCGTGGCCGACTATATAATACCCTACACCACTCCCTGCGTATATACCCCGCTTATATTACTAAACCCAGGTGTTTCATGGGAGCAATTGTATGTAGTTCATATAAATTATACAGTATTTAGCTTTAGTCATATTTAACAAATATGGTAAATAATAGACACAATTTCCTGGCAGACAAATGCAAATTATACAGTAGTAATAGGATGAATCGGACCGACATTTCAAAGAAGGCCTATAACAACACTTGGGGCCTCGTCCAAAACATGGGCCTATATATTTCTCATTCACGGTTGGTATTCAAAGTTAAAATATATCATGATCCGATGTAAGACGTAGTTTCTAGAGCTGTATTAGAGTGGAATGGGGGCCCCATTTGGGTTATTCCAAAGTATGGACACATATATTTGACTTTGTATTCTTAGTTGAAATATAATATAATCTGCAAAATTTAAAAAAAATCCTATGTAAAATTTGTTCTTGATGGGTAAAAATTAAAATGGGCCATTTGTAAGGGATCTACATTAAAAAGTGGTTCCTTATCACTTTCAAAGTAGCTATTCTTAGTTGAAATATGACATGATATGCAAAATGAGATCTAATGTGCGATGTGGGTTCTAGAGATGTAATAGAGTATGGGGGTCCAATTTCTATGCGGCTTATACCAAAATATGGACCCATATATTTGACTTTCATAATATGTCTTCTTAGTTGAAATATAATAAAAAATGCAAAATTTGAAAAACTTTCGATGCAATTTGTGGGTCCTACAGGGGTAATAATAAAAAAGGGGGCCATTTGTAAGAGCGATACATTAAAAAATGGGCCCATATATATCACTTTTAAAGTAGGTATTCTTAGTATGAAATATAAATATAATATAATTTGCAAAATTTGAAAAACTTCCGATGTAAAATGTCGGTCCGGTAAAAAAGTGAAATCGGGAAGGATTTTTGCATCCTGTAAATGTATGTATTTCACAAAAAATGTTCGGAAAGGACATTTGTATGAGGGTATATTGATACCTGGAACGATGTGACCCGCTTTCACCATGTATGTTTATTGCCGAAATATAATATGTAAAGTTTGGCCAAAATCGGTTAAAAATTCGGGTGCAACATTTGTATGAGGGCTATATCTAAATTTGAACCGATCTTACCAACTTTCACCATAAGTTTTTTTAGTTGGATTTTTAGATGTTGTGCCAATTTTAAAGAAAATCGGGTACAATATGCGGTTTCTAAAGCGGAAAAAGTGAAATCGGGAGCGACATTTGTATGGGGGCTATATCTAAATCTGAACCGATCATACCCACTTTCAGCACAGGTGTTTCTAATTCTATTATAAAATGTTGTGTCAATTTCAAAGAAAATCGGGTACAATATGTGGTTTCTAAAGCGGAAAATGTCAAATCGGGAGCAACATTTGTATGAGGGCTATATCTAAATCTGAACCGATCTTACCGAATTTCTGCATAGGTGTTTCTAGTTGGATTATATGATGTTGTGTCAAATTTAAAGAAAATCGGGTACAATATGTGGATTTTAGAGCGGAAAAAGTCAAATCGGGAGCGATATTTGTATGGGGGCTATATCTAAATCTGAACCGATTTCCTCCAAATTCAATACCGATGGTCCTTGGCCAGAAAAAATAACTTCTGCCAAGTTTCATGTCAATCGGACAACAATTGCGACCTGTAGAGTGCGAACAAGCTTAGATGGACAGCAGACGGACAGACGGACAGACAGACATCGTTAAATCGACTCAGCTGGTGATTCTAAGCCGATCGGTATACTTAAAGGTGGGTCTAGCTCGATTATTTCTTGGTGTTACAAACATTTGGCGCGAAACTAACTTATAATACCCTAGACCACGAAGTGGTGTAGGGTATAAAAATTAATATTAATTAACTAAATTCATAAAAAATTAAAACATTGAAATAGTCCAGTCGTTAGTTCTTACAGAAGGTCATTTAAATATACCGTAGGATATAGATATTGCTATTCCTTTTAGTTTTTTCGTTTGTATTTTTTTTTTGGTCTGTAATCAATATTTGATTTGAACTGGGATATTGTCCTGGCTCAAGACCATTTTGCATCTATATTTAATAGAATGAAAATTTATTTACAAATGGCATGGTGACATTTATTACTTGGCTGCAGACTACCACGATCATGATTTCGACCATGTCAAAAGTCTTTTCAAGTGGCTTCACAGCGATTTTTCAACATCAAACCCTGCCTCTATAAGGATATAATTCACACAAACGAACGAGAATCACAACTCACTCACAAAACGATTCGGGAATTCCCGGACCCCAAACCCTAATTAAGACACAAAAAGTTGTTTGAGCACCATTCCGAAACTCTGTCTAAATCACTTTGGAGGCGGAAAACATCTGCAATAGAGTTAATTCGCAAAAATAACTTTAAGTCATCAGCATATAATAAAACATTCAACCATTTAACACAAGACGATATATCATTAATAAATAAAATGAACAATATTGGGCCTAAGATACTGCCTTGGGGAATCCCAGAAGTAGCTTTATAAGAAAACGAATCAAAAGAGTCAATAGACACAAAACAGGTTCGATCCTGTAAATATGATTGAATCCAGTTTAAAAAAAAAACTGAATGAAACCCAATTTGAGAAAGTTTATTAAGTAACGTAGCATGAGAAACCTTGTCAAGTGCTTTTGTGAAATCAGTCCTTTCAAAAAGTCTCAATTTTTTGGACAGTGTAATTATACTGAATATTTTTTTTGGATTTTGTAAAAAACTCACACTAATATACATACATGGATGTATTTATTTACATTGTTGTTTATTTCTCATATGAGTGGTTTTTACATCCGAATCCATTTATGAAAGAAAAACATAAAATTTACAATGACATACATACATGCATATGTAGTATACGAGGGCAGCTCAGAAGGTACAGCAGCTGATCAATGTAGCTCTAAGAATTAAACCAATTAACATAGAAAGATGAAATTTTAATAAAATATGTTTCTTCCAAGGATCAAAATTTACTTGGACACTTATTCGACTGTTTTGTTCCACTTCCTAAAACCACAAAACTTATTTAGATTGGCCAAAGTGTCCTCTTTCGCGTTACATCAACATTAAATAATTATATCCTTCAACAATATCAAGTCCTTTTAAACGCGAACTCTACAAGACAATGAAGAAGTAAAAACACAGTTTTGTATACATGTTAGCTTTCAGAAATATATATCAAAATTCGCTATAATAATGAATAACAATGACAAACAACATCCTGTGTGGGTGGTTTAAATAATAATAATAATATTCAAAATAAATTAGTATTTATGAAGAAAAGACAATTTATCTTGATTATGTAAAGTATTCAAAAAGCCAGGAAGAATTTGAAATTGAAAGATTGCAATTACAAATTTTCCTACTCGAATAGGTCAGTACATTTATTGTTGAAACACAACGTTACATTTTCGTCGACAACACTTGGGATAAGTGCTTGTTTATTTATTGTTATTTTTTCTTCGATTTTTTTGGGTCGAAACACAAATGTACAAATGGCAATGGCGGATTTTACGCCATTTCCGTTTATGAATATCGGGTTTAAAACCACATGTGTGTATCGACAATAATTGTTATTTAAAATGCCTTTCATGCGTACATATGTACATTTATTCGCATGTGTAGGTGGCAGAACAATTATTTGCTTAAAAAATCAGGTTTTTTCATTTCGAACATGAACACATGTATTGATATAATAAGGTGGATCGAGTCAAAAGTTGCATAAACTTAATAAATAGGAGAAACTTAAAACAATTATCTGTAATATACATATGAACCGATTTTCCACACATTCGATAGAGGCCGTCATTGCAATCGGATAAAATGTTGGATCTGTACTTTGAAAACAGGCTTTAGTTAGACACCAGACGGGAACATGAAGAAATATCATTAATTTTACCTTTAAAGCGGTTTCCTGCACATTTTTACAACAAATACATCAAAAATAACACTAACAAGTAAAAACTTTATATAGCCTCCACCATGGATTGCATTCCACAGAGGCTGTCGATTTTCGTAGAAGTGCAGTAATATTACAGGAAAATATATTTTTTTAATATAGCCAAAACAAATACAAATATTGGAAAAATAATTTTATAAATAAATATAATATTTTTATTATTTCCAAACAATTTTCACTATATATATCGAAATAACACTTCAGTCAATTCAAAAAATAAATATTCTTATATATATTTTTTTTTCCAAAAAGCTTAAATACCTTAAAATTTTGGTATATAGTGGGTGCTACAGTTGGGTGTATTTCCATTCTATTTTAATTCCAAAAGTACAAAATTTGAAAATCCATTATCTTAAAAGTAAAAAGTACGAATTTGGAAAAATCTTTTTATTTTGCGTGTCTATGCAGCCAGAGGAATGAATACACCGAATTCCATGATTCTAGCTGCGGTCATTTGGTTGGTACCATTTGTATCCCTTTTTTCCTATTTTACCCCCTTAAGAGTACAACTTTCAAATATCTCTTTATTTTACGTGACTACGCAATAAGAGGGATGTACACACCGAACTTCATCATTCGTTTTGTTCGTACTATTTTTATGCCATTGTATCCCTTGAAAGTACGAATTCGTGTCTACGCAGTCAGAGGAATGTATACTCCGAATTTCATGACTCTAGCGCTGTTATTTGGTTGGTGCTATTGTTATCCCATATTGAAAATATGTGCTTAAATACTCTAAAATATTAGGGAATATTATGGGTGTTGTTAGTCCTTGTGAGGGAAAAAATTTTCCCTTCGGGGCGATTTCACCCAGTTTCAATCCCAACCGATCTGCGACTATAAGAAGCATTTATGTAAAATTTGGATTCGTGTTACAAATTGTTATAGCTCTTGTCAGATTTTACAACTCGTGTTTATTTTTTCTCTCTAACATGCGCGTTGTAAATATTTTGCAGGAAACGCCTAATTTTCACAGCCACCTTAATATTTACATTTAAATACAAATGTATATTTGATGCTGTATTTTAACATAAAATTCGCGTGAAAATTGCTGTTCTTATACATACACACATGCATTTGTGTTCTGAGCGTTGTTGTATGTATCGTATATGGAATTACTGTTGTTGTTGGAGTTGTTGTCGCTGGGGCAACTGTTTGCAACATAAACTGCTGCCATAAAGTGCAATTTAAAAAAGCGGTTTTGACCATTTATAATAATTGGTTTTATTTAAATGTTAATGGCTCCACTCGTAAGTATCCAATTGCATGTCATTGCAGCAGACAGCCACAACAATACATGCATATAAATACGAGTATAAGCACTCAACTCAACAAAAAGGACATGTGGATTGTTGCCTTGTATGTGTGTATTTATTGTATGGACATTAAATGCTTTTAACAGTTAATTCATATTGATGGCAATTGATATACAAATGCAGTTTATCCATTGCTTGTCTGTGTATGTGAGGAATATTTCGATTTTTTTTTGAGAAAAAAAATTCTATCATTTTGTATACAACATTTGCTTTCCAACATAAGTTCTCACTTTTGTGAGGGTGAAACTCACAGGTTCACTGCGCTATGAAGTGCAATATGGTCAACCAGCTTTTTTCATAGCGAAATAATATCCTACCAGGGTTGTCAGATATGGCGATTTCTCGCGACATTTGGCGACATTTTTTGATTTGGCGATTTATAAAATAGTTGGCTATTTTGCTGGCTAATTTTTGGGAAATTGTAGTTTATTCCTATGTTTTTATAAATTCAGCGATTTTTTATATTTTGTCGTTTTATATGTGTTTCAAAATTCACATTTTTGGTATTTTATAGAGAAACATATCGAGTTTTGGAGCAGTGGGTTGGGCTAAAGTACCATTTCCCATAATATTTATTATGAATATCGCAATGAAAAAAAAACAGAATTTTTAATATTTGTAAACTCCATTGTAAATGAAATGAATCATTTAAACATGGAATTACAATCCAACAGCATGGATTTCCAGCATCCATTCTATTTCTATCTATTTGTATATAAAAATTTTAAGATCTCAGTTTTAAAGACAACTCAAAATATTGATTATTGTTTAGTTGGATTAAGCTCTATCATAGATACATAAAGTTCTTTTATGTCTCTAGACACTATAAATTTTGGATCGGATTTTGAATTCGAACATCGTACAGATGGATGTAGAAGAAACACGTATACTGAAAATTGTTGTGCATATTTAAAACAGCAAGAAATGATTAAAGCTTAAGCACAATTTTCAATTTTAAAATCAGGCAATTTATTCTCCCAAACATAATTTACGGTTGTCCGAGAAGTCTTAAAATAGATTATGGACCCAAGCATATCATTAGATGTGTATGAAACTCAGTGGAGAAAATTACATTTTATAAATTGGACTGATTATTTTAACGATGAAATTCCAACAAATTTACTTGACTTTTGGCCAAAAGTTTTTGATTGCCATTAAAGAAATATCACTAGCCGTTCTTACTATATAAAGAGTGATTTTTTTGAGGTTAGGATTTTCATGCATTAGTATTTGACAGATCACGTGGGATTTCAGACATGGTGTCAAAGAGAAAGATGCTCAGTATGCTTTGACATTTCATCATGAATCGTCTTACAAACGAACAACGCTTGCAAATTATTGAATTTTATTATCAAAATGCGTGCTCTGTTAAGAAAGTTCATTGCGCGCTTCCATTTTATGGTCAGTTTAATCGACCCACTGAAGCGGCTATTCGGGCTATTGTGACTAAATTTCGCACCAAATTTACATTGTTGGACATTAAACCACCAACACGCTTACGTAGAGTGCGAACTGAAGAAAATATCGCAGCTGTATCGGCCAGTGTTAATGATGACCACCAATTTTCGATTCGTCGCCGTTCGCACCAATTGGGTCTCTGTTACTCAAAAACGTGGAAATGCCAAAATTGGACTAAGCGGATGGACCACCTAAGACGCAGCCGCGGTCAACATTTAAATGAAATTATCTTCAAAAAGTAAATGTCATGGACCAATCTAACGTTTCAAATAAAGAACCGATGAGATTTTGCAAATTTTATGCGTTTTTTTAAAAAAAAAAGTTATCAAGCTCTTAAAAAATCACCCTTTATTATTTATTCCAACCAGTAATGCCTGTGTCGAAAGGGTATTCTCAATTATGAATTGCACCAAAGCTTACGAAATAAGATCCAAATTGAGCTTTTGGACGCTCTTTTAAGAATAATAAATCACATGAATGCCAATAAAAGTTGTTGTATTTCTTTCACACCAACTCATGAAATGTTGATAAGATTCAATTCCAATATAATGTATGAAGTTTCAAAAAAACAAAATGAAGCAGATGAGATTGAAGTATATAACAGTATTAATTTATGTACTTAGTTTTAGCATCTTGAAATGTAATTCTTGATTTTAAATTGTTATATCATTTACCAATATTTAAAATATTTGATTTTAAATGTTAATGTTCCTTGCTAGTTTATACTAGACAATATTATACTTTTATTTCATTGGAATAAATATATTTTTTTAAACAAAATCTAAATATAAAATTGAATATGTCGATTTTTTAATAAAAAATGATGACGTTTGGTTTTGGCGATTTCTGACACCTGATTTGGCGATAGAGGCACTAAAAAATCTGACAACCCTGTATTGAACGCGTGTTGTCTGCCCATCAACGATGACGAATGAGCAATTTTTGTGGATTAGCCGTGTATCTCGTGAACCAAATGAGCTAGAGTTGTGCAATTTTGGTTCATATAATTGGCAGGGGACAGTCGGAATTGAATATGAAACAAGTAATTATTATTATAATAATTAAAATCCTCTACTATAGATAAATAAAATACCTCAAGTGTAATCAAAAAGTGAACATTGGGCAACAATGTTCCCAAAAATATACCCTGAATACTTGGTGTATTGTCAGCCGTTATTAGGTGGAAACAATTTCCCTCAAGCCCGATTTTCCGCATTTGCAACTTCTTGATTGCAGCCAGGCCCGTGCGCAGGATTTTCCCCTGGGAGGGGGGTTTTCATCTACACTCATAAAAAAGTTAACCCTATAATGAGTTTCATCTACACTCATAAAAAAGTTAACTATAATGAGTTAAAATTAACTAAAATTTAGGAAACCAAGTACATTTTTACTATATATAAGTAGAATTTTGCTGAAATTTTCCTTAATCTAAGTAAATTTTTCCTAAAACCAAGTAATTTTTTACTAAATTTAAGCAAAATTTTCCTAAAATTAAGTAAATTTTTTACTAAATCTTAGTAAAATTTTGCTGAAAATTTCCTAAAACTAAGTAAATGTTTACTCAAATCAAGTAAATATTTACTCAAACTGAGGACAATTTTGCAGATTTTTTCCTCCAAACGAGTAAATTTTTACTTAAACTGAAGAAAATTTTATTTTATATTTTATACAAGGAAACAGGTTCAATTTAACTAAAAAATCAATCAAATAGTTTTGCTTCAGAGTATACAAAACTGATACAAAAAATTACAACATGAAATATTTCTCAAAAGTTTCATGATACCTCTGCCATAAAGAGTTTAGCTATTGCTCCATGATTGTTGCGAAGATAGGCGCCTTCGCAGTGGTTGTTTAGAATAATTCATAAAGTATTTAAGAAATAAGTCTCTGCAAACGAACGAGAATTGCTGCTTAGATTAATATTCAAGATTTTTTTTAACAATTTCAAATGTTTTTTATAAGTTCATTACTTAAATGTATGAAGAACTCGGCATAAATTTCAGTAAACATTTTAACTTCATTTTAGGAAAAAACACATTTTTAAGGTAAAATTTCCTAAATGGAATTTTTCCATACAAAAAATTTTTTTCTCACTTAAAACCTTGAAAATATTCTTCCACATAAGTTTGGATTTACTCAATTCTAAGAATTTTTTATTAGATCCAAAGAAATGTATTTAAGTAAATCTACTACCCTTTTTCTAGTAAATGAACTATTTACTATGGCTTTGGAAGAAGGAAACTTTACTCATACTTAGTTAATTTTCCAACTTTTTAGGAAATTTTTACTGCGGCGTTTGGAAACCACTTATATTTTATTGCCAGGATCTTCGAGAAATATTTTGATACATTCTTCCGACAGTCAGTTCGTCAGTACACTCAAAGGAATATGTAAGTAAAAGAAAGCAGAAAGTCTACTGAAAGAGCAGATTTTCTGCTGTTAAACAAGAGACAGCAGATTTGAATCTGCTGAGATGGTAAACATATTGTCCCAAGCTCATTTAAAGGAAAATTCGATCTAAACTCGCTTATGAACGTTTATCTATTTTTATATTTTAATTAACAACAGCCAATTTTAGCAGACTGCAGACTCTTTAGCAGTGTGAATGGTGATGTAAGATTGCAGAAAACTGCTGTTATGCCAAAAAAACCGGAAATAGCAGAAAAGTGTCTATTGATAGGCAGCAGACAATCGCTGCTTTTATTAACAGACTTGTTCTCGAAGTGTATAACTTTTTTTTAAATATTTGCTTGAAATTACATACATACATATCGTGGGCTTATATTCATAAGTGGCTATGAACAAAAACATAACTTTTCAGGAGTGCGAAAAAACTGATTTTCTCCTTAATTTGAAGACAAATTATTAATCATTCTTCTACAGTTTAATCTAAAAAGAATTACTAATTGCTACGATTAAAAAGTTTTCGAAATTTCCTATTATTCGCGGTTTCATGGTTCATAGCCATTTTTGTATGTTTAAAATTGAGCACTATGAATGTTGAAATAACAATACGATTTATTGTAAACACTATAACTTTTTTCATGAAATCTTGGCAATGTTGTAAAGAAAACACGTTTTCTGTGGTGCACACAGCGAATTTAAAGATTCCTGCTTCATCCGTCAGGTTGGTCGCTTGTAACATATATGTAGCCAGTCGCGAAAATCGCTGCAATTGATGAAAAATCCAAAATTCGCCATTGCAGTTCCCTATATTTAACTTTCTTCATTCATAATTCTGAAACTTTTCATGCACAAATATTCCCCATGAAGTCAGCAACCACATGCCAAAGAAATATATTGGTATTCTCAATATAATAAAAAGTTACGCCGGTTTTTCTAAATATACTTTTCACAATTTTTGACTTTACAGCCACCATTTTTCCTAGTTTAGCCTGATAACTGGGGAATCAAAATGCTATTAACGCGAAATGATGGAATTTGATAGTACGATATGCTATAAATCCAAAAAAATGTTTTAAACAAAATCGTTGTAGCGAATTACAACCTTCGGTTATATGCTGCTCCATTTATTAACTATTATTATATATTATTTGTATGTTCATAACCACTTATGCAGTCACAAACTATAGTGTGAGTGGATCAGAAACATTTGGAAAAATGGCTTTAGAAATAAAATTATTTTCCAAACTTATATGACAGATGACATACAAATCTGAGAATAGTTTGGCATCAAAAAATCATTTTCGAGAAAATGGTTCATAGCCTCTTTTGAATATAAGCCCTCGATATATATTTTGAAGAAATGTTACACAAAAAACGATCAAATTCCTCGGCTATAAACCCTTCAGTCCCACATTTTTTCTATGATAAATTCAGAAAATTGGATATGATTTTTGACTAAGTATGGGTTTAAATAGGATGTTTAAAGAGTTTTGGGATTTTTAATTTATATAGGACATGAGTAACAGGATGTTTACTCAAAATCTTAATACGTATATTCCGATTAAATAAAAAATATTTGGAAATGTTTCTTCATTTTTATAATCTTAAATGTGTATAAATTCGAATAACAAATACAGTTTTTTTGTTTTCGATGAAATGCAAGAAGAAACAACTTCACCATTTTCAAATGTAATTCAAAAGACACCATTTGCAATTCAAAAATTCCATTTGAGATTCAAAAAATATCAATTGAAATTCAAAAATTCCATTTGAAATTCAAAAAATATTATTTGTAATTCAAAACTCACCATTTGAAATTCTTCTTTTGTGGGAAAAAATAGTTTGTTTGCGGTAAATATGTTATCAGTTTTTGTAAATGAACAAAGATAAATAAGTTTATGTATATCAAACAGTGTTCTTCGTTTGTCGAAATGGATTTGTATTATAATTGCAAACTCCCAAAACATTGGAAGTAACAGAAACAGTCGTTGTTGCATCTGTGATGAAAATAGGACACATCGGTTCAGATTTAGATACAGAACCGTAAAAATGTCCAATCGCAAATGTTACATCTTAGCGCTCTACAAGCATCAAGCAAATTATTTGCTTTTATTAATTTATTTTAGATTTCATTATGATATCATAGTGATTCTTATCTACACTTTTTTAAAATTACTAAACGATTTTGTTATTAAATTTCCAAACTTTTATTGCAGTACACAATTAAAAGTTCATAAGATATGGCTCTAGTCGAATGTCAAGAAGTGGTATCGGTTAATAAAAATGAAAATTTTCCGAACAATTTGGTGTCCATTAGCGAAATTAGCACTACACAATCTTGAAATTGGCACAATTCGTTTAGTTTTTTTGTATTTTTCATAAACTTTGTCCGAAATTCAAGAAAGTACCCACGATTTTTTATGTAATTTTCGTGTTTTCATGATTTTACTGCAAAATTACCATTTCAGACGAGTTATTTTAAAAAGACCTTAAAAATGCTATACTTTATTGCTTCAGAAAGTCTAGAAAGTTTCAAAAAGTATATGTTCGAAACGTCTCTGGGGGGGGGGGGTTTGAACCCCCAAACCCCCTCCCCTGCGCACGGCCCTGATTGCAGCTACAGCCTGACTGCATTTTGACCATTTTGATATTAAATATATTTCATATACATTTCATGATTTTAGCTACAGCCGTTTGCTTGGTACCAGTTTCACACCTTTTTCCATGTTGACCCTAAAGAACGAATTTAAAAAAATTCGAACCTCGTATTTTCTGCGTATACGCAGTCAGACGAGTGCAAATATTGGATATGATTCTAGCCGCAGCTTAATGGGTGCCAAATTTAATCCCATTTAGATAATGAAGGCACGAATATCAACAGATCTCTTTATTTTTCGCGTCACCGCAGTCTAATAAATGTGCACACTGAATTGCATTATTATAGCTGCAGCCTTTTGGTTGGTACCATTTTTTATCCCCATTCGCCCCATTTTTCGCATAAAAGTACAAATTTCGAAAAAATCGTTTTTGTTTCGCATCTTCACAGTCAGATGAATGTATACACCGAATTTCATGATTTCAACTTCAGCGATTTGGTTGGTACAATTTTTATTCCTCTTTCCCAATTGTATTCATTAAAAGTGCGAATTTTACGTTTCTATGCAATTAGAGGGGTGAACATTCCAAATTTCATGTTTCTAGCTATCGTTGGTACCGTTTTTACTCCTTTTTGTCCCATTTCGTCCGTTCACTATAAGGAACCATTAACGATTGCATATATAAGCAAATGTGACACAGTTCGTTGTAATGTAATTAGGGTTTGCATTTCTCCGTACTTTTCATTTCCGGGAATTTTTCATAAACAGGAATCATTTTTTCGGTTTCCCGGGATCCCGGGACAGAACGGGAAATCGTCAACATATTGTTTGCTATATAATAAAGCAAATTATTACATTTCGCATAACACATATTAACAACAAATTTTAAAGGATTTATAAAAAAATAACCCGTATAAAATTTATAGAGAAATTCTTCTGTTTCAAAAGAATCAATGGGAATACAGACGAACACATTAGATAACCCCATCTTTCCCTTCACTCATTCATTCGTTCACCGTATCTCCTAAATCCTTTTCTACCTACTACTACGTACCTACTACTTAAGGGAATCACAATGGGCCGAATTTAGTTGACCTCGAGTGAACTTGCCCACAACTGACGGGCATCCCCAGCAACATAACCTATAAAAGAATAAAAAATGAATTCAACTTCTTCCAATGATGAAGAAATAATTAAACATATATGTATCTGTAGGCATATATTTAAATTAAGAGATAAAAACTTTTTAAAACAAACAACTCATTTATATACTCATCAGATAGTCTATTTCTAATTTTATTGCAAAAAGTGAGCGCGATAGAGAATGAGAGATGCATTATTAATGGTTAATAAATACATATTAATTTATCAGTTCCCTTTCCTGTAGCTTCAAAATCCTAAATTTATATTTTCAGACAGCGATATTGTATTTTTTTTTTCAATACATAGGTGTTAGTTTAGATTGTGGGGTTATTTGCACCGTAAACACATTCTAGTCTTACAAAAAGCTAATTTTTGAAAAACATCATCTGAAATTTTGGTCTTTCAATGGATAAATTGGGAGCAAAACTTCACATAAGATGTTACAATAAAACCGTGCGGCATGATTTCCCACCCAAGAATGAGATTATATAGAAGTGAAACTATAGATCACTTAAAGGAAAACTCATACTCAGTTTTTTATATCGTGGTCGTTTGTCTTTTTTACAAGACTTTTAATTTCCAAACGATGTAAATGTTTCAATAATTTAGTTTCATACTTTTGCGTGTCAAACAATAGCGATATGGTATCAAATGAAAGAGAAGAACATCCGCTAAATACACTTTTAATTTCATTCGACTATCTATGTTAATTTAACATTAACAACCATTTCAATTTTTTTTTAATTTTTAAGGGGAAATTTTGAAATGGTTGAATTTCTTTCCAAAAATTAGCTTTATATAAGACTAGAATGTGTTTACGATGCAAATAACCCCATATTTCAGTTTTTACTTCACATTTAACCCACTGAGTATTAACAGTAAGAAAAAAATGTGTAGCCCTTAATGTGTTAGAAAATTCTAAAAATTGTAGTTGGTTATCGAGTCCCTAAAAACATAAATCGAACTAAAAATTTGGATGTTAATGCGGTTTTTATAAAAAATGCATCAAAAATTGCACTAAAATAGTATAAATCTGTCCTTTATACTGGCTCGTATTGCGAGTTTTTAATATGGTTTGATAAGGCTCGCGTCGGATTTTCAACATCTTTTTTTCCTTCCTCACAAAAGAAGCCACTCCAATATTTATGTCTTCAAAAAAGCTTTTATATCATAAATATTGGTAGATAGTGCTACAGTTGGGTGTATTTCCATACTATTTTAATTCTAAAAGTTTGAAAATCCATTATCTCACGTACATAGTGCAAAATAACTAACTTCATGATTCAACAAATTTTTGACGTAAAAGTACGAATTTGGAAAAATCTATGAATTCAACGTTTCTATTATGCCAGACACCGAATTCCATGATTCTAGCTGCGGTCATTTGGTTGTAACCATTTTTATCCCCTTTTTCCTATTTTACCCCCTTAAGAAAACGACATTTTTAAAATCACTGTATTTTACGTGTCCACGCAATTAGAGGGGTGTACGCACCGAAATTTAAAAATTCTAGCTGTAGTCGTTTAGTTGGTACTAATTTTATCCCCCTGTTCCCATTGTATCCCTTGAAAGTACGAATTTTGAAGAAACCTTTTATATTTCGTGTCTACGCAGTCTGAGGATGTATATTCCGAATTTCATGACTCTAGCTGCGGTCATTTGGTTGGTACTATTTTTATACTTTTTTTCCATTTTAACCCCACAAAAGTTCGAATTTCGAAAAATCCGTTTATTGTATGTGTCTACTCAATTAGAGGAATATACACATCAAATTTCGTGTTTCTAGCTGTTGCCGGTTGAAAGGTACCATTTTTATACCTCTTTGCCCCATTTCACCCCCTACGAATAAAAATCACTTGTGGTGTCTACTCAATTAGAGGAATGTACACATCAAATTTCGTGTTTCTAGCTGTTGCCGTTTGAAAGGTACAATTTTTATCCCTTTTTGCCCCATTTCACCCCCTGTATTGGAAAAGTGGGCGTGGCACCTCCCATACGAAGTTTCAACTTATTATCGAATACTGTCAGTTCTATAGAGTGATTTTTTTGAGGTTAGGATTTTCATGCATTAGTATTTGACAGATCACGTGGGATTTCAGACATGGTGTCAAAGAGAAAGATGCTCAGTATGCTTTGACATTTCATCAAGAATAGACTTACTAACGAGCAACGCTTGCAAATCATTGAATTTTATTACCAAAATCAGTGTTCGGTTTTTTTTTTTTTTATCGACAAATTTTGTTCAGCGATGAGGCTCATTTCTGGTTGAATGGCTACGTAAATAAACAAAATTGCCGCATTTGGAGTGAAGAGCAACCAGAAGCCGTTCAAGAACTGCCCATGCATCCCGAAAAATGCACTGTTTGGTGTGGTTTGTACGCTGGTGGAATCATTGGACCGTATTTTTTCAAAGATGCTGTTGGACGCAACGTTACGGTGAATGGCGATCGCTATCGTTCGATGCTAACAAACTTTTTGTTGCCAAAAATGGAAGAACTGAACTTGGTTGACATGTGGTTTCAACAAGATGGCGCTACATGCCACACAGCTCGCGATTCTATGGCCATTTTGAGGGAAAACTTCGGAGAACAATTCATCTCAAGAAATGGACCGGTAAGTTGGCCACCAAGATCATGCGATTTGACGCCTTTAGACTATTTTTTGTGGGGCTACGTCAAGTCTAAAGTCTACAGAAATAAGCCAGCAACTATTCCAGCTTTGGAAGACAACATTTCCGAAGAAATTCGGGCTATTCCGGCCGAAATGCTCGAAAAAGTTGCCCAAAATTGGACTTTCCGAATGGACCACCTAAGACGCAGCCGCGGTCAACATTTAAATGAAATTATCTTCAAAAAGTACATGTCATGGACCAATCTAACGTTTCAAATAAAGAACCGATGAGATTTTGCAAATTTTATGCGTTTTTTAAAAAAAAAAAGTTATCAAGCTCTTAAAAAATCACCCTTTAGTTGCATGTATGGTGTTTGCATATTTCTTTTTTATGATTGTTTATTCGTCTATCATAATATAGTATTAAGTATAGTATTAAAGCAATTTTATTTTTTATGTTTCATCATTTTAACTTGTCATTGTCATTGCAAGACGATTTTTTACCACTGAAAATTCGAAAAGTATTTTTTTTTAATTTTGAGAAAGTCGGAAAGTCAATTTTTTTGTTGCAAGTAAAGGGTCAGCCATCTAACGTTTTTTTTTCAACTATTCAACCGTTGGACTATTATTTGTGGGGAGCCGAGGCAGCCATTTGAATGAAATTCAATTATTAACCGGAAGGATTGTACTTTCAAAGAAAAAAGAAATTTGAGAAAATATTCAGTAGTTTTTTTATAGCATTTTCAAAAAAAATATTTGGCGGACCCATTATTTGGTAACGTAAGGGTCCGCAATCTAACGTTTTTTTTTCAACTATTCAACCGTTGGACTATTATTTGTGGGAAGCCGAGGCAGCCATTTAAATGAAATTATTTTCCATTATTAACCGGATGGATTGTACTTTCAAAGCAAAAAAGAAATTTGAGAAAATATTCAGTATTTTTTTTTATAGCATTTTCAAAAAAAAGTTATTTGGCGGACCCTTTATATAACCCTAATCGGATACTCGATTTGGATTATTTCTGGCATTAAAATTTTAATTATATTTTAAAACATCCTTGATGTGGAGTAGAGAGGAGGGGGTTTCATATATAGATATACCGATGTATTATCTAGTTCTATCTTTTCCCATACTAGACACTATTACCAAATAAAATTTTCAATAAAATCAGACATTTAGAATTGTCAATCATAGTTTCAATATAGTTTGGTATATTTGTGGAAGTAATGAAAAAAGTGAACAATAGTGAACATTTGTCAGAAAAAATAATGTACAAACTGGGTCAAAGATAGTGTGCAAGGGTCTCAAATAGTGTACTGTTCTATCTATGTACTATCAAGGCGACACATACATTATTTTCTTCGTTATGATACTAGCTTTTAACAATAAAATATATATTTTTATACACTCCTCGAGAGTATTATGTCTTTGTGCATTTGTTTGTAACACCCAAAAGACAGCGAAATAGACCCATTGTTAATTATACCGATCGACTTAGAATTACTTTTTGAATCGATTTAGCAATGTCCGTTTGTCTGTCCGTCTGTCCATCTATTGTTGTAATCAAATTTCAGGTCGCAATTATAGTCCGATCTTAACAAAATCTGGCACAAGTAAGTTTTGTGGATCAAGGACGAACGCTATATAATTTGAGGCATATCGTTTCAGATTTAGATATAGCCCCATACAAAAGTCGCTCCCGATTTGACATTTTCCGCTCTAGAAACCACCTATTGAATCCGATATTTGGCAAAACATCTTATAATCTAACTATAAACACCTATGCAGAAAGTGGGTAAGATCGGTTCAGATTTAGATATAGCTCCCATACAAATGTCACTCCCGATTGGACATTTTCCGCTCTAGAAACCACATAGTGTACCCAATTTTCTTTAAATTTGGCACAACATCTTCTAAACCAACTAGACACACCTATGCGGAAAGTATGTAAGATCGGTTCATATTTAGATATAGCCCCAATACAAATATTTTTCCCAAATGTTTAACCGATTTTGGCCAAATAGATGTTATATTTTACCTATTTCGTTCCAGGTTTAACATTTTTTGTCAAACACATACATTTACAGGATACAAAAATCCTTCCCGTTTTCACTTTATTACCGAATTGAATTGTATTTGGATAGAAAGTGGAGTGTATCATATAGTCGGCCCCTCCAAACTGTAGCCTTTCTTACTTGTTTTTATTTAAAAATGTTGATGTTCATTATATGGAACAGTATGGCTCAAATACATTTTTTTGATCCCAGGCACAAATTTTGTTATTGCACAGTGCAAATCACGAGGTTATATATTGCGCTACGCAAATCTGTCCTCCCTCCTCTCCTGTTTTGTGTTAGCAAATCATTTCGATAAAGTGTTTTTACAGAAATATATATTTTCTTTGAAGTTTGTTCGATTTTGTATCTGTTGTATCTTTGTATCTGTTCGATTTGTTGGGGTAGCATCTCAATAAAATCAAAGTAAAATGTTGCACCTTCCGACATTCATGCTCAAAGACCAATAGCCTTTCTTCTATCGAAATTGCTAAATACACTCACACACACGAGAGATATATCAAGTACGAGGGATCTATCGGAAGGTGGTAAGTGGAGAATTTAAGGGTTTTAATATTTTTCATTTATAAAGGGTGTCCCAAAATGCATCCAAGATGAAGTTTGATAGAAAACAAAGATTAAAAAATCTATTCATTATTGATTCAACATACACTCAGAAAAAAGTTAACCTTGAGGTAAAATGAGCTAAAATTTGGGAAAATTGAACTTCTTATAGCGCTAAAGCAATATTTCCTTATATTATTATTATATATATTACTGAATAAACTGAAGAAAATTTTAAAAAAAATTTCCTCAAATCGAGTACATTTTTATTAAATCTGAGTAAACTTTAAATTTTACTGAAATTTATCTCAGACCAGGTAAATTTTTCCTCAAACCAAATTTTTACTCAAACTTAGGAATATTTTGTTGATTTTATTCCTCAAAACATGAGTATAGTTTTAGTAAGTTTTGATTTAGCATAGCGAGATTTTCTGATATTTTCCATTTCCCGTTTACCGGATATTCTGAGCGTGTTGCGGGGAGATTTGAGGAATAAAATGTTTTTCGATATTCTCATTTATTTTTCATTTTTAAGCTTTACTAAGCTTTCTAATACGCTACAAAATAACCCTCACGGGAATAAATAATTACATTTTTTCCATTGGTATTTGGGATTACTTTTGGGGTTACTTTATGACAAAAATTCTTTATTTTCGATCCATCCTAGTGTCTACACTTTCCTATTTATTGAAAATCGGGAAATCGCCGTAAAGAAAATTACATCATTAAAAATTTCATCAAAATCGGAAAGAAGAACCACAAGTACTGCTTTGCTATTGCTATGGAACTTTTCTGCAGTCCCCTCCTATCCGAATGCAATTTGCCATCCAATCCATCCATCCATGACTGAACGACGATAACATACTGCTTCAACTGTGTGTAAATGTATCCCCAAACACCACGAAAAAAGTAATTTCTGTAATGGTTTCTTCTCTTTTAAATGTTTATTTTTCCTTTCGTTTTTTCATCTTTCTGTTACTGTGCTCGTGCGTTTTGTTTGATTTCTTGTCTGCGAATGTACTTAGTACGAGTAGAGTCAGTCAGTCAGCCAGCCAGTCAATGCCACACTGGGCCAGATTTCAAATTATGCGGCATAAATTCAAAATTTTTGTGGAGACAAAACTCCACTTAAATAATTTTTTTTTTAAGAATACACTTGGGATGTTAGGAAATCATCAAAAATTTTGATGTTATGGCAACCCTGAAACATTGGCGTTGTCTTAAAGTCATATGTTTTATCAGCTGTTGCTTTGGCATAAAAGAGGCAAAACTTTTTGTTGAATTTGTGGCTGTGAACATTTTTTACGTTTGATTTAAAACTAATTCTTAAGAATGGAAAATAATGATCAAGGTATGTAGAGTGTGTAAATTAAAAAAAGTGTTTTTATTTGTCGAGTCAAATGTTATTTTTGTGTATTGTTTTGTTATGTCCTAAAATAGAAGATAACCAACCCCGTGCCCGTGTTCTGTGAATGTAGAACTAACCTTCTGCCAAATTGTGCCAAAATGTAATTATGTAAAATTAAAGCCCAAAGTGCGTATAAAAATATGTTTTTAATTTCATTTGCGGCTTTTTGCGGTTTTGCTCGCATTCTCTTCGTCTTTGTCCACTTCCAGATACGTTTGCATTTTGTCATGCAACGCTGTTGAATGTTTGGATAGACAACAATAGGGAAGCGTCTGAAATTTCGAGGTGGATATTCGAGCAGCTAAATGCAAATAGCTTAAGCCCTGAAATTAAATAGGATATTGAGAAAAAAGTAAAAAGCTTTGATCTGTTTATTAAAAAAAAACTTGCCGAAATGCAGCCGAAATTTAAGAACGTTCAAGGCCAAGCATTCGAAGTGGCTATCGTCAAACATGATTTTGACATTGAATACTACGTCGTCTATGAATCGAGTAGGGCGTCCTCGAGTAGGATACACCCATGCAGGAACCCGACTAAAGAGGAAATTAGCCTCTGCTTTGGCAGACGACCAAGGCCACAATGCTTCACTTCTTGTGCACGCTACAGCAATTTCTGCGAAAAAAATGTAATGAGACAGATACGTCACTAATGTTGAGAAATACTTTTCTAACATCAAAGGAACCGAATTAAAAAAAACTCGGACGGGTTCTGAACCGTTGCATCTAACTCCAAATGAGGCTGTAGCGTTTTTGCTCGAAAACTCGTTCACAAAACAGCAATACAACAACATTCGGGAGTTAAACAAAAGTCAATATCCAAGTTACAACAAAGTGAGGGAAGCAAAATCTAACTGTAGACCACAGGGAATTACTGTTACAGAAACCGTAGCGCAAGTCCCTCTTAAGGACTTGTTGGATCATACTGTTTGTCGCATTATCCTTTTTCAGGAAGAAATATTCAAGCAGTTCCCAAAAATTACAAATGTGAAACTAATCGCAAGTTATGGATTCGACGGATCTACTGGTCAAAGTACATACAAACAGAAATTTAGTGTGAACGACCCACAATCATTTGATCAGTCCTTATTTGCAACTACCGTAATACCACTAGAACTAGTAGGTGATTTTGAAACGGTTTTATGGCTTGATCGAACTCCACAGTCAGTACGATTTTGTAGGCCGCTTAAATTAGAGTTTGTGAAAGAAACCAAGGAACATATTCTTAAAGAAAAAAAAAAGATATGGACGACCAAATACAAAAGCTGGAGCCCTACGTATGCACTATATTGACTGAGAGAAAAATCACTGTAACTTATGATCTTCATATGACATTAATAGATGGGAAAGTTTTAAATATTTTGACCGGCACAAAATCTGCTCAATTGTGTCCGATATGTGGGGCCAGCCCGAAAATGTTCATGGAAAGTGATAATATTTGCTATCCGAAATTCGAACCAAAACCTGGAAGCTTGCAATACGGCATAAGCCCGCTCCATGCGTGGATACGCTTCTTTGAATTCGTGCTAAAAATCTCGTATAGAATAGTTTTGAGAAAATGGCAAATAAGAAATTCAGAAGAAAAAATTTTAATTATGGATAGAAAGAAAAAAATCCAAGAAAGGCTGTGGAAGGAAATGGGTTTACATGTTGATAAGCCAAAACAAAATGGTAACGGAAATAGCAACGATGGAAACACTGCGAGGAGAGCATTTGCCGATGTAAAATTATTTGCGGAAATTTTAGAGCTCGACTTAGAAGTACTGACATGTTTTCACACGATCTTAATTGCAACATCATGCGAACTACAAATCAATCCCCATAAGTTCCAGGAATATTGCCAGAAAACTATCTCATTGTATATGTCTAAGTACCCATGGTATCCGATGTCGGCAACTGTACACAAAGTTCTGATACACGGTTACCAAATAATAGAATCATCTCTATTACCATTAGGCTTTCTTGGTGAAAACGCTTCAGAAGCACGCAACAAATATTATAAAAGCGACAGGCGGTCGCATGCCAGACAAAACAGTAGAGTGAACAATATGACAGACGTGTTTCAGAGAGCAATTGATTCCTCGGATCCTCTAATATCGAGTATAGTATTAAATAAAAGAGCAGCTCAAAAAAATCGAAACCATTGCCCGCAGACGTCATTTCCCTCCTGAAAACACCAATCTTCGATAATCTCTATAACATTAATTCCACAATCGATGACAGTGACACTGACTCTGATTCAGAAACTGAAATTACATATTATTTTGAATTAGATGCAGAAGAAGAGGACGATATTTGAAAATTCCAAAGGTGAATATCCATACAATGACTATATTTTTAGTTGAGATAAATCCCACGTCACATCTGAACTAATAAACTATTGCCTCTTGCCAATTTGCAGGAAATCGTACGAGCAGTTTTTGAGAAATCGGCTTCAACGTCAAAAAAGCGGTTCCTATATATCAGCCAATATCACCATTTTTTTAAATAATTGTTCTTTATTGCCTTTTATTAATTATAAACCCATATACATAAATAAATATGATACCATAAATATAATGGTTTGGTCTAAAAAAAGTTAGTTGAATTACTATTTATTCGCACTTAACCCCTTAACTTTATATGGGCGGAAGGGCTATGCGTCATCAGATCGGTCTAAATTTTGGGCTATTTGTCACACATTTAGGGACTATCTGATATGTCAAGTTAAAGTTTTATAGTGTCATTGTGCGAATTTATGCCGCACAATTTGTAATCCGGCCCAGTGTGCAATGGTAGAAAGGTGTACAGGATTTTCATACGAGCGCACACAGATTCATTTGAAAAAGTACAAGTTTCTATTTGTTCTATGTTTCCTTTTCATTTGATTTCTTTGGAGTATAATGGTGATGATGCGTATGAAGGCAAGCACTTCATAGTTTTCCATAAGAAAAAACGCAGCACATATTAATGTTTCAAAGTGCAATATGTTTGAAATCTAATTGCTTTGTCTCTTTTTAATAACTTTTTGTGATTTTTGAAAAGAAAAAAGTCATTATGTTCATAAATCATGCGCCATAAGTTTGGCATTCACTTGTAATGCTTTGAAATATCCTTCTTAGACTTCGCCACACCCTTTCAATCATTTGTACTGTTCTATTACATAGAGACGCTCATTTATTTCGTTGATAGCTTCCTAGTTGTTAGCAATTCCGGTACAAAAATTATCGAATTTTGCAGTACTGCCTAAAACAATATACAAAAGTATTTTTATCGCAATGTCTCAATAATGCCTGTTTGGATTTTAATATTGGATATCTCTGCCAATCTTGCTCCTATACTACATAATTTATAAAGTTTCACTTATCAAAGACAATCTAATGACAAATTTGTAGTCCGGGAGAAAATAATATCGTTTATTGGCGAACTAACACTGTGAGAATTGGCGACAAAACTGCAGGCGTAAGACATCGTCATCGATACAATTATCCCAGCAAAAATAGAGCACCCAAAGAAGTGAAAAAGATGTTCATCTTGTGATTCGAAAGTAGTGAAAATTAAAGCTAAATTAAAAAATTAAAAGTTATTTTAAACAGTTGCGAAGGAACACTCAGCTATCCTCTGTTGTTAAAACTGAATAACTAAAGCAAATCATTTTCTTCGTTAGAACTAACAATAGGAAACTTAACAAAATATATATATTTCTATAATGTGAACTAATATAAACGCAAATAAATACTAATTTAATTTAGTATTAAATAAATTAACACTACTTAATTTTACTGATATTATGTAGTATTAATAATTAATAAAAAATTAAATATTTAATTAAAAAAACATTTTTGAACAAAAATTTTTAAAATCATACAAAATTCAACATTGATTATATATAAAAGTAATAAAAAAGTAAATAAAAAAAGTTATTTCCAGAGCCAGGATTCGAACTCGAGACCTTCTAGCAATGTCACACTGCATGCGAAATCTAGCAGAAATGACATAAGTTCGATTTTCAAATGTCAAATTTGTATGGGATCTGACATTTGTAAATCGACCTTATGTAATTTCTGTTAGATGAATTATGACAAGGCTGTAGAGCAATTGAAAACAAGTAAGGAAAGGCTAAAGTTGGGCGTGGCCGACTATATGATACCCTTTACTTTCTACGCCATTGCAATTCGATTAGGTAAGTATTTTGGAAAGATTCTATATAATCGACGACAATGTATGTTCCAGCTGAAATATAACTTGTTCTGATCAAATACAAGGTGTTGTGCCAAATTTAATGAAAATCTGTCAAAATATATGGTCTTGAGAGCAGAAAACAAGCGGGAGCGAAATATAAAGGGTGGTTAAGTTTTAAGGGCCGAGGTTGATTTTGAATAAAACACAAATTATTGTCATTTCTTTTTATTATGATAATATTGGTATGGTTCAATTATGTATTGAACAAAATATCGGATAGATGGACGGACGGACGGACAGACAGACGGACATTGCTAAATGGACTCAGAAAGTGATTCTAAGCCGATCTGTATAACAAACGACGTTTTTGGGTGTTACAAACAAATGCACAAAGACATAATAATCTAGTGAAGGGTATAAAAATCCTACATATAGAGATCTATAATGAAAGCGAAGTATGAAAATGTTCATAGATTTTATAAAGAAACTTCATTAATATTATGAAAAATATTAATAATTTATACTGACGTTTCCAATATAAACAAAAAGCAACCAATCAACACGCACCATCGTTGCGAGAGTCTTTGCAATGAATATGCTGTTGACCAAAACCAAGTTGCATACCTTTGTCATAGTTAACAGAGGACAAATGAGAATTACTAGCATTCAACCGAATAAAGTCGACGCACTAAACATGTAGTTGTAAGTTATGAAACATTTCATAAAAACTATGATACTTAAATACTTATATTGATCCTGATATTGGTGCCAAATGAAAGAGTAAACTATCTGTTAAAAATATATCAAATTTCATCTGTACTAGTTTAGCGTTAAAAACCATTTCCCGTTTGCTCCCTTAATTTATTAAATTTATTCATATTTTACTTTTTACGTAAAAAAATCCCGACATGAGGTGTTACCAGTAAATACATTAACTTTATTAGAAGGAATATGTTTTTAAGTTATTTATTTATTTGGGAATATTAACACATAATTACAAAATATCAATTAATACATAAGAGAGAGCAATAGCAACGTAGGCCTTCAGCTCAATTTGTGTACAATCGTTTTAAGGTTTTATATTCAAAACTTAATAATTCAGTGTTGCTTAGTTGGAACTTATTTACATAAATTATGATACAGAAATTCAGAATATTTTCATATTTCTTTATATAAGTTTGTTTGTTGTAAATATTGGATTAGTTGGTATCTTTGGTTTGAAGTTAGTGTAGTTAGGTAGTTTATTGGATTATCCTTTCGAATTTTGAACAATCTCTGAGGAAATGATTTAGACTGCAAGTGCTACTTGGATCGCAATTGCAGATTCTAACATTGGGAATTTTAAGTAAATGTCCGTGTGTTATTTTGCAGTGACCGAGTCTTAGTCGGGTTAATTTAACTGCATCGTTTCTGTTTATTTTAATATTATTTTTTAAGAATGAATGTATATTTGTTTTTTGGATGTTTACGTTTTTATACCACTGGCCATGAAAACTACTGTGAGATAGTGAATAGTGTTTGTAAATGAAGTGATTCCAGTCTTTATAGTTCAGGTTTGGGTAAGAAGTTAGTGGGGTCATACCTGCACTTTTAGCTATATTATCGGCAAATTCATTGCCCTTGATACCAGAGTGGCCAGAAAGCCAAATTAGCATTATTTTGGAACTTTTCTGTATTAATATGTTCCTTATGTAAGATGCATAGTTACTGCTTGAGATATTGGTAATAGATTTTAGTGCGGATAAAGAGTCCGAGCATAAAGCAAATTTACCCTTTAGATTTTTGATAATATTGTGTATATGGAACTACAACTAGGTAGTAGGCCTGATCTTATTATTGTGTCCTCTGGTGTAATACTAAAAGATATATAGTGATCTGACTAAGGTCCGTCGGATGTTTCCGCACAAGTATGAATTTACTCGCTTGTAAGAAGTTTCAACTAGATCCAAAAAATGTTTTTAAGTAAATTTACTATCCTATTTTTACACACTCCACGAGAGTATTATGTCTTTGTGCATTTGTTTGTAACACCCAAAAGGAAACGAGATAGACCAATTGTTAATTATACCGATCGACTTAGAATCACTTTTTGAATCTATTTAGCAATGTCCGTCTGTCTGCTTGTCTGTCCATGTATTCTTGCAATCAGAGTACAGATCGCAATTGTAGCCAGAACCAAATGAAACTTTGCACAACGAAGTTTTTCGGGATAAGGACGAACGCTATTTAATTTGAAGAAAATTGGTTCAGATTTAGAAATAACCTCCATAGGAATTTCACTCCCGATTTGACTCTTTCCACTCTATATACCACATATTTTAACAGATTTTTTCAAAATTTGGCAAGACATCATATATTTGAACTAGAAACACCTGTGGTGACGATTTTCAGATTTATATATAGCTTCAATATAATTTTCGCTCCCATATTGAGTATCTCCGCTCTAGAAACCACATATTTTATCAGATTATCTTCAAATTTGGCAAAACATCTTATAGTTCCACTAGAAACACCCATGGTGAGAATGGTTCAGATCGGTTCAGATTTATATATAACTCCCATACAAATTTAGCTCCTAATTTAATTTTTCTCTCTAGAAACGACATATTTTATATAGCTCCCACACAAATTTAGACCCTGATTTGACTTTATCCGCCCTAAAAACCACATGTTTTTACAGGTCTTCTTCAAATTTGGTAAAATATCTTATATTTCAACTAGAAAGAAATGAAATGGTGAAAATGACTCACATCGGTTCAGATTTATATACAAATACAAATTTAGCACCTAATTTGACTTTTTCATCTCTAGAAACCACATTTTTTAACAGATATTGTTCAAACTTGGAAACATATATTTTATTTCCACTAGGAACACCCATGGTGAAAATGGGTCTTCCCCGATTTCACTTTTTTACCGAATTGAATTGTATTCGGGTATATTGGGTATTATATTCATATAGTCGGCCCGCCAGACTTTAGCCTTACCTTACTTGTTAGTAAATGTCCCAAAATTCCTAGTTTATTTTTGTTTTTTAAAAGACATCGTCCCAATATGAGGACATATTAAATATAAAAAATATATTTTATTTGTTAAAAACTGTCACAAAGAAAAAATATTTAAAAAAATCGCAAAAATTTGTACGGCAGTGTAACGCGTTTAAAGGATTAGTCATCCATATTTATTTAGAATTTATAATGCGCAATCCCGCAATTTTTGTTGTGGAAAATCGTAAGTTTCAGTCGGTTTATCAAACTTACTATACCCTCACGCTCAGAGAACATGTGTATGGAAAGACTTAAATTCTACGTAATGCTGGAATCTGTGACATGCCCCATAGACTTGAGTTTATTCAAAAATAATATTGAGTTCAACCAGATCAGTCCAGATTTATTTAATATAAAAAATTAAATGTTTGGATAAATAGTGGGCGATTTCAACTTTTGGTCGAAGCAGACATTTCTTGGTATTGATTAATTTGTTGAACTTTCTGTTACATCTCTTTCGTCACATTATCTTTATATTTCTCTATATTATCCAACTTTAGTGAAAAAAATTGAGCAAAATGAAACTAGTTCAGTATGACTCGTTCCTTGTCGACGGATCGATTGGGGTAAACGAGCTCGTAATTGGTTTCCACAAAAATGATTAATATCGCGTTCGATTTTCTTGTTGCTGTTTCTGAAAAAACATCTTGCAAATAATTCGAATTAACGATTTGCAGTTTACATAGTTAAGCGGCGCAAGATCAAGAGCCTTGTAAAAGTGGACAATACCAAAATATGTAGATCAAGCAAAGTCGCACCTTGTGCAAGAGTCCTAAATATTTACACGTCCTTTACCATAAATATTTGTCAGATGTTTTGCAAATATTATTGTTGCCAATACCCTTAAATATGCAAAATCTATGTACTTTCACCATTCATATGCACTCCACATTGCCAGGCTCTAGTTGCCGTCGCAACAAACTATTCATAGAAAACAATGGCGGTTTTGTCTTTTTTGCGTGTATTTACAATAGAATGGGAAAATTGTATCGGTACATGTTTATTTCTGACAATGCCTCTTGACAGGACAATAGTACGTGGTAGCATATTGGACAGCTAGCACCAACTCATCACGGGCACGGTGTGGTTATTGTTTTATTTACTCACATGTACTCGTATGTTTTCCAATGATGTGAAGCCATCCATCCTTCAATGCATGCTAACAATGTTTGAAGTTTGAAGTACTTTGAACGCCGATTAGGAGCATTAACAGGATTAGCCCACTGCAAATCCTGTACACACATAATACATGTATGTATGTATCTTGCTAGTTCTATACATACACGATATTTCTAGCTGTATTTTCGGCGTTTTTCGCTTTTGTTCGGGTGTGTGTCTTATATCTCATTACCATTGTTGGGCGGACTGTTCACGTGGTAAACATACCCACGTACATATGTATCTACTCTATGCGATACAATAAAGGCGTGTTTTGGCAATTGTATCTGCAAACGTGATTTTCAGCAAATCTTTTATTCAACAAATATCTGTCAATCAATAGATTCTCCCGTCAAAAAAGGACATGCTCGTACATACATACTCGTATACATGAAATCCTTCATAGTTGTTTGTTGTTAAGTTCACCGCAGATAAATGTGTTGTTTTCTTTCATCTTCGAGATCACTTTCTTTGTTCAGTCAGTTTTTGCACATTTTGTTACGATTTTGAGTGCAAGGAGTTCGTTCTTATCTCCTTATCCTTTTGTCATGTGCATTTTTGTGAAATTATCAAGATTTAAAGCGTTCTGATAAGTACTGCAGCTCCTAACATTTAGTCGAGGAATTGAAAACTACCATTGTAAAATAAAAAAGTGAAAAATACCGATATGGTTATTAGATACCCTCCATCATAAAGTACATTCCACGAGATGTAATCCAGACATAGACATTAAGGTAAGTTCTGGGTGTTTGGCTCACCTACTACGCTATAGCCAATGATGTTGCATTCGTAAAAAAACTTTTATGAGCCTTATTTAAAGAAAGGAGTTCCGCCTGTAATTCCAAAAAAATCGACACAGTCCGAGCGAGGTCCTCAAATTTGTATAAATTTTGACAAGTTAGTTCTCCTCGTTGGTCCGATTTGTGTTTGAAAGGGCTAGCTGCAATGGCCCCGATCGCTAATTGCTATTTTTGGAACTTCTTAACCCATTAGGGACCGCAACATTTTTTCATTGTAACAACAAAAATATTTATATCTCCTGATCTCATCTTGATAGGTTTTACAGAAAATTGTAGGCAATTTATATTCTGACAAAAATCCAAATGGCGGATATTAAAAATGCAAGGATATTAAAATATTCATATTCAATAATAATTTCTTTTTACATTTTGAACATCCTTGTTCCATGAGGATATGGACAAAAATTCAACAACATAGTGTATCTATTTCTAGAAACACTGTATATTGCCAAATTTGATGAATCGTAAATTACAAACTACATTGAATAATGCCAAAATTTTAATGTCAATGAGAAGGACAAACGTGACAAATTTTATATAAATCAAAAAAGGTCGGGAATAAATTTTTCACGTTTAAACAAGTAAAGAAAGGTTAAAGTCAGTCGAGGCCGACTATATGATACTCTCCACTTTCTGCCACATTACAAGAGAATTCGCGGAAAAAGGTGATATTGGGAACTATTTTAGAGTGATATTAGAGTGGCTTCAAAATAAAAATAGTGGATGTTCCCGACTAAAATGTTTTTTTTATCATTGTCCATTCGTGAGCTGGAGGCGTTCAAAATAACCTCTATAAATCTCGTTTTTCTTGATTAAAATTCACGGTGAGAATGGTATTTAGAAAAAACCTGCTAGAAATTAAAATCTGGTCCGAGCCTTATCAAAACATATCAAAAACTTGCATTTTAACCAAGAATAGAGTGCAGAATTTTAAAATTTATGTGCATTTTTTGTTGCATTTTTTATAAAAACCGCAATAACTTCCATATTTTAGTTCGAGAATGTGTTTACGATGCAAATAACCCCATATTTTAGTTTTTACTTCACATTTAACCCACTTAGTATTAACAGAAAGAAACAAATTTGCGGCCCTTAACGGGTTAGATCCTTAAAATTGCAATTGGTTATCAATACCTCTCCAATGAGCCCCTAAAACCATAAATCGAACTAAAAATGTTGAAGTTATTGCGGTTTTTATAAAAAATGCATCAAAACTTGCACTAAAATAGTATAAATCTGTCCCTTATACTGGGTCATATTGTATGTTTTTAATATGGTTTGAAAAGGCTCGGGTCGGATTTTAATTTCTAACGGTTTTTATACCATACACCACTTCGTGGTCTAGGGTATTATAAGTTAGTTTCGCGCCAAATGTTTGTAACACCAAGAAATAATCGAGCTAGACCCACCTTTAAGTATACCGATCGGCTTAGAATCACCAGCTGAGTCGATTTAACGATGTCTGTCTGTCCGTCTGTCCGTCTGCTGTCCATCTAAGCTTGTTCGCACTCTACAGGTCGCAATTGTTGTCCGATTGTCATGAAACTTGGCAGAAGTTATTTTTCCTGACCAAGGACCATCGGTATTTGGAGGAAATCGGTTCAGATTTAGATATAGCCCCCATACAAATGTCGCTCCCGATTTGACATTTTCCGCTCTAGAAACGACATATTGTACCCGATTTTTTTAAATTTTGCAGAACATCTTATAATCCAACTAGAAACTCGTATGCAAAAATTGGGTAAGATCGGTTCAGATTTAGATATAGCCCCCATACAAATCTCGCTGCCGATTTGACATTTTCCGATCTAGAAACGACATATTGTACCCGATTTTCTTTAAATTTTGCAGAACATCTTATAATCCAACTAGAAGTACGTATGCAAAAATTGGGTAAGATCGGTTCAGATTTAGATATAGCCCCCACCCAAATGTCGCAACCGATTTGACTTTTTCCGCTCTAAAATCCACATATTGTACCCGCTTTTCTTTAAAATTAGCACAACATCTTATAATCCAACTAAAAAACCTATGGTGAAAGTGGGTAAGATCGGTTCAGATTTAGATATAGCCCTCATACAAATGTTGCTCCCGAATGTTTAACCGATTTTGGCCAAATTTTACATATTATATTTCACCAATAAACATACATGGTTAAAGCGGGTCACATCGTTCCAGGTTTCAGTATACCACCATACAAATGTCCTTTCCGATTTATGTCAAACACATACATTTACAGGATGCAAAAATCCTTCCCTATTTCACTTTTTTACCGAATTGAATTGCAATGAGAATTGTTTGGGTGATGCCCATATGTCCACACTTTGGTATGACTTTGGTATACTACTGTATAATTTGTATTTGTCTGTCGGACAATTGGATCAATTACCACATTCGTTAAATTTGACTAAAGATGAATTTATAGCATATAAATTTATATAATTTGTATGAACTACATAAAATTTCTATCATGAAATACCTGGGTTTAGTAATCAAAGCGAGGTACGTACGCAGGGAGTGGTGTAGGGTATTATATAGTCGGCCCCGCCCGACTTTAGCCTTTCCTTACTTGTTTTTCTCAATACCAGAGCGGGGGGAAAATATAAGGTGTTGAGGTAAATTTGAAGAAGTCAAATCAGGAGCGAAATTTGTATTGGATCTATATATAAATCAGAACTGATCTGACTCACTTTCACGATAGATGTTTGATATTGATATATAAGTTGCTGTGGCAAATTTGAAGAAAATCGGTTAATCTAGAGCGGAAAAAGTGAAATCCGGGCGGACGGACATACGGACATTGCTAAATCGACTCAGAAAGTGATTCTAAGCCGATCTGGAGGGTATATATTTTTTGAATGATTACAAAATATGAAAATTTTATCAAAACTTTAAAATTATTAATATGAATATAAATTTATACTCATAAAGATTGAATTTATTTTGTCAAAAACGCGTAACGCTTGCCATATTTTATGTGGATGTGGGAAGTTATCGATTCTTTTGCCTAGTGATGGAGAATTTTGTGTACAATAATCGAGTATAAAACATTAATTTGAAATCTTAATTTTAATTTTTCAATTAATATCTGAGCCTGTGATCGATGGAAACCTTTAATCTTCATAGCTTTGGGCATAAATCAAATTTTTTTCATCTACAGGGTGGCGCAGAATAGCATATATGGTTTGAGTTCGTTATAGCATTTTTAATTATTATTTTTTTAATTTTCCATTTTTAATTTGTATTATTATTGTTCATGTTATTTTTTGGGCCAATTTTACTTGTGCACCGAAAGAGGCCCACATCGGTCAATGTTTTGATATAGCCTTTATACAAATTCGACCTCTTACCTTATAAATGCTAAATGTTTCAAATTATTAAGTTAAGTTTGATATAGTGCCTTTAATTTAGCTAAAGTTGATATATGGTCCATAAAATAGTTATACCGACATCTTAGTTTCACTGAAATTAAAAAATTCACATGAGTTATATTCCAAATCGAGGTATGGTGGCATAAAGTAGATTCTGTCCATCTTGAGGTTTTCCTTACTTTTTACTTTCAATGAGATTCACCAAAATCTAACTGATATTTCAACAAAATCTAACTGATAAAAATAATACGAGATAATTTGGTAATTTTATGGTGGGCAAGTTTAGCGCCTACTTATCACGATCATTGTGACATTTTTCTAATGAAGCTGGTAGGTTTTTTCATTACACCGCTGGATTTTACACTCACAATATATTTCTGGTACGAGTGTGTATGTATACAAAATGTCGTGATTTAATTTAAGCGCGTAAAATAAAAACACCACACTACACCCGCACGGCAAAATAAAACATGTCTGCTCTTACATTTTTATGGCACAAAGCAATTATTTCGCCCTCATTAAGTTGTTAAGATGTTTTCAACGCGTACACCTCCACCACCCTACCCATCACAGGATGAAAAATGATGGTAAATTTAATGAAAACATGCATTTTCTTACATACATACACACATACAAATTTCTGGGTTCATTCTTGTTTCATACCAATACACACAATTTCAACAAAAGTTTTTCATTTTCCTCACTCATACACACACGCACATACAGTCAAAGAGGCATTTACGCATAAATGTTGGCTGGGAAAAAGTAAATGCCGTTTAATCTACTCATACTCTCGGGCCAACTCCGCATATGCGTTAAGAAAGGGCATCATTTGTTGGCATCGAACGCCTCACAGTGGATAATTAGCAACAAAAAATTCCAAAATTTATTTTGACCAAACTCTGTTTTATTGGGCTGTTTTTTTTAGTTAAAATAAAACAATATTTAAATATTTAAACAAATTTGCAATAAAAAATAATTTTATTTAAATATTTTTTAGCCGACTTCTCAAAGTGAGGAAAATGTGTTCCTTCACTGCAAATTTTATATTAGAACTACCTAAACTTTGACTTTGAAAGGTAAAATAACATTCATTTTTGTTTTTATAGTTTTACCTAAACTATGACTTTGAAAGGTAAAATAACATTCATTTTTGTTTTTATTTTCATAATTATGTTTATGGGACGCTATAACGCTCGAACAAAATTAGGAAATATTAAAAACTTACCTCCAAAGTAGTGAGTCTTTAACACAACTGTAAGAAATTTACGTGACAAATTTTCGGACAGAGATCGGCCTTCAGTACAGCCTACATGAACCTCATTTTCATCTCTATGGCTATGTGGTTATGTCAATAAGCAAAATTGCCACATATGGGGTTCTGAGAAACCACACGTGACTATGCCGTGACGTGACCAATGCCATCCACAACGAATCTCTGTCTGGTGTGGATTTTGGGTTGAGGTACTGCTGATCCTGTCATGGTAGTCATATGAATGATATTGTATTGCAATATTAAATGACAAAGATCAACCAATAAATGTGCACAGTCAGAACGCCCAACGGACATAACGCCCAAAATTTTTTTATGACCTGCTTCCGTGCGTTCAAAACCCACAATTTTTTCCTGGGCGCTATGACCGCCATTTTATAGCCGATTGTACTTTAAAGATTTAAAGGCTCACCCTATATATCAGTTTTGATGAGTTTTAGGCTATTAATTTGGACCTATAATTTGTAACATTTTGATACATGTGAACAGGAATGACCAAAACTAACATTTTTGAAAAAATATCAGATTTATAAAAACAAAGTGACGTTTTATGCTTATTAAATATAAAACATGTAAGTAAAAGCTAAATTCTGGCGGGGTCGACTATATGATACCCTCCACTTTCTTCCTCATTACAATTGAATTCGGGGACAAATGTGATATCGGACACAATTTTTGTATGAGTACTATTATGTTATATACAGAGCGGAAAAGTCAAATTGAGCGCGAAATTGGTATGGGAGATATATCTATATATCTAGTAGAATTGTGTTAAGTTTGAAAATTTGAAATCCGGAGCGAAATTTGTATTGGAACTATATATAAATCTGGACCGACATGATTCACTTTTCAATATAATAAAATATAAGGTGTTGCGCCAAAGGTCAAATCGAGAGCGAAATTTATATGGAAGCTATATATAAATCTGAACCGATCTTACTCACTTTTGCATAAATGTTGCTAGTTGAAATATAAGGTGTTGCGCCACATTTGAAACAAATCGAGTAGAATGTGTGGTTTATAGAGCGGAAAAAGTCAAATTGAGAGCGAAATTTATATGGGAGATATATCTAAATCTGAACCGGTCTGACTCACTTTCACCATAAATGTTTCTAGTGCAATTATAAGGTAGTGTGCCAAATTTGAAGCAAATCGAGTGAAATGTGTGGTTTATAGTGCAGAGAAAGTGAAATCGGGAACGACATTTGTATGAGAGCTATATCTAAATCTGAACCGATTTGCTTCAAATAAAACTTACCTGTGCCAATTTTTGTTACAATCGGACAATAATTGCGACCTGCACTTTGATTACAATAGATAGAATGGATGGACAGACGGACATCAAAAAGTGATTCTAAGCCGATCTGTATAATAAACGATGGGTCTATCACGTTTCCTTTTGGGTGTTACAAATAAATGTACAAAGACAAAGTGAACGGTACAAATAGTTTTCTGGACAAATGCACATAGATTTCTTAAGCTTTCTTAAATACACTATATATCGTTCGAAAGCTCTATGTTTATTCCTTTTAAATACGAATCTAGAATCTAGGTTGATAATCAACTATGCTACAGGCTTATAAGTCTGCATGTTTTTTTATTCGTAAGTTAAGATTTTGCCGGTGTCTGAGAAATTGCACACAGAAAAATAGTATCACTTCCCCGGTATTTATGAAACTTGTTCATAAAATTAACGAAGTTTCATTATAGAATCTATGAAACTTTTCATAAATTATATTATAAAAAATAATATTTACGAAACATGTTTAATACATTTTATGAAGAGCGTCCTTGACAAGTATTTTATGAAAATTTTCACTGAGGTTATGACAAAATCATAACTTGTATGAAGAAAATTCTTTCAGTATATGATTTTATGATATTGGATTTACCACTTAGCATTAAACACAAACTAGTATACCACTGTGCGTCCTGCCTTGTATCCGTTTGCACTTCTCTCCACATCACCCAACTTGTTTGTGTGTGTGTGGGTGTGTTTGTGTCGGCTGTTTATATATTGACATTAATTACAAAATTACTTAATTTGCGTTTTTCGTTTCCCTCATCCTTTCCCCAACAGAGACAGTCTATTTTCTTTGTGAGGAGCATGGAATAGTCCGTAATTTTTCCAACCAAATTGTTTATGTGCGAGGGTATGTTCTAGAGCGTTTGTGTGTGTGTGTGTATGTATGTGGAATGTTTCTCACACTCTATTGTAACGCGTAAAAGCTTTGGCGGTAAATGTGAAAATTTTCTTGCGAATACACATTATATCCTTTTAAATGTTTTGTTTTTCGTGTACAGTGGGTTCTACAAGAACGTTCAAAATCTGCCAAAAATCACAATTTCAAAAAAAATCTTCTGGATTTTCCCGAATAGAATGAAAGTTTTGTTTGTTTTGTGTGTTGGACCAAACTTCCAAAAAACTCGATTGTAATACGTGCCTGGTAGAACGTTTAAAAGTCAAATCGGAAGAGGGATTTGTATGAAGGACGATGATGTGGTCCATTTTTTCTGTAAAGTCTACAAAATTATCTATATAAATATCTACATCTAAACCGACTTTCTCAAATTCAACAGCGTCCGTTCTTGATCAGCAAAAATTGTTATTGTATCCAGTTTTGTTGGGATCGAACATTAATTGCGACCTATAATTTCTTTGATTACAAGATTAGAATATAAATCGATTCAAAAAGTGATACTAAGTCGCTTCAGTTTAATTTTTAAAAACAAATGCACAAATGCATAATATCCTGGTGGAGGTATAAATAAGTAATTGTATATCTAATTTTTAGGGTTTGAAGCTTTACCACAAATCATACTAACTCCAGTCTACGTTATTTCATTGCAGGGATACATGTTGACGAAGACTATGTACCAAAATATGTAAGTAAGTACCACAACACTTTTCATTGTAACGTAAATTCTACAAATGTATCACGTTTTCCATTACTATTTTATACGTTTTTTGTATCTTCTATATAATAAAAATGTAATTATATTCATTGGTAATCGCATCACTTGAGAATGGTGGAAATTCAAGACCACGATTTAAGTGATGGATAAGCGAAACTATGTTCTGTATTTGGTATTCATTTTAGGTATTTAGTATTCAAAAAAAATTATACAATTAAAAAGGAAAGCCAGAAAATTGGCCAAAACTGAACAGAAACAACATAAATACTATGATGGAAAAATGTCACGTTCGACAGGGCTTAAATTTAAATTACAAACAAAAGTATTAATAATTTTGAATAAAATCCAAACCATTTTTAAGAGACACCAGTGCACAACATTCGCTGAAATCGGCGTTTGAATTTTTGGATGCGAAAACGACTTCTGTTCTGGCCACAAGCGAATATAAGAGTTATAAGTTAAGCATGTGGTAAAAATAAAAATCCGTTTGGAAATATCGACTTGAGACCCTATATATATTCTTGATCTAGCCATGTCCGTCCGTCCGTCTGTTGAAAGCACGCTAGCATCTAAACGAAAGGAGCTAGGACGTTCAAATTTTCCATAAATGCGTCTTATAGTCGTAGATCGGTTGGGATTGAAATTTTTTCCCTCACAAGGACTAAAAATACCCATAATAATCCTTAATATTTTAGGGTATTTAAACATGTTTTTTGAATATGTCTGTTTATATTTGCTTGATATTTGGTATGCGTATTCCCCTTATAGCTAAAAACTGCACCATAAAGTGATTCTTATTTGTTGGGAGTGAAATGGGGCAAAAAAGGGATAAAAATGGTACACATTAAACGACAAAAGCTAGAAACACGAAATTCGGTGTGTACATTCCTCTAATTGAGTAGATACATAATATAAAAGTATTTTTTTCAAATTCGTACTTTTAAGGGGTAAAATGGGAATAGAGGGATAAAAATGGTACCAACCTAACGGCTGTACCTAGAATAATGATGTATACATTCCTCTGATTGCATAGACAAGTAAAATACACAAAATTCGTACTTTTTGGGGTTAAAATGAAAAAAAGGGGATACAAATAGTACCAATCAAATAACCGCAGCTAGAGTCATGAAATTAGGAGTATACATTCCTCTGACTTTGTGTACACGGAAAATAAACTGATTTTTCGAAATTCGTACTTTTTGGGGTCAAAATGGAAAAAGGGGATAAAAATAGTACCAACCAAATGACCGCAGCTAGAGTCATGAAATTCGAAGTATACATTCCTTTGACTACGTAGACATGAAAAATAAAAGGGTTTTTTCCAAATTCGTACTTTCAAGGGATACAATGGGTACGGTGGGATAAAAATGGTACCAACCAAACGGCTACACCTGGAATAATGAAATTCGGTGTATGCATTCCTCTGATTGCGTAGACACTTAAAATAAACAGGTTTTTCGAAATTCGTACTCTGATAATGGATTTTCAAAATTTGTACTTTTGGAATTAAAATAAAGGGTGTTTTTTATTGGGGTATAGAACTTTATGTTGGCATCACTTTTTTAACTGGCGGCCATTTTGTCAGCTGTCAAGTGATTAATATTTAGTTTGGTTTGCCATTTCATCATGAACAGGTTGACAAAAGAACAACGCTTGCAAATCGTACAAATTTATTTCGAAAGTAATGGTTCAGTTCGCGAAGTTCCATTTTATGGTCGACCGCATAATTTCGCGGAATGGACCTGTCAATTGGCCACCAAGATCGTGTGATTTGACACCGTTGGATTATTTTCTTTGGGGATATGTGAAGTCGCTCGTCTACGCCAACAAACCAGAAACGTTAGGGGACTTGGAAGCCAACATTTGTGGCGTTATTGCCAACATACGGCCCCATATGCTGGCTATATTCGAGCCAGCCGCGGCGGCCACATGCCCGAAATCATATTTAAACATTAATGGCATAAAATTATCCTTCCAATAAAGCCAAATTGATGGACATTAAAACGATTTTCTTGTGTTTTATTTCAATTCGAAGTTCTATACCTCAATAAAAAACACCCTTTATAATGGAAATACAACAAACTGTAGCACCCACTATCTATATTTATTTATCTATCATCTATTATCTATTTATCTATCTATCAATATTTATAGTATTTAAGCTTTTTGAAAATATAAATATAAGAATATTTATTTTTTGATTTGAAATAAATAATGGTTTGAAATAATTAAAATATTATTTTTATTTATAAAATTATTTTTTCAATATTTGTATTTGTTTTGGTTTGTTTGGTTTAAAAAATTATATTTTCCTTTAATATTACTGCACTTCTACGAAAACAGACAACCTCTGTGGAATACAATCCATGGTGGAGGGTATATAAAGTTCGGCCCGGCTGAACTCAACGCCGTTTTTACTTGTTTAGGTTCATTCGTTCGTTCACGATTTTGCAGGTATGCTTATTCTGTTCTGCTGAATGGTAAAACGATGAAAAAAGTAGATTCTATTTTTTTAAATTCCCAAAATGGAAAAAATGTGTTCTAAAATTGGGAACACTGCTACATCTAAACCAATATGGATAGAACCATGAAATTTTAAGTATGTTTACAATATACATATACAGTATCTAAAATATTTTTTTTTTAAATTGTATCCTTTGGATTTTTGTAGTCCTATGCCCCTGCACAGGATGAGGAAATGAGAAACTAAAAACGCCAATAAACTCCATTTTACTATAGTTTCAGACGTATATCATCTGGTTCAAGTGTAACGATTTTTTTAAAGATTTTCGTACGGTGTAATAGAATCATATTATTTAAAAAATAATCAAAGTGAGCTCTTTTTTAAGACGCACTGTAGGTAACTACGCTTTCGTACACACTCATGCCTTCATACCTCAGAACTAACAACAAGAGCGGCAGCAAAATGGCGCTTAATTTATGTGAAACTGTATGTTTTTTTTTCGGCATATTCTCTCAATGTTCGAAACAACACAGAACACACAAATGAAACTTTTGGCATCATTAAGTGCGTTTATAAGCGAATGTTAATTTCCACCGAGTGTTAAGAGAGTACAAAAGTCTGGGCCAAAAACGAATGTAAGCCACCAACACTACCACCACCACCATCAGCGCCACCAGCTAGGAGGGAATGAATGAATGAAAAATGGCGCATAATCGCAAACAAGGGAATTGTCTAATTGCCTTTAAGTAAAGTGCTTTCTCTACTCCAGTCAAAATGTGTAATTAGAGACTCCTAACAATTTGCAATGGCAACAGTTTGGCCTAAATTTATGTGGAAAATCTACAAAGATAAAATACTCTGAAGCACATACACACACACACACAGATTCCTGATGCGTAGAATTTTAGTTTTAATAATAGACTTGTTTTATTTTTATATATTAGATAGAATCACTAAAAATGACTTTGGTTACAGACAATAACTATTTGCACTATAATTATAATCTCCGCCATAGGAAGGCGCCATTGTAAATCACGCTACTATCTAAAAAAATTTCTTCTCCAAAATATGACAGATGACATCCAAATATGAGGATGGATTGGCATCATAATGGTTCATAGCCACTTTTGAATATAAGCCCTAGCACTCAGAAAAATAGCGTTCCTAAATCTGAGTAAAATTTATACTACAATTTAGTTCAACAATTTTACTCCAGTTCAGTAAAAAATCCTTAAAAGTAAGAAAATTAACTAAGTATGGGTAAAGTTTCTTTCTTTCAAAGTCATAGTAAATATTTCATCTACTAGAAATAGGGTAGTAAATTTACATAAACATATTTATTTAGATCTAATAAAAAATTCTTACAATTGTATTTTAAGTAAGAAAAATATTATGATTTTTTTGTATGGGAAAAATTCCATTTAGGAAATTTTAAATAAAAATGTGTTTTTTCCTAAAATTAAGTTAATATGTTTAATGAAATTTATGCCAAGTTCTTCTTACTTTTAAGTAAAGGGTGTTTTTTATTGGGGTATAGAACTTTAAGTTGGCATCACTTTTTTAACTGGCGGCCATTTTGTCAGCTGTCAAGTGATTAATATTTAGTTTGGTTTGCCATTTCATCATGAACAGGTTGACAAAAGAACAACGCTTGCAAATCGTGCAAATTTATTTCGAAAGTAATGGTTCAGTTCGCGAAGTTCACCGCAAGCTCCGTCCATTTTATGGTCGACTGGTCGACATAATCGTCCATCAGAGCAATTAATTCGGTTAACCATGGATCGTTTTCGCACTACGTTTACTCTATGTGATAATACGCATCCGCAGAGACGTCGAACAGTGCGCACCGAAGAAACAATTGCCGCTGTAGAGCAAAGTGTTGAAGAGGAGCCGAATGAATCGATTCGCCAACGTGCACAGCATTTGGAGCTTTGTCCATCAAAGTTGAAAATTGGACCTGTAGAATTGGCTATATTCGAGCCAGCCGCGGCGGCCACATGCCCGAAATCATATTTAAACATTAATGGCATAAAATTATCCTTCCAATAAAGCCAAATTGATGGACATTAAAACGATTTTCTTGTGTTTTATTTCAATTCGAAGTTCTATACCTCAATAAAAAACACCCTTTATTAATGAACTTATAAAAAATCACTTGAAATTGTTTAGAAAATTCTTGAATGTTAATCTAAGAAGCAATTCTCGTTCGTTCGCAGAGACTTATTTCTTAAATACTCCAGGTATTAATCTAAATAGCCACTGCGAAGGCGTCTGTCTTGCCTTCGCAGCAATCATGGAGTAATAGCTAAAGTAATACCTCTGCCATGTGTCATGAAACTTTTGGGAAATATTTCATGTACACAACAAGTAAGGAAAGGCTAAAGTCGGGCGGGGCCGACTATATAATACCCTACACCACTCCCTGCGTATGTACCTCACTTTGATTACTAAACCCAGGTATTTCATGGGAACAATTTTGTGTAGTTCATACAAATTATATAAATTATATGAATATAATGTATATGCTATAAATTCATCTTTAGTCAAATTTAACGAATATGGTAAATAATATGGTAATTGATCCAATTGTCCGACAGACAAATACAAATTATACAGTAGTATACCAAAGTCATACCAAAGTATGGACATATGGGCATCACCCAAACAATTCTCATTGCAATTCAATTCGGTAAAAATTCCTGTAAATGTATGTATTTGACAAAAAATGTTAAATCGGAAAGGACATTTGTATGGGGGTATGTTGAAATCAGGAACGATGTGACGCGCTTTCACCATGTCTGTTTATTGGTGAAATATAATATGTAAAATTTGGCCAAAATCGGTTAAACATTCGGGAGCAACATTTGTATGAGGGCTATATCTAAATCTGAACCGATCTTACCCACTTTCACCATTGGTTTTTTAGTTGGATTATAAGATGTTGTGCCAATTTTAAAGAAAAACGGGTACAATATCTGGATTTTAGAGCGGAAAAAGTCAAATCGGGAGCGACATTTTTATGGGGGCTATATCTAAATCTGAACCGATCATACCCACTTTCAGCATAGGTGTTTCTAGTTCGATTATAAAATGTTGTGCCAATTTTAAAGAAAATCGGGTACAATATGTGGTTTCTAAAGCGGAAAAAGTGAATTCGGGAGCGACATTTGTAAGGGGGCTATATCTAAATCTGAACCGATCTTACCCAATTTTTGCATACGTGTTTCTAGTTGCATTATAAGATGTTCTGCAAAATGTAAAGAAAATCGGGTACAATATGTCTTTTCTAGAGCGGAAAATGTCAAATCGGGAGCGACATTTGTATGGGGGCTATATCTAAATCTGAACCGATCTTACCCAATTTTTGCATACGTGTTTCTAGTTAGATTATAAGATGTTCTGCAAAATTTAAAGAAAATCGGGTACAATATGTCGTTTCTAGAGCGGAAAATGTCAAATCGGGAGCGACATTTGTATGGGGGCTATATCTAAATCTGAACCGATCTTACCCAATTTTTGCATACGTGTTTCTACTTGGATTATAAGATGTTCTGCAAAATTTAAAGAAAACCGGGTACAATATGTCGTTTCTAGAACGGAAAATGTCAAATCGGGAGCGACATTTGTATGGGGGCTATATCTAAATCTGAACCGATCTTACCCAATTTTTGCATACGTGTTTCTAGCTGGATTATAAGATGTTGTGCCAATTTTAAAGAAAATCGGGTACAATATGTGGTTTCTAAAGCGGAAAAAGTGAAATAGGGAGCGACATTTGTATGGGGGCTATATCTAAATCTGAACCGATCTTACCCAATTTCGGCATAGGTGTTTCTAGTCAGATTATAAGATGTTGTACCAAATTTAAAGAAAATCGGGTACAATATGTGGTTTCTAGAGCGGAAAATGTCAAATCGGGACCGACATTTGTATGGGGGCTATATCTAAATCTGAACCGATTTCCTCCAAATTCAATACCAATGGTCCTTGGCCAGAAAAAATAACTTCTGCCAAGTTTCATGACAATCGGACAACAATTGCGACCTGTAGAGTGCGAACAAGCTTAGATGGACAGCAGACGGACGGACGGACAGACGGACAGACAGACATCGTTAAATCGACTCAGCTGGCGATTCTAAGCCGATCCGTATACTTAAAGGTGGGTCTAGCTCAATTATTTCTTGGTGTTACAAACATTTGGCGGAAAACTAACTTATAATACCCTAGACCACGAAGTGGTGTAGGGTATAAAAAATGACAGTATTAGTTTTGCATAGTCTGAACCAAAACCATTTATTTGATTTTTATACCCTACACCACTTCGTGGTCTAGGGTATTATAAGTTAGTTTCGCGCCAAATGTTTGTAACACCAAGAAATAATCGAGCTAGACCCACCTTTAAGTATACCGATCGGCTTAGAATCACCAGTCCGTCCGTCCGTCTGCTGTCCATCTAAGCTTGTTCGCACTCTACAGGTCGCAATTGTTGTCCGATTGTCATGAAACTTGGCAGAAGTTATTTTTTCTGGCCAAGGACCATCGGTATTGAATTTGGAGGAAACCGGTTCAGATTTAGAAATAGCTCCCATACAAATGTCGCTCCCGATTTGACATTTTACACTTTAGAAACCACATATTGTACCCGATTTTCTTTAAAATTGGCACAACATCTTATAATCCAACTAGAAATACCTATGCTAAAATTGGGTAAGATCGGTTCAGATTTAGATATAGCCCCCATACAAATGTCGCTCCCGATTTGACATTTTCCGCTCTAGAAACGACATATTGTACCCGATTTTCTTTAAATTTTGCAGAACATCTTATAATCGAACTAGAAACACGTATGCAAAAATCGGGTAAGATCGGTTCAGATTTAGATATAGCCCCCATACAAATGTCGCTCCCGATTTGACATTTTCCGCTCTAGAAACGACATATTGTACCCGATTTTCTTTAAATTTAGCAGAACATCTTATAATCCAACTAGAAATACGTATGCAAAAATTGGGTAAGATCGGTTCAGATTTAGATATATCCTCCATACAAATGTCGCTCCCGATTTGACATTTTCCGCTCTAGAAACGACATATTGTACCCGATTTTCTTTAAATTTTGCAGAACATCTTATAATCCAACTAGAAATACCTATGCAAAAATTGGGTAAGATCGGTTCAGATTTATATATAGCCCCCATACAAATGTCGCTCCCGGTTTGACATTTTCCGCTCTAGAAACGACATATTGCACCCGATTTTCTTTAAATTTTGCAGAACATCTTATAATCGAACTAGAAACACTTATGCAAAACTTGGGTAAGATCGGTTCAGATTTAGATATAGCCCCCATACAAATGTCGCTCCTGATTTGACATTTTCCGCTCTAGAAAATACATATTGTACCCGATTTTCTTTAAATTTTGCAAAACATCTTATAATCCAACTAGAAACACCTATGCTGAAACTGGGTAAGATCGGTTCAGATTTAGATATAGACCCAAACAAAAGTCACTCCCTCCGCTTTAGAAACCACATCTTGCACCCGATTTTCTTTAAATTTGGCACAACATCTTATAATCTAACTAGAAACACCAATGCTGAAAGTGGGTATGATCGGTGCAGATTTAGATATAGCCCACATACAAATGTCGCTCCCGATTTGACGTTTTCCGCTCTAAAATCCACATATTGTACCCGTTTTTCTTTTAAAATTGGCACAACATCTTATAATCCAATCTATGGTGAAAGTGGGTAAGATCGGTTCAGATGTAGATATCGCACTCATACAAATGTTGCTCCCGAATGTTTAACCGATTTTGGCCAAACTTTATATATTATATTTCACCAATAAACATACATGGTGAAAGCGGGTCACATCGTTCCAGGTTTCAATATACCCCCATACAAATGTCCTTTTCGATTTAACATTTTTTGTCAAATACATACATTTACAGGATGCAAAAATCCTTCCCGATTTCACTTTTTTTTTAAATTGAATTGTAATGAGATAAAAAGTCCGTCCGTTTTTAGAATTTCCTTACTTGTTTGGGAGATGCCTATATGTCCATACTTTGGTATAACCCAAATGGGGTCCCATTCTGATCTATTACAACTCTAGGAACTACATCTTACATCGGATCTTAATTAAATTTTGCAGATCATTGTATTTTCAGAAATATATAGTATATTAATATATACATGTTTTGGACCAGGCCAAAATGTTGTTGTATCCTATTACTACTGTATAATTTGTATTTGTCTGTCGGATAATTGGATCAATTACCATATCATTAACCATATTCGTTAAATATGACTAAAGATTAATTTATAGTATAATTTATACTGTATAATTTATATGAACTACATAAAATTGCTCCCATGAAATAAATGGGTTTAGTAATCAAAGCGAGGTACATACGCAGGGAGTGGTGTAGGGTATTATATAGTCGGCCCCGCCCGACTTTAGCCTTTCCTTACTTGTTTTAGTTAAATTGAACTTATTTTAAATTCACCTTTTTCCTGGTATCAAGTAAAATTTTACTCAGTTTAAGTAAAAATTTACTTGTTTTAAGAATCAGTAAAATTGTCCTCAGTTTAAGTACAAATTTACTTCTTTTGAGTAAAAAGTTAATTAGTTTTAGGCTTAGTTTTACATAAATTTAGTAATAATTTACTTGGTTTGAGTAAAAATTTACTTAGTTTTAGAAAATTTTACTTAAATTTATTAAAAATTTACTTGGATTGAGGAAAAATTTACTTGGATTGAGGAAAAATTTACTTAAATATTTATTATTTATTTTTATTTTATTTAGGAAAATGTCAGCAAATTGTTACTTAGATTTAGTACAAATGTACATGGTTGGAGGAATTTTCCTCAGCTTGAGTAGATATTTATTTGGTTTGAGGAAAATTGAACTAGAATCAAGTTCAAAGCATGTACTACTTTTAAGGAAAGTTTGAACTTGATATGAGGAGATATTGCTTTAGCGCTATACGAAAGTCAATTTTCGAAAATTGTAGTTAATTTTTACTCATTATAGGGTTCACTTTTTTCTGAGTGTGAAATATAAGAGCAAAATTAAGGAAATTAAAAAATACTTGTAAACTAAAATTCGTTTTGAAAACATTGTCTCTGTGAAATGCAAAAAATGTTACACCCAAAAGATGTGTAGCAAAAAGCTACTTACCAGTTGACTTTTCAACACTTGCTACTGATTTCATTTAGAACTCCAACCTGCAGCTTCTCTTTTACTTAGAGCGTGTACAATACACCAACAAAATATGAAAAGATACACGGATTTCCAATTAAACAGAGATTTTCTTTTATTATTTCCGAAACATTCATGCGAAAAATGACAACAAAATCAATATCGCTAATATTTCTTCAAAATGATACAAGGGTGATAAGAAACAAGTAAAAACGGTGTTAAGTTCCATAGGGGCTGTTGATTTTCGTAGGAGTCCACTAATATTACAGGAAAATATCATTTTTTATACCCCACACCACTTCGTGGACTAGGGTATTATAAGTTAGTTTTCCGCCAAATGTTTGTAACACCAATAAATAATCGAGCTAGACCCACCTTTATAGTATACGGATCGGCTTAGAATCACCAGCTGAATCGATTTACCGATGTCTGTCTGTCCGTCTGCTGTCCATCTAAGCTTGTTCGCACTCTACATTTTTCTTTAAAATTGGCACAACATTTTATAATCGAACTAGAAACACCTATGCTGAAAGTGGATAAGATCGGTTTAGATTTAAATATAGTCCCCATACAACTGTCGCTCCCAATTTCACTTTTTCAGCTCTAGAAACCACATATTGTACCCGATTTTGTTTAAAATTGGCACAGCATCTTATAATCTAACTAAAAATACCTATGGTGAAAGTGGGTAAGATCGGTTCAGATTTAGATATAGTCCCCATACAAATGTCGCTCCCGATTTCACTTTTTCCGCTTTAGAAACCGCATATTGCTCCCGATTTTCTTTAAAATTGGCAGAACATTTTATAATCGAACTAGAAACACCTATGTTGAAAGTGGGTAAGATCGGTTCATATTTAGATATAGTCCCCATACAAATGTCGCTCACGATTTCACTTTTTCCGCACTAGAAACCACATATTGTACTCGATTTTTTTTAAAATTGGCACAACATCTTATAATCTAACTAAAAATACCTATGGTGAAAGTGGGTAAGATCGGTTCAGATTTAGATATTGCCCCAATACAAATGGTACTCCCGAATTTTTCACCGATTTTAGATAAACTTTATATATTATATTTTACCAATAAACATACATGTTATATTTACTTCACTCGGAATATCTGCTGGAAAATTGGATCAATTACTTTATTATTTACCACATTCATTAAATTTGACTAAAGATGAATTGATAGTAACTGTATACTTTATATGAACTACATAAAATTGCTCCCATGAAATACCTGGTTTAAAATAGCCAAACCAAAACAAATTCTAATACTGAAAACATAATTTTATAAAAACTTTTCAGGAGAGCGAAAAAACTTATTTTCTCCTTAATTTTAAAGAGTAATTATTAATAGTTCTTTTACAGTTTAATCTAAAGAGGATTACTATTGCTACGATTAAAAAGTTTTCGAAATTTCCTATTATTCGCGGTTTTATGGTTCATAGCCACTTTTGCATGTTTGAAATTGAGCTCTATGAATGTTGAAATAAGCACATAGCCATATATGCCTAAATATATATACAAGATTTATTATAAACTCGTTGACGTTTTTAATGAAATGGTGGCAAAAACACATTTTCTGGAATGTACACAGCGAATTCAAAGATTCCAACTTCATCGGTCAGATTGGTACCATTTTTATCCCTTTTTCCAAAATGGGAAATATGGCTAAAATGATGACATTTTTGTTTTATGATTTTCCCGCAATCTAACCAACGGATCCGACTGTATTTTTGTTTGTGTATTAAAAACCAATGTAGCTCGTAACATATATGTAGTCAGTCTCGAAAATCGCTGCAATTGTTGAGAAATCCTCAATTTGCGGTTGCAATTGCTTATATTCGAACTTTCTCCATCCAGGATTCTGAAACTTTATTGACACAAATATTCCCCATGAAGTCAGCAATCACATGTTTAAAAAATGTTTTGGTATTCTCAATATGATAAAAAGTTACCGAGTTTTTCTAAAGATACTTTTACATTTTTTGACATTACAGACACTATTTATCCTATTTTAGCCTTATAACTTTGGAAGCGAAATGCTATAACCGGCGAAATGGTGAAATTTGATAGTAAGATATGCCCTAAATCTAGAAATATGTTTTAAACAAAATCGTGGTAGCGAATTACAACCTTCGGTTATATGCTGCTCCATTTTTTAACTAATTTATTTATATTATTTTATGTTCATATCCACGTTTGCAGTCACAAACTAATGTGTGAGTGGATAGCAAAATCAGAAGAAAATTAAAAAAATGGTTTTAGAAAAAAATGTCTAACTCCAAATTTATATGGCAGATGACATTCAAATCTGAGAATAGTTTTGGCAACAAAAACTCATTTTCAAGAAAATGGTTCATAGCCACTATTGAATATAAGCCCTCGATATGTATTTGAAAATAGGTTTTAATTTCGTACGGGAGGTCCCACGACGACTTTTCCAATACCGCTCATTTTTATCACAACTTACACTTAGCGAACTCTCACAAAATTTCAAAAATTCCCTTTCATATTACTTCAAATATCGTCGATGTCGTAGCTATGCATATCTTCTCCATTGTTAAGGAGAGCAAAAATTTGTTTTTTTTTTTCATTTTGCGATAATTTTATTATGATTGATTTTTTGATGATGATGTGATGTTACATTTCAACTAACGAACGCCAAAACAGACGGGTATGTTCCTACTATACAATTTAGGTTCAAGTTGTGATATGGAACATTAGATAAAATCGTGCCAAATCAATCATTAATTAAATCTGCAACTTTTGAACGGAAAGAGATTTCACATGCTCAGAAAAGAAAATTTGTTAAGGTGATTTGTAAAACTTTCGATCCCTAGTGGGAACTGAGTGCAGGCAGGAGTGACCTTCCAAAATAGGTAACCTCGACCACGCCAAATTTTTAAATAATTCCCCAAAAGTACAATTATGTACCGATTGCAAAGATATTTTGATAGTGCTAGTCCTCATAAATATATGTATCAAAACACATAGCTAATTTTGTTACAGTCTGAACCTATTAAGATATCGAAAATAGCTTTGGTGTATGAAAAGAGATTTCAAATACAATAATAATTTTTTTCGAAACATTTTTTGCAAAGACGGCGTCGATATATCGTTTTATATAAAGCCAAATAATATTTATATCACCATACTAATATCACTCGAAAAGGGTGGTGACCATAACAATGGGGCTGTTCTTCTTTAAGCCGAGATAACAAGCTGCGATAACAAAAACGTTAATAAAAATTTAATTTTTTGCTCAAAATAGAAAATATTTGTTCACATTGTCGTCAACTACAATATAAATATATTTATCAAAACAAATGAAAAAAAAATATTTTGTGTTGACTTTTTTGGATGTAGCCTCGATAACCAAAATTTTGACATACACTGGATAATTATCCAGGCTAAGTCCAAAATTTTTAACACAAAATTATTTTTTCTAAATTTGTTTTCACAAACACCTTGATATTGTTTTTGGCGACAATTGTAAAAAAGATTTTTTATTTTGAGTGAAATTTTAACATTTTATTTAGATTTTTGTTATCGCAGCTTATCACCTTGTGGGAGGGTGACAGCAGCAACAATCTGCCCTCGGTGGTTGTAGGCGACAAGGTAACATATGGCAAATGTTACCTCCAAACCACAAGAAAATCTGGCACTGGAGCACCGTCGACAGGCACTGGACCTGTCAGTAATCCTGCAGACTCTCAACAAAGACCGGCCAGGAGTGTTATGTCGGCGCAAAGAGAATATTTTTTTAAATTTCCGCCAACAATAATATCAATAAAACAATTTTATATTAAAAATTTCAGACTTAGCCTGGATAATTATCCAGAGTAAGTTAAATTTATGGTTATCGAGGGTATGTCCAAAAAAGTCAACACAATTTTTTTTTTTGAAAATTTGTTTGGGTACAAATATTTATATTGTAGCTGGCGACAATATAAAAAAATATTTTTTTTTTATTTTGGGCAAAAAATTAAATTTTTATTAACGTTTTTATACCCTCACTCTACAGAGTAGGAGGGAATATATCATTTGGGACAGAAAAAAAGAGTAACGTATTGAACGAGTGACTTATGTTTGACCAAATACGTTTCACGACTGTTTAAGATGTTTGAGCCATGTTCGTCCGTACGTCTGTCTGGCTGGCTGGTGTACACGATAACTCTCGAAAAGAATTAATTCCTTAATTCAAACTTTGGACATGGTAATATTTTCCCCAAACTTAGTTTAAGTTCGAAGATGGGCGAAATTGCCACGCCTTTTCTGGCACCTCCCACACAAATGACCCATATTCCTATGTTAAATTAAATCCAATGTAACTTCCACACGGTTATTCGGAATCAGATATATTTTGGTATTTAATAATGTTTTTATAATCACTTTAAGTGTACTAAGTACGCCAATTTTTGCCATGCCCCTTCTAGTACCTCCCACACAAATCACCCTACACTACGAAAATTAAAGCTGTTATAACTTCTATACAGAAGAATACTGTGAAAATTTATATTTGGCAATGCTCTAATAGAAGTTACATTCGCATGGAATATGGGAGATATTGCCACACCCCTTCTGGTACCTCCCATAAAAACTGGCATAAACTTGGGTTACAATAAAACCGACATAACATCCATACGGGTAGTCAAAATCATTTTTAATTTGATATTTAAAAATGTCTTTATAATCACTTTAAACATAAAAAATATAATAAAACGGTTTAAAGTTGTTTGTGTAAATTATTTATTCACACGCAACTAGATGTTTGACATTTTAATTTTTAATAAAATTTGGGCAAATAAACAAAAATGCAAAAATAACTTGGCAGCGGCTATTGCCCTTATTTGCGAAATTATAAAAACTGATGAAACAACTTTAATTAAATTTAACCTTTTTTCACGTTCAATTAGAAATCTTAAATTTTTTTCTTTTTGTGTTGACAATGATTTTTACTTTTTCCAAAACTGAAAAAATTAAGTTCTTAAAAAATAAGATTTTTGTGCAACGCAGACAAATAGTATTACACATTACAATTGTATTATAATAATTTGAAATTCTGGGGGGGCTAAAAGTTTTCTGGGGTGGGCTTAGCCACCCCTAGGACCACCCGTCCTACGCCAATGATGCACGGAATAATATAGTGCAGATATGATGTCGGAAAATTGACCAATAAATACAGTTACCTTGAGGATTAAATCATTGAACACACCAATACGTCAAGCATAAAATGAAGCTGGCGTCAACAAATGTATACACGCGTGTTGTGGCAGTCTTCACACCGTCTGTGCCCTAGAAATGCAGATTATATTGTTTAATGCTGATCTGCAAAATATTTCGTCGCCGGTAGAGTGATTAAAAAACCGGTTTTTCTGTAATGTCGAGTTTTCGGATTTTTTCGAAAACCGGACCGGTTTTTTCGGGTTTTTCTTCTTATTCATTATTCTTGGGGATAGAAGAATTCTGATGCATAATCAGATTCACTAAAGTCTTTCGAAAATGAGTCCAAACATTCCAGCCAGAATTAGGATCATTTTTGTTCATTGCCAAAAAGTAATTTGTCAATTTTTTAATAACATATAAACCTATCATTACTATCAGTTTAGAAAAGGTATGAACACCGTAAAAACTAAAAATTTTGTTTTCTGATATCTTGTAGAGAATAAAATAAGCTAATATACGTATAAATAAGAAAATAAATCATAAGTTTGGCATTAAATTCAAGGATTATGCGTATTTTTGGAATCTTTGAAATACAAGGACTTCTCTGATATTAGCAAAGTTCATCAATCTCATATTACCTACAAGTAATATACGTATACGGCTGGATCGCAAAAAATTGCTGCCGTCACTGGTTTATTTAATGATGATCTGCAAAATAGTTCGTCCTTGGGTCGAACCGTCTGTGAGCTAAACGCTTCTGAAAACACCTCTAAACATAATCAGATATATTTTTATATGTATGGCTGATCGACATCCGCAGCGGCAAATGGTCAACGGCGTCGATTTTTCATCTGCCCATAAGAAATTGCATGTGAAATCTGGGATGTTCGTCCATTTTAGACTCACAGTATTGCTGTGTTCGTATTTTTTTAGTTAACCCTCTCATGCCTGCATTTTCTTCTTCATAAATATATAAAACTTACTATGCTTTTTGATGAGGTATGGGTCTAAATATGATTTCTGTGGAGTCTTGGGGTTCTAATTCATACAGGACATGAGTAAAAGGATGTTTCTTAAATGGTTTCATCAATTTTAAAAATCTTTCTCTTCCAATAACAAAGACAGTTTTTCTTGTACTCGAATAATTTGCGGTCCCTAATAAAAAAACGTTCTATGATGCTTGTAATAATATAAAAAGTGGCATATTATAAACAAATTAGCACCGAAACGGAGACTTTTTGCAACATGAAAAACCGGTTGAGACCGACGTAAAAAACTCGGGTTTCCCGGTTTTCCAAAAAGCCGACGGTCGGTCTCAGATGAAAAAACCGTACCTGTTTTCGGTGTCTGGTTTGATCACTCTAGTCGCCGGTGAGCTGAAGTTTCCTGAAAACACCTCTAAAAATTTGCCCAAAATTTTCTTATGAATTAATAGACTCTTGGAAGCACTTTAAATATATAATTTTTATACACTCCACGAGAGTATTATGTCTTTGTGCATTTGTTTGTAAGACCCATAGTTAATTATACCGATCGACTTAGAATAACTTATTGAACCGATTTATTCTTGTAATCAAAGTACAGGTCGCAATTGTAGCCAGAACCAAGTGAAACTTTGCAGAACGAAGTTATTCGGGATCAGGACGAACGCTATTTAATTTGAAGAAATTATATAGCCCCCATACAAATTTCACTCCCAATTTCACTCTTTTCACTATAGATACCACATATTTTAACAGATTTTCTTCAAAATTGGCAAATCATCCTATATTTAAACTAGAAACACCTGTGGAGAAAATGTGTTAGATCGGTTCAGATTTATATATACTCCCAATTCCCTCCCAATTTGACCTTTTCTCTAGAAACCACATATTTTATCAGATTGTCTTTAAATTTGATAAAACATCTTATATTTAAACTAGGAACACCTATGGTGAAATTAGGTCAGATCGGTTCAAATTTATATATAGCTCCCATACAAATTTCACTCCCGATTTCACTTTTTCTGCTCTAGAAACCACATATTTCAGCAGATCTTCTTCAAATTTGGTAAAATATCTTATGTTTCCACTAGAAACACCCATGGGTCAGATCGGTTCAGATTTATATATAGCTTCCACACAAATTTCACTCCCGATATGACTTTTTCCGGCCCAGAAACCACGTATTTTCACCGAATTTCTTCAAATTGAGCATAACAAGTTATACTTGAACTGGAAGAACCTTCATTCCATATTTGGATATAGCCCCGATACAGATATTCTTCTCGATTTGACAAATTGGCTCAGGTTATATTAGCCTATGATTAGGAAACATATAAAAATCCTTCCAGCCCAATCGAACACGCATAATAAATCTCTCTGCTTAAAGCATTGGTATGTCATTATTTAAAAACTCAAAACATGGTTATTTCAAAACACTCAAAATTATAGGATATTATTAGGACTGTTTTTCTTTAAGCCGCGATAACAAAAAAGATAATAACAAGTTAATTTTTTACTCAACATAAGAAATATTTTGTCACATTTTCACCAACTACAATATAAACATTTGTATCAAAGCAAATTTTCAAAAAAATGTGTGTTGACATTTTTGAACTTAGTCATTTTTAGTATACTTACACTGGATAATTATCCAGGCTAAGTCCAATATCTTTAACATATTTATACACTCCACGAGAGTATTATGTCTTTGTGCATTTGTTTGTAACACCCAAAAGGAAACGAGATAGACCCATTGTTAATTATACCGATCGTCTTAGAATCACTTTCTGAGTCGATTTAGCAATGTCCGTCTGTCTGTCTGTCTGTCTGTCCGTCCGTCCATCTATTCTTGTAATCACGATACAGGTCGCAATTGTAGACAGAACCAAATGAAACTTTGCACAACGATGTTTTTCGGGATAAGGACGAACGCTATTTAATTTGAAGAAAATCGGTTCAGATTTAGATATAGCCCCCATACGAATTTCACTCCCGATTTGACTCTTTTCACTCTAGATACCACATATTACAACAGATTTTCTTTAAAATTGGCAAAACATCTTATATTGTAACTAGAAACACCTGTGGTAAAAATGTGTTAGATCGGTTCAGATTTATATATAGCTCCCATACAAATTTCTCTCCCGATTTGACTTTTTCCGCTCAAAAGACCACATAATGTATCAGATTGTCTTCAAATTTGGTAAAACATCTTATATTTCCACTAGAAACACCCATGGTGAATATCGGTCAGATCGGTTCAGATTTATATATAGCTCCCATACAAATTTCGCTCCCGATTTTACTTTTTCCGCTCTAGAAAACACATATTGTATCAGATTGTCTTCAGATTTGGTAAAACATCTTATATTCCCACTAGAAACTCCCATGGTGAATATCGGACAGATCGGTTCAGATTTATATATAGCTCCCATACAAATTTCGCTCCCGATTTGACTTTTTCCGCTCTAGAAACCACATAATGTATCAGATTGTCTTCAGATTTGGTAAAACATCTTATATTTCCACTAGAAACACCCATGGTGAATATCGGACAGATCTGTTCAGATTTATATATAGCTCCCATACAAATTTCGCTCCCGATTTGACTTTTTCCGCTCTAGAAACCACATATTGTATCAGATTGTCTTCAAATTTGGCAAAACATCTTATATTTAAACTAAGAACATCTATGGTGAAAATAGGTCAAATCGGTTCAGATTTAGATATAGCCCCCAAACAAATGTCGTTCCCGATTTGACATTTTCCTCTGTAGAAACCATATATTGTACTCGATTTTCTTTAAATTTGGCACAACATCTTATAATCTTACTAGAAACGCCTATGCAGAAATTGGGTAAGATCGGTTCAGATTTAGATATAGCCCCATATAAATGTCGCTCCCGATTTGACTTTTTCTTCTTTAAATGTCACATATTCTAATCGATTTTCTTTAAATTTGGCACAACATCTTATAATCTAACTAAACAAAACTATGGTGAAAGTGGGTAAGATCGGTTCAGATTTAAATATAGCCCAAATTCAAATATTGCTCCCATAAGTTTAACCGATTTTGGCCAAACTATACTTTTTATATTTCACCTATTTCGTTCCAGGTTTCAATATATCCTCATACAAATGTCCTTTCCGATATAAATTTTTTTGTCAAACACATACATTTACAGGATACAAAAAACCTTCCCGTTTTCACTTTTTCACCGAATTGTATTCGGATTGAAAGTGGAGTGTATCATAGAGTCGGTCCCGCCCGACTTTAGCCTTTCCTTACTGGTTTTTTTCAAAATTTGTTTTAATGCACACATTGATATTGCTGTTGGCGACAATTTTAAACAAGTAAGGAAAGGCTAAAGTCAGGCGGGGCCGACTCTTTGATACACTCCACTATCTATCCGAATACAATTTAATTCGAAATTGAAAACGGGAAGGTATTTGTGTTCTGTAAATGTATGTGTTTGACAAAAAATGTTAAATCGGAAAGGACATTTGTATGAGGATATATTGAAACGGTTAAACTTTTGGGAGTAACATTTGTATTTGGGCTATATTTAAATCTGAACCGATCTTTCCCACTTTCACCATAGGTTTGTTTAGTTGGACTATAAGATGTTGTGCCAATTTTAAAGAAAATCGGGTACAATATGTGGTTTTTATAACGCAAAAGTCAAATAGGGAGCGACATTTAATTGGGGGCTATATCTAAATCTGAACCGATCTAGCCCGCTTTAGCCCAAGTGTTTCTAGTTAGATTATAAGATGTTGTGCCAAATTTAAAGAAAATCGACCACAATATGTGGCTTTTAAAGCGGCAAAAGTCAAATCAGGAGCGACATTTATATGGCGGCTATATCTAAATTAGAACCGATCTTACCCAATTTCAGCATAAGTGTTTCTAGTTGGATTATAAGATGTTGTGCCAAATTTAAAGAAAATCGAGTATAATATGTGGTTTCTAGAGCGGAAAATGTCAAATCGGGAGCGACATTTGTATGGGGGCTATATCTAAATCTGAACCGATTTGACCTATTTTCACCGTAGATGTTCCTAGTTTAAATATAAGATGTTTTGCCAAATCTGAAGACAATCTGATACAATATGTGGTTTCTAGAGCGGAAAAAGTCAAATCGGGAGCGAAATTTGTATGGGAGCTATATATAAATCTGAACCGATCTGACCTATATTCACCATGGGTGTTTCTAGTGGAAATATAAGATGTTTTACCAAATCTGAAGATAATCTGATACAATATGTGGTTTCTAGAGCGGAAAATGTTAAATCAGGAGCGAAATTTGTATGGGAGCTATATATAAATCTGAACCGATCTAACACATTTTTACCACAAGTGTTTCTAGTTGAAATATAAGATGTTTTTCCAATTTTGAAGAAAATCGATTGTAATATGTGGTATCTAGAGTGAAAAGAGTCAAATCGGGAGTGAAATTCGTATGGGGGCTATATCTAAATCTGAACCGATTTTCTTCAAATTAAATAGCGTTCGTCCTTATCCCGAAAAACTTCGTTGTGCAATGTTTCGTTTGGTTCTGTCTACAATTGCGACCTGTATCGTGATTACAAGAATAGATGGACGGACAGACGGACGGACATTGCTAAATCGACTCAAAAGGTGATTCTAAGTCGATCGGTATAAATGCACAAACAAATGCACAAAGACATAATACTCTCGTGGAGTGTATAAAAAGAATTAAGACAAGCTACTTTCTTTAAACATGATTATTTAAAAATACTCAAAAATTATAGGCTTTATAATTATATAGCTGTGATAACATAAACGTTAATAACAAGTTAATTTCTTACTCAAAATAAAAAAATATTTTGTCACATTGTCGCCAACTACAATATAAATATTTGTATCAAAACTAATTTTCAAAAAAAAAAATTGTATTGACATTTTTGGACTTAACCTCGATATCCAAAAATTTTACTTACACTAGATAATTATCAAGGCTAAGTCCAATATTTTCAACACGGTTAGAATGATACTGGTCTAAGTAAAAAATCCAAAAAAATGAGATATGCCAATTTTTCTCTTTACTTTGTTCAGATCTCTAATTTAAGAACTTTAATTTTTGACATTTATAAAAATGTACCATTACAATGACATTTCTTATTTTATGCACACCAAAATTGTTTTTAGTGTTAGTGTTTAGTATACAATGAAATTATTTGAAAAGTAAATAATAACTTCAATATAAAGTTTCTGTAAATATTTATATATATTTTCTTATTTTTTTTACTTTTTCGAAAGAAATTAAAAATTGTATTTCTTTAATATTTTCAATTTTGAGAAGAATGCAATTGGTCTAAGTCAATACATCCTCTAAAAGTAGTGGTTCCCTTAGAGGTACCAACGTTGTCGATTTTTTTTATAAAAGTTCGATATAGAAGTAGGATATTATGGCTGTTTTTCTTTAAGTCGGTATAACAAGCTGCGATGACAAAAACGTCAATAAAAATTTATTTTTTTTGCTCAAAATAAAAAAAAATATTTTTTCACATTGTCGCCAAGTACAATATAAATATTTGTATCAAAACAAATTTTCAAAAAAATTATTTTGTATTGACTTTTTTGGACTTAGCCTCGATAACCATAAATTTGACTTATATTGGATAATTATCCAGGCTAAGTCCAATATTTTTAATATAAAATATTTTTTCAAAAATTGTTCTCGTATACACATTTGCTGTTGGCGATAATTTATAAAAATAAGTTTTTATTTTGAGTGAAATTTTAACTTTTTATTTAGATTTTTCTTATCGCAGCTTAGTTATCCAGTCTTAAAGAAAAACAGCCTTATTATAAGAAAAAAAAATTACTATTGTAAAGGGTGATTTTTTAAAAGCTATAGGGAAGTTTTTCAAAAAAAAAAAAAAAGCACATAAAATTCAGAAAAATGCATGAAATCTTTATTTGAATCTATAGTACGGTCCATATAATTTAATGTTTGAAGATTATTTCATGGAAATGTTGACCTTGACTGCGCCTCAAATGGTCCATCCGCTTAGTCCAATTTTGGCATTTCCACGTTTTTGAGTAACATTGCTGCGAACGGCGACGAATCGATAATTGATGGTCATCATTAACACTGGCCAATACAGCTGCGATATTTTCTTCAGTTCGCACTCTACGTAAGCGTGTTGGTGGTTTAATGTCCAACAATTTAAATTTGGTGCGAAATTTAATCAAAAAAGCCCGAATAGCCGCTTCAGTGGGTCGATTAAACTGACAATAAATGGAAGCGCGCGATGAACTTTCTTAACACAGCACGCATTTTGATAATAAAATTGAATAATTTGCAAGCGTTGTTCGTTTGTAAGACGATTCGTGGTTAAATTATAGATCAAACTGAAGATGCTTGACAGTGAAACAAAACACGAATCGTGCGTCAGCTGTTTAAACCAGTGTTGTCAAAAAGATAAGAGCTAAAAAATCACCCTTTAGAACAAGATTGTTTCCATTAAATTTCCCGGGAATTCACAAATCAATGTTCAAGGCTTCCTGAAAATCAAGAAAAAAACTAGTTTACTCCAAACGCAGTGTAGAAAGTGACGGCTACCTTACGAATTGGGGTTGTATCCAAACCTAATTCCGCAGTTTTGGTCGTAAGGATGAATACGACAACCGGCATCATTGTGTTTCTTCTCGATAGGCACATTAAACGATTTACCAAATCTGACGGTAATCGATTTCAAAATAATCGAGCAATGACTAGTGTAAACGCATCAAACTCGATAATTATTTAATCTGCTCGTGTTGTTGTTTTTATGAAATAGTGAAAGGAACTATAAAAGCCGGTCAATCAATAAATCGAGTATATTTATCAATAATATCAGGAAATTTAGTTCTGCGAAAAGAAACAAATAACGACCATGTCTTTTTTGGCCAGAACACTTCTTAGAAACGTAAGTATTGCAAGTAAATGAGTTTCCATGTAAAAACTATGTATGTACGTGCGATTGTTGCATTTATTCCCTTCAATTGAACCTAAATCAATTACGTAATTTAGAATTGTGAAACTTGTAAATAAACGTAAATTCGTTTTTTAGCTCCCCCAAGTTGGAAAACAATTTGCCAAACACCACGATGCAAATACTTCTTTGAGACGTATGTTACACCAATGTGAGTATTATTAGTGTCTTGCCGGGAGCTGTAGAATTACAATTTGTTATTGCATTTTTACATTCTTATCTGTGGTCATGGTCTTATTTCTAGCTGCGCCTCTGTTCGCTGTTAAAGTTCAACAACCTGCCCCAGATTTCAAGGGTATTGCTGTTCTGGGCAATGACTTCCAAGATGTTCAACTGTCAGATTTTGCCGGCAAATATTTAGTTTTGTTTTTCTATCCCTTGGATTTGTAAGTTTCATTCTCGAATTTTAAAACAACTTCTTGTTAATTGTTTGTATTTTCATTGGTTTTTAGCACTTTTGTCTGCCCCACAGAAATTATTGCATTTAGTGAACGGATACAAGAGTTCAAGGATTTGAATGCTGAAGTTTTAGGTGTCTCTGTGGACTCTCACTTCTCGCATTTGGTGTGGACCAATATGGAACGTAAAAATGGTGGCTTGGGTGGTTTAAAGTACCCACTCCTCGCTGATATTACCAAAGAAATTAGTGCAGATTATGGTGTTCTTTTGGAAAAAGAGGGCATTTCATTGCGTGGCACATTCATCATTGATCCTAATGGTGTTGTACGTCAATATTCCATAAATGATCTACCCGTAGGTCGTTCCGTCGATGAGGTTTTGCGATTGATCAAAGCATTCCAATTTGTGGAGAAGCATGGTGAAGTCTGTCCAGCAAATTGGAATCCAGAATCGAATCCAGATACTATTAAACCTGATGTCGAACAATCCAAAGAATATTTCAACAAACATGGTTAGATGACCTTCCAAGAAGTTCTCCGTCTTTCCATATTGTATCCGGATATATTTGAATCAAATTCTATTTTAAGTTTTTTTTTTCGTTTCTTTTTATTAATTTTTCTATATGTATATTGTTCGATTTATAGATATTAAAAACTATAATAAAGCTGGACAAATACTGATATTGTCGTCTGACTTTAGGTGGAGGGAATGAAAACCGAAATTTAAAGAAAATAGTTCTAAAGCTGATGTAAAGGAACGTCAGCTTGTAAATATTTATTGGTCAAGAAACCCCGTTTTCAAATATAAGCACTATATTTTTCACACTATTTATTCTTTCATAACTTTTGTATAAACTTACTTCTTTTCAAATGTTTCTAAAACCGTTATTTTCAACGCAAAGCTAAGAAGAAAGTTATATATATACATTAGGATGGGTCACGAAAATAAATTGCAGTGGTCACCTCCCAGAAATGAAGATTTGATTGTTAACTGATGATCTGCAAAATATTTCGCCACTGGGTTAAGCTATCTGTGAGCTAAACGCACCTGAAAACACATCCAAAAGTCATGTTTTTCTCGCGTAATTTTTTTGTTGCATTTTGTCCAATTTTTTTCGGAATTAAAAGACCGTTGGAATCACTTTAAAAAAGTACGAAAAACGACGTCACTGACCCCATTTTTTGTAAAATAATTTAATACAGGATGATTCAAAGTTTTTTTTTTACAAAAATGGGCGCTGCGGCGTCAATTTCCTTCCTATGTTCATCATTTGGCAACATTCGAAAGGTATTGATTGACTGCCGCTATATATTGTTTATAAAATACTAACACAAAATACAAAAAATTTTGCTGTTGTCACTATGAAAAAACAATAATTACTATAAAGGTCGAATTATTGACCAATAAGTTACTCTAAAAATCAAAATTTATATTTAAAGTGTTTCCAATGGTCTATTATTTCAGAAAAAAGCAAAATTACACGGGAAAAATATGATTTTTAGGGATATTTTCAGGAGCGTTTAACTCAAAGACTGCTTGATCTAGGAACGAAATATTTTGCAAATCATCATTAAAAAATTCAAACTTTATTCTCGTGGGGTGACTGGAAATTGTTTTTCCATTCGTATGGATCGCGACCAAGCCTAATATATCTATATATACAAAAACCCGATTTTAAGAAATGTAAAAAAAAAATCGTAAAATCGATCCAAAATACATACAATGGCTGACAAAAGTCAAATAACAACTCATAATTCTGCTCTCGGGCGTGTCCAGAAAAATTCAACCTTATTACGAGTGGCGTTTTCGCAAAATCGTTGCGATACGAAACCGAATTTGAAATTTCAACTATTTGTTGTTTTTAATTTTACAAAAATTCACAACTCCAATATTATTATTGGTTGCTATTGTTATATTATTACTTGTTAAATGAGGGTGTCGAAAATTTGACTTGATACTAAAAAACGACAACGACGCTCGTAATAGGCAGATTATGAAGAAAGAGCAGTCTTCTTCGATTTTTTTTCAACAAGTACCAAAAATAATCATTTCAACACGAAATATCAATGAAAAACAAAAAAATCATTGACATACGACCTCTATGTAATTCTTCATTTTGTTGAGTTCTGCAGGACAATAGCGGGAAATTCTAGTCACGCACTAGAATATGTAAAAATGAAACTTCCAATGTTTTGTTTAACGTCACTATATGCATTATTTACTTTATTGAGAGTTTTGATGATATATTATAATTTAAATTTATAATTGAAATAAGTCAAGTCAAATCTAGAGAATCGCATCTTTCTAGAACTAAAATCAATAGATTACATTTTTTTATATAAAGTCTTCTAGTTTGAATCTTGTGAAAAGTATAAAATTAAATTGGAAACAAATCAGAACCTGTTTTATTTTCAGATCTAGAAGATGCGTGATAGATATATTATTTAGTTTATGTAACTTAAATCTATAAATTGTTATTTGCCGTGTGACTAAAATAAGCAAATTAGTATCTTCTTATAGAAATTGAAACTTTCTACGGTTTAAAATCAATAAATTGCAAATCAATATATAACTGCATCCATATACATAGGTGTATGTATGTATACTATAACGTAAGGGGAATTTACTTAGAATTGATTTATCAATGACTAAAAGGATGTAATGTAATTGATTGCAGCACTTTTAAAGATACCCATCAATTGACAACGATTAGTTTGAGATTTTTTCGAATATTTCCTTTTTGATTTATGATGGGGGTGGCGGTGGTGGTGGTTGTGCTAAACTACCTATGCCCGGTGGTGGTGGCGCACAAGGTGGTGGCGGAGGTGGAGGTGCATATGCCCCGGGACCAGCACCCCAAGCTGGAAATCCTGGTGGAAGTATACCGGGTGGAGCTTGCCAAGGTGGTAAGCCAGTACCTGGTGGTGGCGGCAGTAACGGTGGCATAGGTCCAGTGCCAGGCGGTTGTAGGGGACCAGTTCCAGGAGGCGGTGGTGGATCACCACCTGGTGGTGGAGGCTGAGGAGCACTCATCCAGGGCATCAGTGGAGGCGCAGCTGGTGCTGGCGGTTGTACACTAGGTGGAGGAGGAATTAATGGTGGCATTGTGACCGGCGGACCACTTGATGAACCCCATGCAGGTGGCATAGGGGGTGGTGGTGCCACAACATTCATAGCATGCGGAGGCGGTGCTGTTTGTATGGCTTGCATAGTGACTGGTTTTTTGTCGAAGATACTATAACCACGGTTAATGTGGACTTGTGCCAAAGGATCAGGTTGAGTCTTCGGAGCCGATGGCGGGGGGCCTTCTCCCAACTCTGCCATTAGACTCAAGTACTCCTCATCGATTTTGGCCTGGGAATTGTCAGTGTCTTCGCCAATAATACCAGCACCAGGACGTTTACTACGACAATCTTTTGAAATGTGACCAGCTCCACCACAAGCAGTACACACAATGCTGTTGGTCACATTAGGTTTATCTGGACAAAGCCAGGACTTGTGCTCAGTCGAACCACAATTAGTACAACGTGGGCAATCGGTTTCTCTCAATGTACCATTCAACTGGGCCAGTTCCCGCAACTGCATGCGGCGCAAATCATTGTGACCTTCTGGCACTTCAATGCCTTGGCGAATGATATCTTTTATTTTGTCTACAGCTTTTTTGACAGCCTCCGAATTGGATGCGGTTATGAAAGCGTGTAATGGCTCATCTTCACCAGCCAAAGGTTGGCCGTCCTTGCGTCCAACTTTCCCCTCTTTCACTGAGCCTTTACCACGAATGATAATCTTTGCGCCCGTTTCTTTTTCCATAGCTTTCAGCGTGTTGCCACGCGGGCCAATCAAGAGGCCTACAAAATTAATATCAGGATGCTGTTCCTGTGGTATCAAGACTTTATCAATGACTCGTGTTACGGGAGGCCTAAAAATAGATAACGGATGAGTACATATTAAAATTATGAAGTTTCAATTGAAACTTACTTGTAATCAGCTGGCGGCTTAAAGTCCGGATTAACTGTCTGCATTTTCTGAATCAGCTGATGTCTTTGGTCTTCCAATTTCTTGCGATAACGAAATTCTCTCGTATTCAAACGTTTGCCATCAGAGCTATATATGGGTTCCGGCGATGGAGACCTACCAATGAAACAAAAACGTAAAATAATTAATATCAGTGCACTTTTTCCCCATCACACATATTTTAAGCTGAAAAACGTTATCAATAAATCCTAATTAAACTCCTGTAAATTCTGTAAATCGTTAGTTAATTAAAGTGTTATTAATTAGATTAATTAAAAATTAATGGTTGGAAATTTCATTAACTGCTGTTTGTTGTTTCACAATTCAGTTTGTAGGGGGAAAAAAGAAAAATTTTGATTAATATCTCTTTAGAAAGTTGAATTGTCTTTGGTTTTACTGTGACTGTGACCGTCCACTTTTGGTATTCTATACAGCTATTGTGTGATTTTGTCTTATCCTTAGGGAAAAAGAAAATTTTATGTAATTAATAAATAAATAATATTAGCATATAACTAATGTGGTAAGTTCTTTGCTTACATGTACCCGTGTGTGTTTGGGGATCACCCTCACCTCACATATGTATATAACTCTGATTTATATTTTTTTCATTTACCTAGAGATTTTCAAGGGAAAATTATAAATTAGTATTCATGTTTTCAAATACTTGAAATTGCTAACATATTTACCAAAACAATACGCATTGTCTCGATATCTATATCTATATTGAGGAAATATTTGATTAAATGAACTGAAAGTTGAAGGCATAGACTGATTGAATATCACCTATTAACACAACTATTGACGCAGCCGCAATTTCAATAATTCTCTTCTGTCAAATACAGAATAATGGCTTTAAGGCTGACTACCGAAAGTGTTGGGGGATGAGTTTGCAATTTATGCGTACATGAAGACATAGTTTATGTTGTTTAATCAGAAATTCTCAAAATGACCATGACTAGGATATTTATAGTTTACATTTTATCAAGATCAGTAACATACACATATGGACATTTCCATGATGACGAACGCGACATTCGTACGCCTTTGAAGTGAAATCAATTTGTTAATTCTGTTTTTTTCTATTTTAGCATTTTAGTAGCACTATCTTTAGTGCAAAATATAGGTTTTGTCGATTTGTTGTTTCCAATATATCTCGACAAAAATGGAACTCATTTAGAAACATTAAAAAAACCTGGTAATTGGAATAGAAATTAAAAAAACTAACTGAACTAATGCAACTTTCTTTTAATAACTGTCATGTTAAAATATTTACATTGTTTCTATGTACGTACATATATATGTATATACAGAGTAAAATTATAATATATTATGTTGCATGAAACGCTGTTTTTGATTTTGTTTGATCTTTCTGTGGAAATACCGACGTTTCCTCACAATATTCTCATCATTAATGTTGTTGTCCAAAGTGCGAAAAATCACTGGCAACATTGAACTTCCGTTTGTACATATAGAAAATTCTGTGTCAAAATTCGAATACAAAATTCCGATCAAAGAAAAATATCACCTCATTTAGGACTTCTTGGTTCTTGAGACAATGACAAAATAAAATAAATCTTATATACCCTCCAACATGAACAAACACACCAATAAAAATAAATTAAATTTTCAAAGCATTTTACTTATTTGTTGTGGCAAAGGTAACACATTTCTTAAATTTTGCCTGTTCGTTAAATGGAGTGTTCGTTTCGGAAAACACTGTATATACTTTAAAGGTTCTTTGATGCATATATCAATCTGTTGCAAATGGTATAACAAAATAATAATTTAAATTGATGTTCTTTCTTTTTTGTGTTGTGAACAATGTTGCAATGAATAAGTAAAAAATATTTTTTCATGCTTACAATAGATATAAACGATGTATTTTATTATCTTAAGCTTTAGAAACCAAAAATAAACAGAAATCTTTCGAATAACATAGATTACTGCCATGGTGCACAATAAGTTAGAGTCGATACACCAAATAGCGAAATATTTCCCGAACAAATTCAGTATGTTTTAGAGTTTTGTTTGGTGGCTAAAATTGGTACATACCATGGTTAAAATCCAAAGGATGTTCTCTGCCTGAATAGCCCTTAAGCTTTGCGTTATTTATTTCTGTCACGTCAGGTCAAGTCAATTGTTTTCATATCATTAGTAATTATATAATTTCTTACGTTGTACACAAATATATGTAGAAGTAAAAATATTTTTAACTTTTACCCCTTTGAAACGTACGACTGTCACATATGTGACCAGGGAAATGTCCATATATATATATCCGACAACTTCACCACAAGGCAATTGAAGAATGTGTTGACCTACCTAAAACCTTGCGCATTACCATTGTCTGTAGACTGATGGGATTTCAGTGCGATACATCCTTCTCTCCATGAACATGTTAGACAACCACCCACAACTTTTTGATACATTTATTTTCCCATGTGTCTTTTTAATCACCATCTATTTGTGATTACATAAGAAACTAATTAAACATTTGTAAATGTAAAACTGTAAGAGTACTTATCCTAATATAGAGTTTATTGTTATTTCATCACCATTCTTTCAGCGCAATATTTAACTTTCAATTTTCCGTTTCTCGAAATTACTAAAAAAGGTCAACTTATTTCATTTCCCAACCTCATTATTTTCTTGATAATATAATAGCGCCTTTGTTTTAAATAAAACGTTACTTAAATTTCCAGGGAATTGTGAAATAAAAGTTCATCTTCGTAAGATGTTTGATTTGCTGTAAGAAATCAGATTTTGCTTCGCATATATTCTTCAATTGAAAAAAAAAATTCTTTAAATTAAGCGATTTTTCATTTAAGCGATGTCTAATAGTTAAAAAAAGTTTTGTTCGACATTTTCAAATAAACGATAATACATTTGAACGGCTTACAATTAAGAGGATCCCACTGTCATTTTCTTTCAAAATTGAAACAACTTCCGCGGCGATATACTTTCATGGTAACTCAAGAACATGGGTAAGTCTGTACTGCAGTGGTGGAGGGTACAAAACATATTGCAGGCGATATTACTAACAATATTTTTAAAATATGAAGCCTAACCAGCAGAAACTTACTGTACTAAATTTAAAAATGCCTGTGCCTCTATACATATATAAAAAAATAGTTTATAGAATACAAAATAGGGCGCCATAAAAAACCTGTTTTCAGCTAATTCTATGTTTCGTCCACCACGGGAAACGCTTTAAATCATCCGCATGCACACATTGCCATGGACTGGTGGTAGAGAACTTAATGAAGAAATCATATCGCTTAAGTAATGATGTACAGTAAATAAGAATGCAAACCTTTCTTCTGGATTCTGTGGTATGCCCAAATCACCGGTGCGCAGCTTACGGCTTATTTCCTCAATCTGTAGTTGAACTGTAATTAGAATGATAGGTTAAGAAAAAAGAAGAAAGAAAAAGAGGCGAGAAGCCTCGTTATTAGTTTTGTTTGTTTAAATTATAAGTGTACATAAATTAAAAAATCTAATAAACATATAAGATTCAACGATGTGAAATGTATAGACGATGCAGATGTATGATGTTGGGGGCTCGCTCAAGTATCATACGAGTTTCATTTCAAACTGAAGAAAACAAATCAAAATATTATTAAAAAAATACTGGATGGTCTCATCATATTTTGAAAAATAATAGCATTTTAGGCTATGATTTTCAAGACTGAAACACTAAAAAGAAGACTTTAAATATTAGTAAATGTAACAGTTGATAGTTGTTATCAAGAATATGTTTCCAGGCCAACTCGATTTTTCTTCAAAACCATCTCGTAGGATTTTCTATAGTTTTACTAGGGAGTTTGCCTTCAAAAAGAAAACGAAGAATGTTTAATTAGTTTTCATTTGATTATGCAAAACAAAGCATTTGTTTTCTTTCCCGGAACTCCTGGTTCATTGTGTAATCGAATCCTCCTTAAGATGTCGGCCGTCGGCGTGTACTAGATGTCTGTGTCGCGCAATTGGGTTCCTTGTCTCAGTTTCATGTAATGTTTTAAATTTGAACTTACTTTTTGATGTTCTGTTTTTAACTTAATAATAATCTTAGAGCTAAATAATAATGTATTCATAGAAATGTCTTTATTTTTTAATAATTTACCTAAATATGCTTCCTGCTGCTTTGGATCTAAAGTCGGTGGTAAGATTGTTGGCATGCCGGGTATGAATGTTTTATCATTTTCAGTTCCTCCCCAACGAGACTTCTTACGCCGCTTACGTTCAGAATCTTCTTCTGCAATGACAAGAAGGATAGTGTTAGGTTAATGGTTTTTATGTTTACAAACTTATTTCGGGTTCGATACAAGTTTTAGTATTTCCATAATAATAATAAATAGAATATCTTTAGTGAAAAAATCGAAATAACTAAAAGTATATTTACTTACGGGAATTCTCCATTGGTCCATTCGACATTGAATCGTTGCTATTATTACAAGTGAATAAAGCGGCTAAGTTCTTAGCATTGGCTGTGCTGCTCATTAGCTCTTGTATTGTTTGTGTTAAATCAAAGCGGTTATCCCTTGCAACTTCCTCTTTGATTGACTCCAAGTGCATACGTTCTGACCGTTCCCTCGAAAGACTTCTATCACGATTACGATCACGGTCCCGGTCACGACTGCTGCGGTCTCTACTGCTTCGCTTGCGCCGATCAAAACTACGGCTTCTAGACCGTTCACCACGTTCCTTATCCCCGCGACGACGATCCCGACTTCTATCCCGACCACTACGACGAGAATCGTAATCATCATATGCACGCGAATGGCTGCGGCGTGCCCGGGAATCCCGTTCTCGATCTCGGTCGCGATTTCGATCTCTATCACGTCTTCGACGGTCATCATGATCACGACTAGAACGCTCTCGGCTTCCACGCTTGTGATCACGGTCACGATCCCGATCTCGACCACGGTCCCGATCTTTGTCCTTTTCGCGATCTCGATCCCTCGAGCGATCTCTAAATAAAAGAAAAGCTGTGTATAATTGTTCTATGTATGTTATTATTTGTTCTCTAATTCACTTTCCGGTTTTCGTTCTCAAATTTCAAGTGAAATTTGAATAAAAGATTCGGAAGGAAACCAATCTTTAAAAGACAAATAGACTCGAACAGATCAACAGTTTTGTACAAACAAAAGCATCACACATATTAAATGAATATATTTTAGTGTGTAGAAATGTTTCTCTAATTGGATCATTTAAGGAATTATTCTATGCTTTATTTGTCTTTCCATTTTCATAAAGAATTGAGATTACACTTTCTCTTCCTTCTCATAATAAGCTCAAAAACAAGTATGGGAAAGATTATATCGTGTGCATGTGACAAACATTAGGCTGGTCCATACAAATTGGATTGTTTAAAGTTGATTTGCTAAATATTTCGTTCCTAGATCAAGGCGTTTGTGAAGTAAACGCTCCTGACAACATGAGAACGATGATGAAGAAAGGTTCCCACGATAATCGGATACATGCCGGAAGGAAGTCTAGTACAATTCAGACTTAAGGATTATCACCTCAGCTCCCTCTAAAGCTGCTACAACAACAACAATATCATAATCACGCATCAATAGCTTTCTAGTGATGAACATCGACATGCCGCAGCGACAAGAATAAAAATTTATATTTAAAGTGCTTTCAAGGGTATATTAATTCAGAAAATAGAATGTTTTCAGGAGCGTTATGCTCACAGATGGTCTGACGTAGGTACGAAATATTTTGCAAACCATCATTAAACGATCCAAAATGTATTCCTGAGTGGTGGTACATATTAGTTTACAGGGAAAATTAATAATGTTAATAAGAGGTATTTTGTTGGTTTCAATAGAAAATCAGTATAAATATCAATAAGATGACAAATTTGTAATCATGGTTTAATACATATGGGTATCTCCCAAAAAAAGGTCTACCAAAAAAATGAAATCATACCACACTAATAGCTTTTAACTTTATTTTTTTCTTATTTCGACAACTTTTTTATTATGAAACTTGAAGTTAATTTGTTCTCTTTTATTTTTATTAAAAGTTGAAGTGATATAACGAAAATTACTAAATTTTTTTACTACGAGTGGAAATTTTTGTCCCATCAGTTTTGTCGCGTCCGTATTTCTGCTGTACCTAATTAAACAAATTTAAAAGATAATTCTCATATTTCATAAATCTAAGAACAAAATATATCCTCTAACCTTCATTTACATATATATATGAATCGCTGACCTTTGTATATTTCTATAAGACCTTCAAAAGTACTTCTGTTTTTTGTTGCGTCCGTTTCGAAATCCTGACGATATATTATTAAAATGTAGTACTCTTTAAGCGCTTTATAACACTAAAAAGGCTGATAGACTTTTTCGGTTTCTTTCTTGTTTTTGGAGTAGATTAAGGCGTGCGAATGTCGCGTCCGGGCCACTGGGAGATGCCCATATGTAGGTGGAAATAAATACATCAAAGCAAATAAATATGGGATGTGGAACGTCGCTCCCACCTATGGATATCGCGGCTTGGCATCGTAATAACATTTTCTGATAAATGAATAATGGACCACAAGAAGCGATCTCAGTTTGCTTTCTTGTCTCGGACTAATTCCAAGATTGTTATATTTTATCACAAGTATATATTGTTTTTCGGTATCATTTCCATCTCATTCGCCACAAAGACTGAATTCGGCTATGTAGTTTTTATCTAATTTGGATCCATCGTACCAATGACTTATGAATTTGAGCGTTCTCATTTCCAATATGTATTTTCTCATTTCCACTTTGCTTATTCCCAATATCATAATTAGAGTAGTTACAAATATCATGCCAAGGAAAAAAGACTATAGTGTTACGACCGGCTTCCAGTAGTCAAAGAATAGTCTAAATTGAATTTTGTTTGTCATTGTAGTCAATTCATGTACACAGACGATCGAAAAGTGCGAGAGGAACATGTATCCAAAATAACTAAATCCTGCGACTTAGAAATCCTCTTTTCACTTATTTTATTTGGGCATTCGGTTGTCTCTCACGAATTGGCCAACAGGAAACCGACTATAACTGAAATCCATCTTAAAATGGTGTATTGTTTCGCGATAAAAAATGGGACAAACACCATATTTGAAATTTGTGTATAAGCCGTGCTTTATGTGGCTATTTTTCGAAGCTGACCACCGCCAACTTTTTATTACATTTATTATAATTAGATAATTGTAAAGATTTGCAAACATATTCGAGCCTCTGATATCTCCGAATCTAAAACACTTAACACAATTTCCTTTTCAACCACAAGTGAATTTCAGAACAGTAGTATTGTATGTATATAGTATAATTATTTCCACTTCATAAACTTACCTCTTTTTCCTACTCCGATCTTTGTCTTTGTCCTTATCTCTTGATTTAGAACGTGAACGTTTATGTTTTTCCACATTTTCAGTTTTGCCATAATCACTGCGCCCATAACGCTCATCATTTGCGGAGGAACTAGCCATGTTGGCACCCGTATCGTAGGAATCCACTGGCAAGCTTCCCAAGGTGCCCATTGAAGGCATTTGGAAATCACTCATTTTTAGAAAATTTTAATAGACTATATTCACGTATTCAATTATTTTCACTGAAATATGATAAAAAGACGGCAATATAACACGAGAGCGAAAAATATGACATTTAGGGAAAAAATGGCGTACGTCCATTAACTAGCAGTGATGCCAACTCGCGAAAAGACGCTAAAACCAGACAACAAATAGGCGGACGTACAACAAACAGCTGTTTAAATTTAAAGTTCAACAAACACACTAAATTCCAATTCAACAAGAATTTAGAATTTCAATGTGAGCAGACGTACATATATGCGTGAAGCAGAAAAATTACATATTATTTTTTTGGGACGAATTTAAAGAAATTACTAAAATTTCTATGTGTATGTGCGAGTTAAAATGCACGAAAAGAAAGAAAGTGGAAATAAAACAAAACAAACTAAAGAAAAAATGACGAATTTAATTAATAAAATTTATTGAAAAAACACGAAAAACACAGTAAAATATGTTGAAACGGCGTGGTTCTACAATCCTTGTACCTAATTCTTGTTTTAGTTTTATTTTTTGCCTCTTCATCTATTTTAGAATTGTCGCCACTATTACTGCGGCAACAAGCGAAGTAAAGGCACATGTTGTCACTTCAAAATTTCAGCGAAAATGGTTTTGTACAAATCAATTTTGTGTGAGTGTTTGTAACTCAGGTTGTTCGGATGAATAATCGTTTTCTGAAAACAGACGTTTGTACAAATATTTGGTACGTCTAAACCCCCTATTAGTCAAGCAAAATAGTTGTTTAATTATTAGTTGCCATGTTTTTTGAACGAAAAACATTTGTGCATTTCTTTTCTGAAGTTTCACGGTTTAAATTATACTAATGCTGAATTCGGATATACACCCAAAGAGGTGTTTAGACTTACCAAATGTTTGTGCAAAAGGGCTGTTTTGCAAATATTTTCAACTTGTGTGTGCGCTTTTGTTTTATTGTGCAAAGTTTTGAATAAAAATCAGAAATTTTTGATTTTTGCCTAATTTGTATTTGTACCTGACATTTGCCATTTCAACAAGAATTTCAACGAGAGCAAACGAAAATGAGTGAAGCGGAAACATTACAAGTTATTTTTTTTCTTACGAATTTAAAAAAAAATACTGAACTTTCCATGTGTGTGTGCGAGTTAAAATTTTCGAAAAGAGAGAAAGTAAAAATAAAACAACAAAAATTAAAGAAAAAATGAATTTAACTAATTTATTTTAATTTATGAAAATGTAATAACTAAATCTTTACCACTCAGGGAAGTGGAAAAAAAATAAAAACAGTAAAAATATTTAATATTTAAAACGCGGTGGTTCTACATTCCTTGCACCTAATTCTATTATTTACACTTTAAGATTTGTTGTACAACTTTTCTTTTAACTTGTAGGATAGTCTTATCGGTTAAGGACTCAATGAAAATGCCTTTTCAGATGTATGCGAAATCATTCGATTTACACTGACAATGCTATAATTTATTCCGTATGTTGAAATAATTTAGCATTAAAAAACATACTATCTTGCTCTATAAACGAACATGGAAATGTTTATACAAATGAATAAATATTGACACATACAAAAAACAAGCAAAATTAATGATAAATCAGTGTAATAAAATATTACAAATATATTTTTCGTATTTGGGTAGTACGCACGTTCCTCGACAGCTATAATTTTTGAGAGATGACATATAACTACGCTACGAATTTTAATAAAGTTGGACCTTAGTATGTTTATTGTTCCCATAGTGGAATAATCTAAATTTTTCATTCCCAAAACTTTTATAATTTACTAGCAAATACCCGCTACTTCGTATGCGGTGTAAGGATATTTATTTCAGGGTAAATCGCTTGTAAATGCTCACAAAATTTGAAAACATGCTTTATGTTTCCCAACTACGTATTCCCACCAAATTCTCGATTCCAAATCCTACGTAGCTGGAGGAATTTATACACCGAATTTTTGTCCCCCTTGCACAAATTAAACAAAAAATAATTTATATTGTGCCATCAATTTATACGCAGTCAAGTGATTAATTTAAATTGCAACAATTTTCTTAAAAAATCCGAGATAATTATACCCTCACTCTACGGAGGGTATAATTACCCTACGGAGGGTGATTTAATACCCTAAGTATTTAATAAATCCCTATCACGTCCGTCTGTCTGTCTGGCTTGCTGGTGTACACGATAACTCTCGAAGGGAATTAAGTAATTTATTCAAACTATGAACAAAGTATTATTTTTCTCAGACTTAGTTTAAGTTCGGAGATGGATGAAATTGATATACCCGTTATGGTACCCCCACACATATAGTCCATATTCCTAGTAAAATATTCGGAACCAGTTGTATTTTGATATTTGATAAAGTTTTTATAATCACTTAGAGTGTACGAAATATGCATGAATTTGTAGTGTTCCTTTTTGTACCTGCGGCAAAAATTACCACTTCATACGTAAAATTAAACATTTTATAAATTCTATACGGATGATGGGAATCTTTGCCACCATCGCTGCACACACCTTTGTATATTATTTTATGTTGAGCATCTACTTACTCGGAGAAATGTACACGCCAAATTTCTAACATTCTTTTCATATTCCAGATAAAAACTTTGATTAGTACCATATTTATCCCAATTTCCCCAATTTGGTTTGTTCGATTTTTATCACTTTTGACCCGCTTCCACCTTTAAAGTACACATTTTGATGAAATTCTTCTGTATTGCACGTCATAGTAATATATACCTTACATTGGCGGGTACCATTTTAATCGCTTGTTGTTACGATTTCTACTTAAAAGTATACATTTACGTCTACACGGTCAGAGGAATATACACACCGAATTTCACAATTCTAGCTTCAGCCGTGGTACAAATTTAATCCCATTTAATCCCTTGAAAGTAAAAATTTCGAAAAATTCTTTCTCATCAGTGATCTGCGCTATAAAACGAATATACACACCGAATTTCATGATAGTAGCGTCAACCGTGTTCTTGGTACCTTTTTTATCCCCGATTTCCCGTTTACTCTTTAAAAGTAGGAATTTCGAAAAATTCCTTCAATTTGCGTTTGTAAGCATTTTCAGGGATACAGACCCCGAATTTCATGATTCCAGCTCCGTCTATTTGATTGGTACCATTTTGCATCCCTTTCTACCCAGTTTCACTCACAAAAAGTACGCAATTTTGAAAAATTGTTTTCTTAGTCGCATTCGTGCTGTAATGTAATGCCCGTTCCGAATTTCATGATTCTAGGCCCAGTTGTTTGGTCTGGGCTATGGTACAATTTTTATCCCATTTAATCCCCTAAAATTAAAAATTTCGAAAAATGACTTCTTATCACTGACTTGCGCTGTAAAACAAATTTCAGTATTGTAGCGTCATCCGTGTTGTTGGTACCTATTTTATCCCCTTTTCCCCGTTTACCTATTAAAAGAACGAATTTCAAAAAATGCGGTCATTTTGCGTTTCTAAGGGTTTTGAGGTATGTACACACCGAATTTTATTATTCCAGCTCAATCCGTTTGATTGATACCATTTTTATCCCTTTTTATCCGATATCACCCACAAAACGCATTCGAGCTATAAAAGTAATGGCCGTTCCAAATTTCAAAATTCTAGGCCCAGCCGTTTAGTTAGGGCGGTGGTACAATTTTTATCCCATTTAATCCCTTAAAAGTACAAATTTCGAAAAATGCTTTCTTATTAGTGATCTGCGCTGTAAAACGAATATACATTATTGTAGCGTCATCCGTGTTGTTGGTACCTTTTTTATCCCTTTTCCCTTTAAAAGTACAAATTTCAAAAAATTCCTTTATTTTGCGATTCTAAACATTTTGAGGGATGTACACACCGAATTTTATGGTTTCTGCTGCATCCATTTAATTGGTACTATTTTTATCCACTTTTACCCGATTTCACTCCCAAAAAGTACGAATTATGAAAAAAAATTTCTTGGGCGCGTTGAAGCTATAAAGGATTTTTTTACAAAATTTCAAGATTCTAGTCCCAGCCGTTTGGTCATTGCGGTGGTACAATTTTTATCCCTCTAAAAGCTCCGTTGAAATCTGATCTCTTCGCTGTAAGAGAAATGTACATACCAAATTTCATGATTCTAGCTTCAGCCATGATGTTGGTACAATTTTTGTCCCATTTAACCCCCCAAAGATACGAATTTTGCAAATAACATTTTTTGGGATGTCTTCATGCTGCAAGAGGAATGTCCATACCAAATTTCAAGATTCTAGGCCCAGCCGTTTGGTCATTGCGGTGGTACTATTTTTATCCCTTTCTACCCGATTTCACCCCCAAAAAGTACGAATTACGAAAAATTCCTTCAAATCTGATATCTACGCTGTAAGGGAAATGTACATACCAAATTTCATGATTCTAGCTTCAACCATGTTATTGGTACCATTTTTGTCCCTTTTTGTACCATTTAACCCCCCAAAAGTACGAATTTTTAAAATGTCACTTTTTGGGTTGTCTTCATGCCGCAAGAGGAATATCCATACCAAATTTCAAGATTCTAGGCCCAGCCGTTTGGTCCATGCGGTGGTACCATTTTTATCCCTTTTTACCCCGTTTTACCCCTTAAAAGTACAAATTTCGAAAAACTCACTTCATATCTGATATCTACGCTGTAAGAGAAATGTACACACCAAATTTCATGATTCTAGCTTCAGCCGTGTTGTTTGTACCATTTCTGTCCCTTTTTTCCCCATTTAACCCCCCAGAAGTACGAATTTTTCAAAATCCACTTTTTGGGTTGCCTTCATGCCGCAAGAGGAATACCCATTCCAAATTTCAAGATTCTAGGTCCAGCCGTTTGGTCATTTCGGTGGTACCATTTTTATCCCTTTTTACCCCACTTTACACCTTAAAAGTACAAATTTCGAAAAATATCGTCTTATCACAACTCTACACTGTAACATAAATGTACACACCAAATATCATGATTCTAGCTTCAACCGTACTGTTGGTACCATTTTTGCCCCATTTTACCCCCCAAAAGTACGAATTTTGCAAATGCCACTTTTTGGTATGACTTCATGCCGCTAGAGGAATATTCGTACCAAATTTCAAGATTCTAGGCCCAGCCGATTGGTCATTGCGGTGGTACTATTTTTATCCCTTTTTACCCGATTTCACCCCCAAAAAGTACGAATTTTGAAAAATATTTTCTTGGGAGCGTTGAAGCTATAAGAGGAATTTTTGTACCAAATTTCAAGGTTCTAGTCCCAGCCGTTTGGTCATTGCGGTGGTACAATTTTTATCCCTCTTTACCCCATTTTCCCCTTAATAGTACGAATTACGAAAAACTTCCTTCAAATCTGATTTCTTCGCTGTAAGGGAAATGTACATACCAAATTTCATGATTCTAGCTTCAACCATGTTATTGGTACCATTTTTGTCCCTTTTTGTACCATTTAACCCCCCAAAAGTACGAATTTTTAAAATGTCACTTTTTGGGTTGTCTTCATGCCGCCAGAGGAATATCCATACCAAATTTCAAGATTCTAGGCCCAGCCGTTTGGTCCATGCGGTGGTACCATTTTTATCCCTTTTTACCCCGTTTTACCCCTTAAAAGTACGAATTTCGAAAAATCCCGTCTTATCACACCTCTACACTGTTAGAGAAATGTACACACCAAATTTCATGATTCTAGCTCTAGCCGTTCGGTCTGGGGAGTGATCAGTCAGTCACTCAATCACGCAACTCTTTTATATATATAGATAATATATTTTTATAATATCATAATAAATAAAATAAATTCATAGTAATAGCTTTTACAGACTGCATGCGAAATCTAGCTGAAATGACATTTACAAATGTCCATCGCCATTTAAAGCTGAAATCGATTGATTTTGCATGCATATTTCCCTAGGAACAATTCGATCACAGAGAAATTTTACTCACGATAGGGATGTATGTAATAAAGCATTACGAAGATGACTTCGGTCTTTTCCCGAGAGCTTTTTCTTGTGTAAACGTTTGGAATTCTAGATATTTAGGTCATTAGAAAGGGATTTTTTGGTAGATCTGTACACAAAAAGAAGATACCTTCGGTCTTTTCCCGTGAGCTTTTTTCCTATGTAAAAGTTCGGACTTCCACATACTCGTATCAATACATTTCTTTTGGTAGCCCTGTACACAAAAATATGCCAAATAAACCTATAGTTACTGAGTTAGCATCACTGGTTATTAGAGATGTTAAAGTATCACCTAACTGGGTACCGGTTAATCAATTAGCTACAATGCTATTACCGGTTCTGTAACATACAATGCAGCACTGGCAATGCCCGCAGAACACATCCCCTATTTAACTTTTCCAACCCTTGAATAGAAATGACATCTGTGTATCTGTCTCTCTTTCTCTTATTGATTGGCCATACTACATTTATTAACATAACCGCTTTTGACATCTGACCGAGATTGCATCTGCTGCATTCATGCATTCAAGAGTTGTATTTCCATAAATGGATAGATGTCAGGCAATTAGTTGCATATTGATATCATTCTTGAATGAATAGCTAGCCAATAAAGAAAAACAAAGAATAAAGAGCGAGCAGACAAAACAGACCACCACCACCAGTATAGCTAGCAATCACTCATTATGCGGAGCTGACATGCGATTAGATATGTCAACTAAGAAGAAGATAATCGAAATCCTATAAATCTATCGCGTATATCAGATTCATTTGATTTGTTTTTGCTGTTTCTTAACCTAAACACACGTTGTCGTGCTGATTATACATACGGGTTAACTAATCTTTGATAACTATCGATTGTAAATACATAACTTGTTTTTTGCCATTTAAATGTGAGTCTCGTTCGGAAGAGGATGACAAAATAACGATAAGGTGCTTATTTTTTAAACATTCGCTGCATTTATCATTAATTAATTTTCAATACTTTTAGTTGTGTTCTGCGTGTCTTTTTCACACCGTATTTATTTTTTGCGGCCCGGTTTGTTCTGTTCGTTCTAAATCCATTTAGTGCATTCGTCCACACACACACACTCAACGATAGAAAACGGAAACGAACTCAAGAGTTATTGTGACAAAAACCAGCATGGATCGAAATAACGAAAAAACTCATTTCCTGACGTCTTCAAAACCGGTGACCTTAACGCCATCATGGGAGGCCCAAAAACTTCCCGAAGATGATTTAAATTTTAAAGGTTCGACAAAAGGGAAGTCTATGCTGCCCTTGAAACCACCAACAGATACGATGATGATAGTGTTCTTCATATTCATGATACATGGTCTGGGAACTTTGATGCCGTGGAATATGTTTATAACAGCAAAAAGTTATTTCGTAGACTTTAAACTGGTCTCCAACGAAACCAATGTAACATCGGCGTATGCTAGCAACTTCATGCAGTATATTGGCTTCGCGTCGCAGATACCCAATCTGATTTTTAACTGGTTGAACATCTTTGTTAATTTAGGAGGTGATTTGACCAAACGTATTGTGTACAGCATTTTGTTCGAACTATTGATTTTCATTGTCACCGTGCTGCTGGCTATCCTGGATTCATCCAGTTGGCAAGATGTCTTTTTCTGGATTACTATGATTAGTGTTGTCCTACTAAATATGGCAAATGGTATTTATCAAAATACCATATATGGCATGGTGGCCACACTACCCATTAAATACACTGGTGCTGTAGTATTGGGATCTAACATTAGTGGTCTCTTCGCGTCCGTAGTTTCAATATGTAGTTCATATATTTTTTCATCCCATAGAACTTCGGCCATTTATTATTTCATAACTGCCATGCTCATACTACTTGTCTGCTTCGATACTTACTTTGCGCTGCCATTAAATAAATTCTACAGGTACCACACGATGTTGAGACGCAAAGAAGAAAAACCTTTAACTAATCAAGAACCAACAAGAGTGCCTTATTGGGCTGTATTTAAAAAGGCAGCTCCACAGATGTTCAATATTTTCTTTACATTTTTCATTACACTTTCCGTATTTCCCGCTATTCATTCAGACATCAAGGCCACATCTCCAGATTTCATTATTTCGAAGGATCTATTTGCCTCAATTACGTGCTTTTTAACATTTAATCTATTTGCGATGTTGGGAAGCTTGACTACATCATGGATACAGTGGCCAAAACCGAGATTTTTATGTATCCCCGTTATAATGCGTGTTGTTTTTATCCCATTGTTTTTATTGTGTAATTATTTACCCAAAGGCATTGACAGAACCATCCCAGTTCTTATTACAAACGAATGGGTTTATTGGATTATTGGTATAACCATGTCATATAGTTCTGGTTATTTGAGCTCTCTCGGCATGATGTATGCACCTCAATCAGTTCAACCTAAGTATCAAGTAACCGCTGGAATGTTTGCTGCTGCCATGTTAATAACTGGTATTTTCTCCGGAATTCTCTTTTCGTTTGTAATGCCTAACTTAGTGTCACTTTAATTCAAAATTATATTCATATGTATGTACATAACATGCACGTATACATATACTACATAGATATGTGCATATGGATGTACATATACATAGATAAATATATTCGGCTTTTTTAAATCATTAAAAAAATCACTAGTATACGATCACAAAATTGTTTATAATTTCATCATTTATTTTTGTATATTGTTACATTTTATTAGACATGTTTAGAATTTCATTAAGAAAGAAATGTAAACTGTTAGAAAACACAAATAAATTTTATTACGTTTTTACAAAAAGAAAAATTACTTTTTATTTATAAAAAATGGTTAACCTTGTATGTTGTATATCTTACACATGGGTAAGTCCGTTGAAACGGCCGTGACATTTTTCATTAAATGTGTTTAATTTTTTCTAAGTATTATTCAATAGGCCGTTAGTTTCATATATTTTTAAATTGTAACGGACGTAATATTTTGATCTAAATTGTGCTAACTGAAAAAATATAGAAACACATTGTAGTCGTTACTTTTTTGAAGTTTACATATGTATAAAAATAACGGTTTTAAAGCCTTAACAAAGGTTTAATACAGCATTAAAATTCATTACAGCTTATTTGACATCCAGGAATTAATGGTACCGACTCCGGTTTACAATTCTCCATGTCGTATTCTTCCAACATTTTTTTATATATGTTGTTGATATCGATTAACCTCTTTCAAATTTGGGATTTGATATTAAATATCTCTTTCTTATCTTTACAGGTAAACGCGTTGATATTGGAGCAAGAATTTTTTATCACAAGGTAATTTCTAACACAAATTATGAAATCGAAAGCAGGATTGATTAAAGTTGTCAGCAAATATCATAAAAGGTCCATAAAACTAATTTACAATGAGACTCCATGCTTTAAACCTTTCATAAATCATTATAATTTTATAACAGCTCCTGTTTTCAGGTAGCTCCGTCAACCTAAACTTGGCGGTAACCAACAGGTGTAGATTTCAGTTTGGGTAGGATTTAACACCTTTAGTTCTTGGTTATCAGTAACGGAGCTACCTGTAAACGGTCGTAAATATTATACATTATAAAAAATGTTGTGTATAAAACATTAAAGAAATTTGAGAGGAACAAACAAGTGATAATGAAATCATATAACAATTTTGATGCTTCCATTTTGTAAACAAGTCAAAAACCAAGAATGCAAAATACGATATCTTTTTTATATTCCATTATTAGGTATATATGAGTAATTTTACACACATATTTTTTTCAGCGAAAATTTTATTTCAAATCAGTCTCAAGTTTGTTCTTTTTTATTATGTGTACATCATTGACTATCACAGTAGGTGATCTTAAAATCACAAAAAAGAAAAATAATTTCAATGTATATATACAAATGCCACAAAAGTCGACAAACGATAGTAAATTATGAATAAAATCAGAATTGTTGTTGTGTTCTTCAGACACGACGCAGCATTTTTTGGGAGAGGTTTATTTATATGCATAATGTTAAATCGAAGTTGAAGAATAATCTAGTCCCCAGAAAATGAAAATATATAAAACATAATATGTAATGGCGTTTGTAGACTTGTGGCATAGTGTATATACCCAGCAGAAACTCCCATTACCGAGTAACATTGGATGTAAGCCAAAACTAATACTACTAATCACTTAACTTTTGAGTTATTGAAACCAAAAATATCGGAAAAACTGACTAAAAGTCAAAAAAGCAGAAACAGTAAAGTACATATTTTTGATAACTGGTGTACTTTTCGATATATTGTACATTGTCCCTGCAATTGGAGTAACATCGCTAAAAATAGTGAAATTACCTCCGACGAAAAATAAGTAAATAAAAATATAACACTTGCACTAGTGTTATCTTTTTAAAGCGATATCATATCACATCGGTTGATATCGTATGGAATGTCTACGATATAATGCAATAATAAAAGTTTTGCATAAATGTAGAAAAAACAGCGACGTTTTTGCTTGTTTTGTTGTCGTTGACAACACAATTAACCTACCCTGATGCCAATCCATATTCACATGTAATTACAAACGGCATATTTAATTACAAACAAGGGATAGGCTACAAATAAGGCACAAAGTTGTTATGAAGATCGTCATTTCGGTCGATTTTTTAGTAATAAAAGCTATCGAAAAAAATTATTTATTCAAAGATTTTTCAGAAATTGAAGCAGTATTAGAGCATAAAGACATCTAAACAACTGTAAGTTGACTTTTTATGTTTTTAAAGAAAATTGAAGAATCGATACAAAATAAAAATAATTTCGATATTCTACTTCGTACTTTGAGCAATTAAACACAAATGAGAAATTTCAGCGGTTTCGTCATCGTAGTTAGAAATAGTATGAAGTTCAAATAAAGTAACACAAAGTTATACACAGATATTCTCAATGATGTTTTATTTGCATGTATTGAAAGAATTCTTTGAAAAGACCATAAGCAAAGACACTTGTCATCGTATTTATAATATCTCTGAGTAGAGCAATAAAAGGTCATTCGAAGTCATTTATTATTTGATAGCGTTTGTATTGCAAACACGCAATGACTGCAAAATAAGACGCATATATAACGTATAAAGTACAGTTGAAGCAGTACGAATAAATTCAAAATACATAATTTGAGTAATGCCGAAGTGTGTGTACATAGGTATATCAAATTAAAGCAAACTTCAGTATGGGCACCACACTATGGTACAAGGTATTAGGCTTGTTGGATTGGGCTTACTAACTTAATATGGCTCTTTTTCTTTAAGACTGGATAACAGGCTGCGATAACAAAAACCTAAATAAAAAAATTAAAATTTCACTCAAAATAAAAAATTCTTTTTTAAAATTGTCGCCAACAGCAATATCAATGCGTGTGTGAAAACATATTTTGAAAAAATAATTTTGTGTTACAAATTTTGGACTTACCATGGATAATTTATTATCCATCGTAAGTCAAATTTACGGTTGAGGCTAAGTCCAAAAAATTCAATATTTTGAAAATTTGTTTTGATACAAATATTTATATTGTAATTGTCGACAATGTGAAAAATAATTTTTTATTTTGAACAAAAATTTTTTTTTTGTTATCGCAGCTTGTTATCCCGGCTTAGAGAAACAGCCCAAATATTTGAACTGAAATTTCTCGATTAACAAGAAAGTTAGTTGGTACTAGTGCTCCCAGATTTTTCTTCTTGATCCATATAAGAAAAACCAATGGGCAATAATGCTGCCACCTTGTAAAGTCCTCATAAAGGTCGATTCAAATTATTACCATGCATTATAGGTCTTCCTTTTCTTCGGCTACCCTGTGGATTCCAGTCAAGCACCATTCGAGTGATGTTGTCTGGGGGCTTCCTCAATTACAATACGTCGTCGAATTTCCGTTTTTTGGCAGTTGGTCTGTAGTTGACCGCAGTGTGGCGTTTGATATGGTGGCATTTATTTCTGGGCAAGAGTATGATATCTGAGGCCTCAAGATCTGAATATAATTTTGGAAAGAGAATATCAAAATAAGAAAGAAAATGTTATAAATGTTACCGATAACTCACTTAGTTGTAGAGTTATGGGTGGTTAAAGTTTGGAAAAATCGAAAGAAAAATTTGATTTTTGGAGTAAAATGTGGTAAAATTTAAATAAATAACTAAAATAGTTATCGAAAATGTAAATTAGAAAAATCGATATTTATTATTTTTTAATTGATTGAAAAGGGGAAAAATTAGGAAAAATTCTCTATCAATATTCACTCTATCACTATTGTATTCACTATCGAGTTGTCCAAATCAAAAACATCGCAGACTTTTATAGAAAAATAGACAGAAAAAGTAAAGTAAAAATGATCGATAACAGGCGTAGCTATCGAGATATTGTACGATGTTCCAAAAAAGATAGTCCAACCCAATGTGAAGAAATTTGAAATTATTAGTCCAAAAGCACAATTCAGTATTGGAGTAACATCGCTATTACTGAATTTTATATTGTGGGCGACAATTTCTTGAAAGAATTTTAAAATGCAATTGAAATAAAATCGCACGATTTTCTTATAATAATTTTATTTTCGATGTTGAGTTCCTTGGAGCAAAAAAACTATTTTTAATCTTTAACGTCCGATAACTAAGCGAGATATCGATAACATGCCGACCATTGTTTTTTTATTTCGAGTTGCTCGATAACAAAAAACTGAATAAGTTAAAATTTCACTCAAAGGAAATGGATAATTTCCAGTTTAAGTCAAATTAAAGGTTAAGTTTTTTTGAACAACACAAAATATATATTTTTTTGAAAATTTGTTTATATTTATATTGTAAAGAGTGATTTTTTTGAGGTTAGGATTTTCATGCATTAGTATTTGACAGATCACGTGGGATTTCAGACATGGTGTCAAAGAGAAAGATGCTCAGTATGCTTTGACATTTCATCATGAATCGTCTTACAAACGAACAACGCTTGCAAATTATTGAATTTTATTATCAAAATGCGTGCTCTGTTAAGAAAGTTCATTGCGCGCTTCCATTTTATGGTCAGTTTAATCGACCCACTGAAGCGGCTATTCGGGCTATTGTGACTAAATTTCGCACCAAATTTACATTGTTGGACATTAAACCACCAACACGCTTACGTAGAGTGCGAACTGAAGAACATATCGCAGCTGTATCGGCCAGTGTTAATGATGACCACCAATTTTCGATTCGTCGCCGTTCGCACCAATTGGGTCTCTGTTACTCAAAAACGTGGAAATGCCAAAATTGGACTAAGCGGATGGACCACCTAAGACGCAGCCGCGGTCAACATTTAAATGAAATTATCTTCAAAAAGTAAATGTCATGGACCAATCTAACGTTTCAAATAAAGAACCGATGAGATTTTGCAAATTTTATGCGTTTTTTTTAAAAAAAAAGTTATCAAGCTCTTAAAAAATCACCCTTTAGTTGGCGACAATGTGAAAAAAAATTATTTTGAGAAAAAAAAATAAATGTTTATTAACGTTTTTGTTATCGCAGCTTGTTATCCCGAATTAAAGATTTATATTTACTCTTTTTCTTTCATTTTTACACAATATGGTTAATTTATCCCATTAAAATGCAATTAATATTTCCAAAAATACAGTTAAATTCATTTGGTTTTTCATGTTCACTCGGAGACGAAATTTGCGAATTCAAATTCTCAATAATCGACATTACATATACATATGTATGTACATAAGCAAATTGTTTTAATTTCTGTTTGCAAATCAGAAACGTTTTTGTTTATCTATCGAACCTCTTTTCAAGTGAGTATATGAAGACAATGGAAATTAGTAAACATTTCCAAAACAAAACAAAAACTAATTTGCAAATGTGAATCAGAAAAGGAAATATGATGCAATATTTGCAACGTACATGTACATTAGACTGGATCGATTTGTAAGGCAGAACAAAGTTACAGATTTTCGCAACTAAAATAAAAGTGTGGTTTGTTTTATGATTGTTGTATACCCCCTCCCAATATTTCCCATAAATCATTATTACCCTTTATATTTTGAAAAAAAAAAGTGAAACACAACCGCCGTTATTGCGTAAAACATGATTTTTAGAGGTAATCGCTCCAGCCAAGTGAAGGTAAGATATAAAAGATATGTACAAATTAGCGTCCAATCCAACATATGTGCGTTGGATTAAAAGCGTTCAAACGTCGCCTAAAATTGCTGGAGTTAATTACAGGTTTTGAATGATTGTTTACGGGTAACTATTTAATAGCTTTTTCAGACATCTAGAGACCTTCAGACTGCAGGCGAAAACAGTCGATTACAGTTCAAGGTCGATTTACAAATGTTAAATTTGTATGGGATCTGACATTTGTAAATCTAGCTTATGTCATTTCAGCTAGATTTCGAATGCAGTCGGAAAAGGCTATTAGATCGGTCTGTGAAGACTGCGCATTCCTCCTACAGTCCACCGGATCCTAACTAGACATCCGTTTTTGGGATTTATATCGAGGAGGTATTTTGTGAAAGACAGCTTTCTTGAACTTGCTCGAACTAATTTGGAAATATTAGAAACTTACTTTCAAAGTCTTTAACGCAAACTGTAAGAAATTTACGTGGATATTTTTCATGTTTTCAGATGAAGCTCATTTTAATCTCGGTGGCTATTTCAATAAGCAAAATCACCACATATGACTATTGGGAAGTCAATGCACCCAGAACGATTCACTGTTTGGTGTGGATTTTGGGCAGTACTGGCAAATTGGGTTGATCAGAGCCAGTCGTGGTAGACATATGACAACCTTTCCAATAAAACCAGAAATTTGATAAAATAATAATAATTAAAAAAATTGATAATAACAGTTGTGGCCTATTTGATCAACATCAATTGCAATATAAATTTAAGAGTTGTAAGATGTCAAAGCTATATCAAAACATGTAACTATATGGTACAACTTCACTGTTGATATTTCTACATGAAACAAATAAATTTGTAGTTGATATTCATCACCCAAAAACATTTTACGATATGATTATGCAGGCATGTTGTTTTATGAGATTATCGACGTCAGCTGTGTGAAACAATTTATTATCTCTTTTTTTTCAATCATAAGTACATACAATAATTCACAAGTTACATAATTAACCCCCCGATGTACTTGCACATTATGCACTTCACGTGTATTCAAGCTAAATGAACGTATGAGTATTATGTATTTATTTTATATGAACAGTATTTATTTACTAATAATTGTTTGCCCAAGCTATTAAAATAAAATATACAGAATTCTATAGCAGACACTTTTGTGCTGTGAAGTTATGAACAATTCTTTTTACTAATAGGGAAACAATATTGATAGTTTTCGATTGCAATTACTACTTAATTAATAAATGTCGTTTAAGAAATACATATTGTAACCAAATCAATATTTGGCCATTATCTTTTATTTATGTACGGCATATCTCAACAATGACTCAAAAGACTCCTATGTGCTTTTTATTTGTTTACTACACCCCTATATTTCATGTTCTTTATGACCTTGGCACAGTGTTTATGAGCGTATGTTCCACCATAGGTGGAACTGTGTTTTTTGTAACGTATATACATAACATTAACCGGTGCCCGGACTTAACGCCCACGACCATATTTTCCATTATTTATAAATTTATTATATAAAATAATTCGAATTTTTTAATACCTTGTTTTGAAATGACATACGGTCAATTTACATATGTCAAATCCCACTCAAATTTGGCATTTAAAAATCGACTTTATGTCGTTTCAGCTGAAATCAATTGATTTCGCATGCAGTACGACAAATTTCCCAACATTTTCGAAAAAATATTTTGAGTTGACTTTTTCGTACTAGCCTCCATAAACATAAATTTGACTTGCACTGGATAATTATGCAGGCTAAGTCCAACATTTTTTAACATAAAACTATTTTTTTTTTAAATTTTGTTTTCGTATATTGATATTGCTGCTGGCGACAATTTTAAAAAATAATTTTTTTGTTTTTGTTATCGCTGCTTAGTTGTCCAGTCTTCAAAAAAAAAAAAAAAAGCCCTATTGAGTTCGCGTTTAAATTTATTGTAATTTTTCTGCTAGTTTTGAAAAACGTTATCGCTGCTTAGTTGTCCAGTCTTCCAAAAAAAAAAACAGCCCTATTGAGTTCGCGTTTAAATTTATTGTAATTTTTCTGCTAGTTTTGAAAAACGATAATGGTACACTTTGATAATTGAAATGAAGAAAAAAAATTAAATTTTACACAAAATAAAAAAATATATATTTTTTTTAAATTTCCGCCAACAGCAATATCAATGTAAGTATGAAAACTAATTTTGAAAAAATAATTTTATGTTAAAAAAAGTTCAACAAAATATTTTTTTTTGAAAATTTGTTTTGATATAAATATGTATTTATATTGTTGTTGGCGACAAAGTGAAAAAAAATAATTTTTTATTTTGATCAAAAAATTAAATTTTTATTAACATTTTTGTTATCGCAGCTTGTTATCCCGTCTTAATGAAAAACAGACCTATTATGGAATTATTTGGTGACAGAACCAATTAATTCAACGCACTTGTCACAATAACATTTTTAACGGTCACAAATCACTAAACTGGCAACATAGAAGAATCGCGGATTCTTCGCGAAATCTTACGCCCACACAAATAATTTTCCAATGACCACCCGGAAGAATCGTGAATTCATCGCGTAGCGAACTCATCTTCCAATATTCTTCATAATATGGGAGCTCACGTCAACATTTCATAACCTAAGAAAGCGGAAGAATACAACTCTGTCATGTGTTTGACATGAGCGATCCTTTTGTAAATTGAAAAGTGGAAACTAAGCGCCATTTTAAACACACAAAATGTCGCTTTGCCAAATTTTTTGTATTTGTGGGGCAACACCAGCGGTACTAGATGGTTTAGACTCGCTAAATATTTGGGCAAAATGCGAGACAACACGTTTTACATACACTGGTGTTGCCCCACGATGCAAAATTTTATACAAAGCGGGGTTTTGCCAAATATTTTGTGTGTTTAAAATGGCCATAAAGGTATTAGTGCTGTTTTTCTTTAAGCCGGGATAACAAGCTGCGATAACAAAAACTTTAATAAAAATTTAATTTTTCGTTCAAAATAAAAAATTATTTTTTCACATTGTCGCCAACTACAATATAAATATATGTGTCAAAAGAAATTAAAAAAAAATATTTTGTGTCGACTTTATTGGACTTAGCCTCGATATCCATCATTTTGACTTACACTGGATAATTATTATCCAGGCAAAGTCAAACATTTTTAACACAAAATTATTTTTTCAAAACTTGTTTTCACACACACGTTGACATTGCTCTTTGCGACAATTTTAAAAAAGCATTTTTTATTTTGATTGGAATGTTAACATTTTATTTAGATTTTTGTTATCGCAGCTTAGTTAACCAGTCTTAAAGAAAACCAGCCATATTATCTCACATTTTTCAAAATATTTGGTGTGTCTAAAACCCCTGATACAAATTCCACAAAACATTTTTAAATTTTACTTATATTTTATTATAATTAGTTATATTTTACACTTACAAGGGTCAAAATCTTGCAATTGTAACCTGTTAGTGGGAAAACATAATGCCATACATTTGTTATTGTTCAGTGGAAACTTTTACAGGGGGCTAGTTGTACCAAATATTTGTACAATCGTATGTTTCGCAAAATCAATAATTCACCACACCCAACTGAATCACAACCACATGCAATTGATTTGAACAAAATGATTTTCTCTGAGATTTTGAAGTGACAACATGTACATTAGGGTGGGTCACGAATTTAAATTACAGCCGTCACCCCCTAGAAATGAAGATTGGATTGTTTAATGATGATCTGAAAAAATATTTCGTCATATTTTGCCATCTGTGAGCTAAATGATCCTGAAAACGCCTCTAAAAATCATATTTTTCCCGTGTAATTTTTTTATGTTGGATTTTTGTTCATATTTTTTTCTGAATTAATAGCGTCATGGAAGCACTTTAAATAAAAAGTTTTATTATTATCTTAGAATAACTCATTGGTCGTATTATTGGACGTTTAGATTGATTTTTTGTGGGAACAATTTGTAAAATGTGTGATGAAAAATAAACAGAAGGAATCAATACCTGTCGAATGATGCCTAAATGATGAATATCGGACGATAAATGACGTCACTGACTTCAAATTTTTCTCTTTAATTTGTTTTGTTTCAATTTCTATTTTCTCCTTTTTTATGTATTTTAACTCGAACATACAAATGAGAATTTCACTAGTTTCTTTACTGTTCGCTTCACGCATGTACGTCTGCTCACGTTGAAATTCTTGTTGAAGCGGCAAACGTCAACTGCAAATACAAAACATTTGTACAAAAATTTAAAATTTTGCAAAATAACGCAAAAACGAATTTGACCAACAGCCCTTTTGCGCAAATATTTGGTACGTCTAATCACCACTATTTGCGCACCAACACGAGTTTCATTTAATGTCTACAGCGTTATTTTCCACTAAACGCAGAGCACACCAACGTTACGTAGAGGTATTATAACGTCACTAATACGCTGCACTGCAACATTGTGACTAATTCGACCTTAACACTACTGATCAGCTGTAGTCAACCACGTGCTCGAGTTTATTTTTGTTGTCATTGTTTGTACTGAAAATGCAGCAAACATTGTTTTATTAAAATTCTGTCAATTAACTTTATAAAGCTGAAAGAAAGGATATCATAAAAAGTTGTCAGTAATTTTTAATAAAAAATGGTTAAGAAAAGTAAAAATTCCGTCGCTGATGCTGTATATGCGAAAAAGGCAGTTAAAAAGGATAATCCGTTTGCTACCGCTACTGCGGCCACATCAAAACGGCTCAATCCATTCGAAGTGCACATGAACAAGGAGAAGTTTGTTATTTTGGGAAGAACATGTAAACATGACAAGGGTCTACCCGGTGTATCTCGAGCCAAGGCTGTTAAGAAGCGCCAAGAAACATTGGGTCAGGAATTTATGAGAAAAGATAAAACAAACAAATTCAAAGATCGTCGTATTGGTAAAAACTTGAGCGGCGATCAATTGAATGAAGAAATAATGAATGCCCGGTATGTGGCGGATAAAATGGAACGCATGAAACAGACAAAACAGTCAAGATTCAATTTGAATGACGATGAAGTTCTTACGCATCGTGGTCAGACACTGGAAGAAATTGAACAATTTCGCGATGACCGGTCTGATGACGACGCAGAAGATGACGACCGCTTAGATGGTATTTATATGAAGATAATCCATTTGAAAATGATCAAACAAAATATTTCTGATTTTAGCTGAATTTACTGAAGCTGCCCACTTCGGCGGCGATGAAGCCGCAGCTGCTAAAGACCGTAAAAGTGCTATTGAAGAAATGATTGTGGAACAAAAAAGACGTAAAGTTGAAATAGCTAAGGAAAAAGATGAACTCTTCGATCTGACAGAAAAATTGGATACGAACTATAAAGATCTGATTGGTTTGGTGGGCAAAATGACAAAGAATGAAATGCAAAGACACGAGCCCGATGATTATGATCGTTTAACGCGTGAATTAATTTTTGAACCAAGAGGTGTAGTCGCCGATAAACTATTGTCCGAAGAAGAGGTCGCTAAAAAGGAAAAGGATCGCTTGGAAAAATTGGAACAGGAACGTATTCGAAGAATGAGGGCTGATGGAGAAGAAGAAGAGGAAACGACAAAGCCAAAACACAGGTCAGCTGATGACTTGGATGATGGTTATTTTGCGTATGGTGATGACGAAGAAGAGGGAACATTGGCGTATAATATGGATGGTAAATATATGATTTTTCTAAAGCAGAGTATTAGTATTGTCGATACATAATCCTTGACAACAAGATATAGCCGCGATTTTCATTTTTATAATGTAGATTTCTCAAAATTTTTGGGAACATATTACATCGATGTAAATCCTTACGTAGCATCGTGTTAGCACAAGTTCAATAAAATGGAAATATGTATAAAATAGATTTTCCTTTAGTGATAGTAACAATGGCATCGTTTTCTAGCATTTTGTGCTTTCGATGAAGCTTTAATTTAATCAAAAATGTTGCCGGTACTAATGATGTGATACCGGCACTGAATTAAGTCAAATGGTCTAGTCCGAAGTCAAAATTTTGTTGCCTCCAAAGCTGCGCGTTTCAATATTATAATTTTGTGATCTACTGTGGTCTAACAAAATTAAGAAGAAGGAGATCATGTTATCATTGAGTTTCCGTTGGAAATTTTCCACGACATCAGTTAGCACAGTTGTGCAGCTTCTTTTCTTTCGGAAACCAGATTGAATCTCAGAGAGCAGCTTTTTACTATCGAAGAAGATACTAGTCTGACTTGCCATAATATGCTACAAAGCTTTCGAAGTAGGACAATATAGCAAATGGGCAAAATTCATTGTCCAATTTTGTATTGGGATAATTTTCGCGAGCTTCCAAATTGACTTTGTGAGAATAAAGTTGAATAAATAAGTTATATATGGAAACAATTTAGGTAGAAGTTTCAGGAATAGTGGGTTTACTTCATCGGTACCAACTGCAGTCGCAGAAAATATTCCCTATGGATGTTGTGCACATAGATATCTTTGGCTGGATGCAAGGTGTTAACATTAACAATTCACTCATTCAAGTCCTTTATGTCAATACTAGCAGTACCCGCTGCTTCGCACGCGAAAAAGCCAGTTATTTCTTAATTTTATCCGTCTCTGTTACTTATTTATTTAATTTTCTTTTGGTGGATATAGATAAATCTAAAATAGTAATTTGGAAACATCCTTTTATATAGCACTCACACACAGTCAAAGTAATGTGCTTGTCAATATGCACTATTTTAGCTGAACTCCTTCGTATGTATAATTTTTATCATTTTCCACCATTTATATCCTCGATCTCATGATTCTATATGCAGCCAGTTAATTTATAACTTTTGCACCTCTTTCCCAAAAAGTACACATTTTGAAAAACCACTATAGGTAACATGTGTTTTTGCTTCCTCTAAAAATATGTACTTTATTTGTTAACACATTTATTCCTTGTTGTCCCGTTGTTGTTGTCTTTTAAGTACAAATTTTGAAGTATCCATTTATATCCGCGCTTACGTAATTAAATGATTGTACAGCATTTTTATCTCTTTTCGTCCCGCGTACAAATTTCGAAAAAATCCAAGTTTACTTCGATTTCATATGGTCAGAGGTATTTACATAACAAATTTAACGATTCTAAGTGTTATACTTTAGTAGGTACCATTTTTATCCCTTTTTGTCTCGCACACCCCTTAAAGTACAAATTTCGAAAAATCCAATTTTACTTCGCTTTTATGTGGTCAGAGGAATTTATATACCAAATTTTACGATTCTAGGTGTAATACTTTAGTTGGTACCATTTTTTAACCCTTTCTGTCCCGCACGCCCCTTAAAAGTACAATTTTCGAAAAATCCAATTTTACTTCGCTTTTATGTGGTCAGAGGAATTTACGTACCAAATTTCACGATTATAGGTGTAATACTTTAGTTGGTACCATTTTAATCCCTTTTTGTCCCGCTCGCCCTTAAAGGTACAAATTTCGAAAAATACAATTTTACTTCGCTTTTATATAGACAGAGGAATTTAAATACCAAATTTCACGATCCTAGGTGTAATACTTTAGTTGGTACAATTTTTATCCCTTTCTGTCCCGCACGCTCTTTAAAAGTACAATCTTCGAAAAATCCAATTTTACTTCGCTTTTATATAGTCAAAGGAATTTGCATACCAAATTTCACGATTCTAGGTGTAATACTTTAGTTGGTACCATTTTTATCCCTTTCTGTCCCGCAAGACCCTTAAAAGTACAATTTTCAAAAAATCCAATGTTAGTTCGCTTTTATATGGTCAGAGCAATTTACATACCAAATTTCACGATTCTAGGTGTAATACTTTTGTTGGTACCATTTTTATCCCGCACGCCCATTAAAAGTACAATTTTCGAAAAATCCAATTTTACTTTGCTTTTATATGGTCAAAGGAATTTACATACCAAATTTCACGATTCTAGGTATAATATTTTAGTTGGTACTATTTTTATCCCGCAAGCCCCTTAAAAGTACAATTTTCGAAAAATCCAATTTTACTTCCTTTTATATGGTCAGAGCAATTTACATACCAAATTTCACGATTCTAGCTGTAATACTTTAGTTGGTACCATTTTTATCCCTTTTTGTCCCGCTCAATCAATTTATATTGCAAGTCTACGTTGTCAGAGAAATGTAAATACTGATTTTCACGATTCTAGCTGCAATTCTAAAATTGGTACCATTTTTATCACTTTTTGTCCCGTTCGCCCCTTAAAAGTACAAATTTCGAAAAAAATCCCTATTTGTAGCTCTTCTGCATGGTCAGTGTAGGGAACTCACCGAATTTCATGTTTCTAACTACTGCCGTTTAGTCACGACGAAGGTTCGATGTTTATCCCTTTTTGGGCCATTTTACCCCCTAAAAGTACGAATTTCGTAAAACCCTTTCTTAGTCGACGTCTACGTCATATTTGGGAACTACCCTGAAAATTTCATGACCCTAGCTTCAGCCGTTTGGTCTGGGGGCTGGTCAATGATAAGTCAGTCAGTAACGCAACTCTTTTATATATATATAGATTGAGCGGTTATGTATTTTATTTATATTTATTTAAATTGTTATGAAGTTTTCTAACGATTCTATAGCTATAATTAAGTACTGACAATTGTCGTTTGTTTTAAAAGTAAACTACGAATATCAAATTTTACTCATTGTGGACCAAAACCATTTTTGCTTGGTAAACACATCCATTCAATCAATATAATATCAATATTTGTATTTTCATTTCTATTGACCTAATTATTTTTACTAAAGTGACATCACTGTTTATTGGTTAATTGGAGATTTTGGTTCTTTCGTGTACTTGTAATAATACCGGCAAGTATTTCCGTTATTTTCTGTACTGTTCTGTTAAGCGCAATATCCAATATTCTCAGCAGTACTGTAGAGTAGTATGTAACAGTGATCAGTACAGGTTACACTACAGCTCAAGTATAAGTTTTTTCATTATGCGTGTGACTAAATGCGCCAGCGCTACTGGGCCTTTCGACTTTTTCCGTACATTTTGTATGTAATATTTTATCAAAACCGAATTGGCATTTCTTACTGTGATCACTTAAAATGCCAAAATCTGAGGCTGAATGTATTTCAAAGCAATTATAGAAATGTCTTTCTGTCATGGTCATTGGACTTTTAAACATTTGTTGACTCTTGTAACTTACATATCCCCAGTATCATGTCAAGTGCATTATAATAATATAATAAATAATTTAGTTGTTAATTAGAAAGAATACTCAATATATTTTAGGTGAATTAGGTACGAAGTTCAACGGAGACAAGAAAGAGGATGATAAGGAAAATGATGACGATCATGCTCAAGAAAACGTTTCGGAGGCAGATGAAGATGAAGACGGAGGGGAAGATGAAGGCGATGACGAGAGCGCAGAAGAGGAAGATGAATCCGAAGATGACGATGAAGAGGACGCTTTGAGTGACCTCAAAGTTAGTGACTCTGAAGAAGAAGAAAATGACATACCCATAGAAGAATCGGCCACAAAAGCAACAAAAGAAAAATCAAAGGGGAAAACTAATGATGCCATTAAAACAGAAAAAGTCGAAAGAACTGATTTGCCGTTCACCATTGAAATGCCAAAAACTTATGAAGAATTTGTGAAGCTACTGAAAGAATTCAAATTAAAAGATCAACCAATTATTATAGAACGATTGATAAAATGTAATCATCCCAAATTGGAAGGGATAAATAGGGAGAAAATTGTAAAATTGTTTGCTTTTCTTCTTCAGCTGTTAAATGAGAAGTTCTCCGATGCTAGCCAAGAAGATATCAGAGAACATTTTCAATATCTTTCCTCAATAATGCCTCATTTATATGACCTAATACATTTAAATACGGAGCGTATGTCCAACATCTTGTTAGATGTAATCAAGGAGAAATATGCAGAATTCAAGAAAAATTCAAAACAATACCCTTCCTTAGAAACTTTAATCTACTTCAAACTAGTTTCGAATCTATGCTCCACTTCTGATTTTCGTCATCCAATTGTCACACCTTGTTTTGTATTCATGCAACACATACTATCGAAGGCCCGTGTGCGAAGTAGACAGGATATTGCGATGGGTTTGTTTCTAGTTACCTTAAGTTTAGAATATGGCCACATTTCTAAACGCTTTCTGCCGGCCGTCTTTAATTTCCTATTGGGTATAATATTTCTGTGCATACCAAAAAGGCCCGTAGAGGTTATAAAAATCATACCACCTTTTCAAAGTCAAGGTCCTCTTAGCAAATTGCTGGCAATAGCAGAAGATTCCAGTGACTGTAAGGATATTAAAGATGAACCCTTAAAAGCTGAAGATCTAGTTATTCAAACGATTAACAACGAATTTAAAGTGAGATGCATAAATCAAACGCTCCGACTGATACAGGATGCGGCGACATTAGTTTCCGATAATGTTGGTTGCAGTTTCATGCTTACACCCCTATTGGTTATGTTGGAACGACTAACTACAACGGCCTATCCATCGTATATTAAAGAAAACTATGATAAAACGAAATCCGAACTCGAATCATTGATATCTAAGCCACTTACGAAACTGGTGCCACCGGAAAAGAAACCTAAAGCTTTGCGCTTGTTGGAGCCTCGCATTGAAACCGTCTACGATGATAAACGTCGCCCGAAACTAACAAAAGAAAAGGAAGAGAAGGTTAAGATGATACATAAAATTAAACGAGAGACTAAAGGAGCTATACGTGAAATTCGGCGTGATACTGAATTCTTGCAGAAAATACGTATACAACAACAACTGCAAAGGTAATACATACTTGAATGCTAAATTTAAAATTTGCTATAATTGATGTTGAAATCAACATTAACGTTCTTTAATTCGCTTTTAATAATATAAAATCCCATTGTAGAGTGCGAAACACCTTTTCGGGTTATTCAGATTTCGACCTAAAACGAATTATAGAACAATTTGGCATATACTTGAAACTTTTCTAACACCTATTTGTTTCTTTTCATTTACAGTGACAAGGAACGGCGTGAAAAGGTTAAGCGCATTTATGCTGAGGCCTCCCTGCAACAGGGCGAACTCAATGCCTTGGATAGGGAAAAGAAGAAACAGAAGAAATTTTAATATATACATTATGTTAATAACATATATTTTTTATGTTAATACGATAGTTTTTATTTTATAAAAATAAATTAAACAATTAGTTATTACTAAAACAAATACAACACACTCTTCCTCATTGATCACCCGATATTTCACGACATCTAATTGTAGCTGCTTCCACAGCACCTGCAACAGCGGCTCTAAATCCCGCTTCCTCTAAATGTTTTAGTGCTGCTGCTGTTGAACCGGCTGGACTTGTAACATTATCTTTTAAAACGCCTGGATGCTCCTTGGATTCTCTCACCAACATTCCGGAGCCCATAACCGTTTGTGATGCCAGCCGATAGGCCAAATCTCGCGGTATACCCATACGCACTGCTCCGTCTGCTAAAGCTTCAATCATTACAAAAACATAGGCTGGACCGCTGCCACTCAACGCCGTTATGGGATCCAGTAAATTTTCACTAACTTCCTCGCAGGTACCAATGGCTTCCAAAAGCTTTTGTGTGTTTGTAGCATCTACATCGGTGGCTTTGGAGCCGCGCACAAATACTGAACAACCGGATTGTACGAGGGCGGGTGTATTTGGCATAACACGAATAACACGGGAGCTCGACGAAAGATTCTACAAAACAGTAAAATGAGAATGTATTAATTTTATGTCGAAATAAGTGAATTTGAATTAATAGGGGGTCACTTTAGGTGCAAGTGATGTGAGTTTTCAGTCACAGATTCGCGAATATAAGAGGTAAACATCTATGTTTCCTAGCGGTTGATCAATCGACTGTAATTAGCGCTCCTGTGTGTGGTAATTCAAACATTTGAAAGTTTCTATCGAAATGTGATTTTAATTAGTGTGAAAAATGTGTAAATATTTCTAAACACTCCAGTGCACTATTTACAATCATCGATGGTAGTTTAACAAAAGCAAAATTGCCGTATTTGGAGTGAAGAGATACGAGATTCATGAATTACTGTTTGATGCTTTATGGGCGGGTGAAATTGATTGTACTTACTTCTTTTAACAATGAGAACGGCGAAAACGTTAGCGTCAATGACGAGCGCTGAAGAGTTATTATTGTCGATTATTTCGTGCCCCAATTAAATGGTATGTTTTTCCAAAGGATAGTGCCTTACAGCCAGATATAGTGTCAAACAATTGACTAATTGAAGGTAACGTTTGGTGAATACGAGACCGTGCGATCAACGCTTTTGGATCTGTTTTTTTTTTTTCATAACAATTATTAACTACCAAACCCACACGTATGTTTACTGTTTTTAAATAAATTGCGAAGTTGCATTATTATAATATTGAAACCATTTAAATAGTTTTACAGACCATGCCCATTATTCAATTAAAATGTTTACATAGTCCAAATGTACATAGTCCTTGTTAGGGATTTTTTTCCACTGGACCGAATTCGTTCATTTGCATTCCCAAACGCCCACACAGTCGTTTGGCTGGTACCATCTTGGTTCCCTTTCGCCCCATTTCCTCTCCAAAGAATGAATTTCGATAAGTTCATTTATTTTACATGTCTACGCCATTAGAAGAATACACACTGTTGCCGCTTGATTGGTACCAATTTTATACCTCTGTGCCCATTTCACCGCTAAAAGTACGATTTTGATAAATTCTTTTTTATTTTATACGTTTACGCAATTAGAGGAATGAGATTAATTCCATTTTTTATCCCATTCCTGCGCGTACCTAATATTCAAATAATATTAAATATTCTAAACATTACATTTTCTAAATAGTAATTAGGAAACGACTTCGACCATTTCAAGTCATGGAAAATTTGGATTTCCTACATTCAGAAAAATATAATTCCTATATATGAGCAAAATCCATACTCCAATTTAGTTGAAGAATTTTAATTTAGCTTAGTTAAAATTTTCTTATGCAAACGAATATTAACTAAGAATATATAATTTACTTATTTCAAAGTGAGAATAAATAGCTCATTTACAAGAAATAAAGTAGTAAATTTATTTAAAAACATTCTAATATAAAATTCTTACAATTGAGTAAATTTATACTTGTTAGAAAGAAAATTTCCTAGGTCTTAAGAAAGAATATAATGAAGACTTTTTGTATGAAAAAATCAATTTAGGAAATTTAAACTTAAAAATCTGTTTATTCCTTCAAATTAAGTTAATGTGTGTAATTAAATTTATGGTTAGTTCTTCATACATTCAAAAACTTATAACTATTTACTTGTCGTTCGCCTGCCGAGGCTTTCTTCCTAAATACAATCTTCGTTGCCATCATGAAGTATAGCCAAAAATACTCAATTTTAGTGTTTATTTATCTACCTCTTTATGGGTGATTCCAAAAAATTCCGATTTGTATAAAATTATTAAAAAAATTGTATTAAAATTATTATTGTTCTTCATACATTCAAAAACTTATAACTACTTGTCGTTCGCCTGCCGAGGCTTTCTTCCTAAATATAATCTTCGTTGCCATCATGGAGTAATAGCCAAAAATACTCAATTTCAGTATTTATTTATCTACCTCTTTATGGGTGATTCCAAAAAAATCCGATTTGTATAAAATTATTAAAAAAATTGTATTAAAATTATTATTGTTCTTCATACATTCAAAAACTTATAACTACTTGTCGTTCGCCTGCCGAGGCTTTCTTCCTAAATACAATCTTCGTTGTCATCATGGAGTAATAGCCAAAAATACTCAATTTCAGTATTTATTTATCTACCCCTTTATGGGTGATTCCAAAAAAATCCGATTTGTATAAAATTGTTTGTATTAAAATTATTATTGTCCGCATGAATCGGATTATAAAAGCTTAGATATCATCGGAAAGTACTTGACGACTGATTTAAAACTATATAGTAAATTTTCCATGTCCTGGTGGAACAAGAATGTACAGTTTGAAAAAAAAAAAACAACTCATTCGTCCACACGTGACAGCTTCAATTCGCCCATGAGATATCTTCCTCTTTTAGGGCCTGTTTTTATACCCTCCACTAGGGTATTATGTCTTTGTACATTTGTTTGTACACCCAAAAGGAAACGAGATAGGCCCATAGTTTATTGTACAGAACAGCTTAGAATCACTTTCTGGGTCGATTTAGCAATGTCCGTCTGTCTATCTATTCTTGTAATCAAAGTACAGGTCGCAATTATTGTCCGATCTTAACAAAAATTAGCCCCCCTACAAATGTCGCTCCCGATTTGACTTTTTCTGCTCTCTAAACCATATATTTTATTCGATTTGTTGCACAGTACTAGGATTTGCATTTCCCATATTTTTTATTTCCCGGGAAACAGGAATTATTTTTTCAATTTCCCGGGATCCCGGGACAGCACGGGAAATCGTCAAAATACTGTTTACCATGAGTTAAGCTTATTTTTATACCCTCCACCTAAGGATGGGGGTATATTCACTTTGTCATTCCGTTTGTAACATCTCGAAATATTCATCGGAGACCCCATAAAGTATATATATTTTGTGGATCGTGGTAAAATTCTAAGACGATCTAGCCATGTCCGTCTGTCTGTTGAAAGCACGATAGCGGTCGAACGAAATGAGCTAGGAGGTTCAAATTTTCCCTAAATGTGTCTTATGGTTCCAGATCGGTTGGGATTGAAAGTGGGCGAAATCGGCCTAAAGGGAAAAATTTTTCCCTCACAAGAACTAAAAATACCAATAATAACCCCTAATATTTTAGAGTATTTAAGCATATATGTACTTGTGCTTACTTGATAATGGGTATGAGCATACTCCTTATAACAAAAACGTGAACCATAAAGTGATTTTTATTCGTAGGGGGTGAAATGGGGCAAAAGGGATAAAAATGGTACATATTAAACGACAACAGCTAGAAACACGAAATTCGGTGTGTACATTCCCCAAATTGACTAGGTACATAATATAAAAATATTTTTTTCAAAATTCGTACTTTTAAGGGGTAAAATGGGAAAAAAGGGATAAAAATTGTACCAACCAAACGGCTGCACCTAGAATAATGAAATTCCTCTGATTGCGTAGACACGTAAAATAAACGGATTTTTCGAAAATCGTACTTTTTGGGGTTAAAATGGAAGAAGGGGATGAAAATAGTACCAACCAAATGACAGCTGCTGGAGTCATGGGTTCAAATTTTCCCTAAATGTGTCTTATGGTTCCAGATCGGTTGGGATTGAAAGTGGGCGAAATCGGCCTAAAGGGAAAAATTTTTCCCTCACAAGAACTAAAAATACCAATAATAACCCCTAATATTTTAGAGTATTTAAGCATATATGTACTTGTACTTACTTGATATTGGGTATGAGCATTCTCCCTATAACAAAAACGTGAACCATAAAGTGATTTTTATTCATAGGGGGTGAAATGGGGCAAAAGGGATAAAAATGGTACATATTAAACGACAACAGCTAGAAACACGAAATTCGGTGTGTACATTCCTCAAATTGACTAGGTACATAATATAAAAATATTTTTTCAAAATTCGTACTTTTAAGGGGTAAAATGGGAAAAAGGGATAAAAATTGTACCAACCAAACGGCTGCACCTAGAATAATGAAATTCCTCTGATTGCGTAGACACGTAAAATAAACGGATTTTTCGAAAATCGTACTTTTTGGGGTTAAAATGGAACAAGGGGATAAAAATAGTACCAACCAAATGACAGCTGCTGGAGTCATGAAATTCGCAGTATACATTTCTCTAACTGCATATACACGAAAAATAAAAACATTTTTCCAAATTCGTAATTTTACTTAGTTAGTTTATTTTGCACTATGTACGTGAGATAATGGATTTTCAAAATTTGTACTTTTGGAATTAAAATAGAATTGAAATACAACCAACTGTAGCACCCATTCTCTACCAATATTTATGGTATTTAAGCTTTTTGAAAGTATAAATATAAGAATATTTATTTTTTGAATTGACTAGAAGTATTATATTGGTAGCCTTGCCTTATAATCGTGGTTTGAAATAATAAAAAAAATTATATTTACTTATAAAATTATTTTGTTCAATATTTTTATTTGTTTTGGTTTGGCTATATTAAAAAATTTATATTTTCCTGTAATATCACTGCACTTCTACGAATATCGACAGCCTATGTGGAATGCAATCCATGGTGGAGGGTATATAACGTTCGGCCCGGCCGCTTACTTGTTTAAAATGAAACATTCACATTTTATTAAAGTAAAATAAATATATATTTCACAACGAAACTGTTACAGAATTCATATAATAAAGCGCAATGTGGTATCAAGATCAGATATTTCTTATTTTATTGGAAAACGTGGACGCGACGGAGAGCGATCGTTCACATTAATAGTGAGTAGAGCATTTTCTCTCAGACACATTCCTATACAGATTTTCATCTACCTTTGAGAAAGTAGGTCACATCGGTTAATTTAATTTAACTTTCTTCCCCGAATTCAATTGTAATGGGGTAGAAAGTGGAGGGTATAATATAGTCGGCCCCGCCCGACTTTAGCCTTTCCTTACTTGTTTGAAATTATTTTCGTTCGTCTAAGTCGAACTATCCAAACTCACTCACTATTTTTGGTAATAGTTCAACTCTTTATGACAGAAGTATGATGAAATCTTTGAGAATTATTTCATGTTGTCATTTTTATATGAGGTTGGCATACTCCGAAGCAAAATCATTTATTTCAATTATTGAGTAATATTTCCATAAGAAGACGATTAGAATTCCAAACGAATAATGTCAATAAAGTTTTCGTGTTAATGATTTGCAGTTTAGAAGGGAATTGCGGATTGAATCATTTAATATTTAGTTTTTTTAGTTCGTGTATAATTACACGAAATTTCTAGGTACAATAGCAAATAAATGTTTTCTTTTTGTCAAATGTTCCCCGAAGACAAAGTCGTGTGGTAGATACTTTGTTTTTTTTGGTACACAAATTCTTCCCACTATTTAAATTCCATGTCTTAAAATCGTAAAATGATTAAAAGTTACTAAAAAGTTACACTTGAAAAATTAAGTTTTGTGTGTTTTCTGATTTATAAAAAAACACACAAGAACCATTTTTCGACCCCCACTAATGTACACAGTTTGTTTATATTTTCACTACGAAAAAATTTAATTTTATAAATTAACTTTTACTTTTTGTAACGAAATCAACACTATCCACTAAATACAAAACCGATGAACTTTTTAACAAATATCGGTGAAGAAATGGAGGAATTATGTAGCATTTTATAAAAAATACATCGAAAAGTAACATGAAATGATGAATAATTCAAATATGCAGGTCTAAAGGTATTAGATATAGGGTGGGCCATTTAAAATTAGAATCGGTTATAAAAAGTACTGATTATTTTTTCAAATTTCCGCTTTTATTGGAAAGGTTGAACTTTGTCATGTAAAATGACTACCACGACTGACTCGGCAATACCTCATCCGATCAACCCAATTTTTCAGTACAGTCCAACAAACACCAAACAGTGACTCGTTGTGGATGCATTGGCTTCTCAATAGTCACGTCTGGGATCTCTGAAACCCATATGCGGCAAATTTGCTTATTGACATAGCCACCGAGTTGAAAATGAGCTTCATTTGAAAACACGAAAAATTTCCACGTACATTTCTTACAGTTTGCGTTAACGACTCACTACTTTGGAAGTAAGTTTTTAATAGTTCCCGATTTTGTTCGAGCGTATAGCGGTCCCATTTTGCAAATGTCAAACATAAACCTGAGAAAAAAAGGAATTAATATTCTACCTTTCAAACTAAAAGTAATCGGTAGTTCAAATTTAGACAAATCGGAGTGCCTAAATTTGAGATAATGAATTCAATATTGAGCAAAAGCCCCATATTTAGAGGTAATTTGAAAGCGGTTTAGCTCGCCAGCGGATGTCGATAGATTCAAATTGTTCTTGGTATAGTCGGAAAACATATCAATCTTGATTTTGAGAGGGGTAAATTTTAATTTTTTCCGTGAGTCGCTCTAATGTACACAGTATTTGGTTTATCGCATTTCGTTAAAAGCAAACGTTTATCGATTTTCTAATCTCTTGCACTTTATAAAGATAAGAATGCATAGTGATAGTCAACCTAAATTCAAATTCGATGATAAGAACTCAAACGATCACAAAACATCAATATTATTTACCTGTTCCAGTGTCTTTATCGTTATACCCATAGCCACTGATATGAATAACTTCTCAGCACTTTTAGTTTTGATTTCATTCAAAACACTGGGGACGACTTGCGGCTTTAACGATATGAAGACGATGTCGGATTTTTCAATGACCGGATCATTTGTAGTTATCGTCTCGACGCCCAATTGCTAAAAATAAATATAAAATAAATTATTAAAATTTATATTTATATAAATCATTTAAATTAATTAGACAAAAATCTGTGCACATATAGGAAAAATACGACGACCTCTACTCACCTTAAATGATTGCAATGACATCTGATCTGCCGGATGTACACTGGCAATTACGGAATCAGCTTTTGTTAAGCCTAGATGCAAGAGAAAAATTTATAATTTTTAAATGTTCAACGAATTTTTTGAAATAGCAATAAATCGAATAATATATTGTCAGAGTTAGCCAATTATTCGGGCCCCTATTTCCAATTAATCGAATAATTGTCTCAAGATTTTTCAAATACCGTTATAGTTATCGATTATATTATTTTTCAAATACCGTTGCCGTTAAGGTTACTAAAAAATATTTTTCATATAACTTCACCGATATCGCTACTGAAGAAATATCGTTTTAAACACCGCTATCGTTACGAAGTAATCCATTTTCAAATTCCGTTCCTTTCTATTTGCACTTAATTCGCGATATATATGGATAATCCGGGCAATTTATCCACAGGTAGGTTTCAAATTTAATACAAATGTCCACTTTTGCATAGTAGTAGTGTAAATTTAGGCCACCAATCTAATGTATTTAAATGGACCACCATAATATGCTGTATGATATGATTGCTATGATTATTTATTATTTAATTAATATTGCAATTATTTTGACCAGTTTTTCAGTTTTTCATTAATTTAGATTTAAAACATTGAAAACACATGTAAATTCAAAGAAAAAAACATATGTTCTCAATGCTAAATGAGATATGTATTTAATATAATCACCCAAAAATTTGACATAAGAACGTTTTAAATACCGGCTGATATAAAGCCCTTTGCCATAGCTTGAGCAATCTTGCCACCACCCAAAAATCCGATTTTTCCAACTTTATTCATTTCAATCTCGTTTTTGTTAAACTTTTTTCTCAAAGAAAAATGACGACGACGTCTTTTACAGTAAAAAATCAAACAAATACTAAATTCTCTAGGCTTTGTCTGAGGTTGTGATAGCTGATTGTGATTTGTTTTCATTGGAAACAAAAAAAAAACGTTCGTTCGTCAGAGATAACACCGCCAGTGCACGTCCCGATATGTGAAAACAATAACATATGTTCGAGAATACAGTGGGATTGAGAAAAACGTGATTTTGCGCGATCGACCACTTCGGTGTACAATAGAAATTTACAATTTTTAAATAGCAACAATGCGTAATATTGCACTTTTATGAACCTTATATTTCTGGACAATGTCACTGTTTGATATTCCACGAATATAAGCAGGCCCGTGCGCAGGATTTCCCCTGGGGGGGTTTTCATCTACACTCATAAAAAAGTTAACCCTATAATGAGTTAAAATTAACTAAAATTTAGGAAACCAAGTACTTTTTTACTAAACATAAGTAGAATTTTGCTAAAATTTTCCTAAATCTAAGCAAATTTTTCCCTAGACCACATCGTGGGCTAGGGTATTATAAGTTAGTTTCGCGCCAAATGTTTGTAACACCAAGAAATAATCGAGCTAGACCCACCTTTAAGTATACCGATCGGCTTAGAATCACCAGCTGAGTCGATTTAACGATGTCTGTCTGTCCGTCTGTCCGTCCGTCCGTCCGTCTGTCCGTCTGCTGTCCATCTAAGCTTGTTCGCACTCTACAGGTCGCAATTGTTGTCCGATTGTCATGAAACTTGGCAGAAGCTATTTTTTCTGGCCAAGGACAATCGGTATTGAATTTGGAGGAAATCGGTTCAGATTTAGATATAGCCCCAATTTGGTAAAATCGGTTCAGATTTAGATATAGCCCCCATACAAATGTCGCTCCCGATTTGACTTTTTCCGCTCTAAAATCTACATATTGTACCCGTCTTTCTTTAAAATTGGCACAACATCTTATAATCTAACTTAAAACACCTATGGTGAAAGTGGGTAGGATCGGTTCAGATTTAGATATATCCATCATACAAATGTTGCTCCCGAATGTTAAACCGATTTTGGTCAAACTTTATATATTATATTTCGTCAATAAACAGGTTCCAGGTTTCAATATACCCCTATACAAATGTCCTTTCCGGTTTAACATTTTTTGTCAAACACATACATTTACAGGATGCAAAAATCCTTCCCGATTTCACCTTTTTACCAAATTGAATTGTAATGAGATAGAAAGTCCGTCCGTCTTTAGCATTTCCTTACTTGTTTGGGAGATGCCCATATGTCCATACTTTGGTATAACACAAATGGGGTCCCATTCTGATCTATTACAGCTCTAGAAACTACATCTTACATCGGATCTTCATCAAACTTTGCAGACCATGGTATTTTTCAACCAGGAATACCTACCGTGAATGAGAAATATATAGGCCCATGTTTTGGACCAGGCCCAAAATGTAGTTATAGGCCCCCTTTTGAAATGTCTGTCCGATTCATCCTATTACTACTGTATAATTTGTATTTGTCTGTCGGATAATTGGATCAATTACGATATTATTAACCATATTCGTTAAATATGACTAAAGATTAATTTATAGTATAATTTATATGAACTACATTAAATTGCTTTCATGAAATACCTGGGTTTAGTAATCAAAGCGAGGTATATACGCAGGGAGTGGTGTAGGGTATTATATAGTCGGCCCCGCCCGACTTTAGCCTTTCCTTACTTGTTTTTCCTCAAAACGATTAAATTTTTACTTAAACTGAGGAAAATTTTATTTTATACGAGGAAAAAAGGTGAAATTAAAATAAGTTCAATTTAACTAAAAAAAATCAAACAAATATGCTTCAGAGTATGCAAAACTGATACAAAAAATGACAACATGAAATATTTCTCAAAAGGTTCATGATACCTCTGCCATAAGGAGTTGAGCTATTACTCCATGATTGTTGCGAGGGCAAGATAGGCGCCTTCGCAGTGGTTGTTTAGAATAATTTATAAAGTATTTAAGAAATAAGTCTCTGCAAACGAGCGAGAATTGCTCCTTTGATTAATATACAATAATTTTTTAAACTATTTCAAATGTTTTTCATAAGTTCATTAATACTTAAATGTATGAAGAACTCGGCATAAATTTCAGTAAACATTTTAACTTCTTTTTAGAAAAAAAGTTCATTTTTAAAGTTTAACTTAAAAATGAGCTAAATAGAATTTTTCCCATACACAAAATTTCAGATTTTTTCTCACTTAAAACTTAAAACATAAGTTTGAATTTACTCAATTGTAAGAATTTTTTATCAGATCCAAAGAAATGTTTTTAGTAAATCTACTACCCTTTTTCTAGTAAATGAACTATTTACTATGGCTTTGAAAGAAGGAAACTTCATACTTAGTTAATTTTCCAACTTTTTAGGAAATTTATACTGCAGCGTTTGGAAACCACTCATATTTTATTGCCAGGATCTTCGAGAAATATTTTGATACATTCGTCCGACAGTCAGTTCGTCAGTACACTCAAAGGAATATGTCAGTAAAAGAAAGCAGAAAGTCTACTGAAAGATCAGATTTTCTGCTGTTAAAAAAGAGACAGCAGATTTGTATCTGCTGAGATGGTAAACAGCTGTTTGCTGTTTTTAGCAATATATATGATACGCATATTGTCCCAAGCTAATATAAAAGATAATTCGAGCTAAACTCGCTTATCAACGCTTATCTATTTTCATATTTTACAGCCAATTTTAGCAGACTGCAAACTCTTTAGCAGTGTGAATGGTGATGTAAGATTGTAGAAAACTGCTGTTATGTCAAAAAAACAGCTGTAATAGCAGAAAAGTGTATGCTGATAGACAGCAGACAATCGCTTTTATTAACAGACTTGTTCTCTAAGTGTAGAACTTTTTTTAAATAGTTGGTTGAAATTACATACATACGTATCGAGAGCTTATATTTATAAATGGCTATGAACAAAAACATAACTTTTCAGGAGAGCGAAACAATGATTTTCTACTAAATTTGAAGAGAAATTATTAATCATTCTTCTACAGTTTAATCTAATTGCTTTCGAAATTTCCTAGTATTCGCGGTTTCATGGTTCATAGCCACTTTTGTATGTTTAAATGTTGAAATAAGCACATAACCATTTATGCCCAAATATATAAATAAAATTTATTATAAACTCGATGACGTTTATCATGAAATCTTGGCAATGTTGTATAGAAAACGCGTTTTCAGTGATATACACACCGAATTTAAAGATTCCAGCTTTATCCGTCAGATTGGTCGCTTGTAACATATATGTAGCCAGTCGCGAAAATCGCTGCAATTGCTGAAAAATCCAAAATTCGCCGTTGCAATTCCTTATATTTTAACTTTCTTCATTCATAATTCTGATGCATTTCATACACAAATATTCCCCATGAAGTCAACAATCACATGTCAAAGAAATATTTCAGTATTCTCAATATAATAAAAAGTTACGCCGATTTTTCTAAATATACTTTTCACAATTTTTGACTTTACAGCCACCGTTTTTCCTATTTTAGCCTGATAACTGGGGAATCAAAATGTTATTAACGCGAAATGATGGAATATGATAGTACGATATGCCCTAAATCTAGAAAAATGTTTTAAACAAAATCGTTGTAGCGAATTATAACCTTCGGTTTTATGCTGCTCCATTGTTGAACTATTTTATTTCTATTACTAGCAGTACACGCTGCTTCGCACGCGAAAAAGCCAGTTATTTGTTAATTTTATCCGTCTCTGTTACTTATTTATTTAATTTTCTTTTGGTGGATATAGATAAATCTAAAATAGTAATTTGGAAACATCCTTTTATATAGCACTCACACACAGTCAAAGTAATGTGCTTGTCGATATGCACTATTTTAGCTGAACTCCTTCGTATGTATAATTTTTATCATTTTCCACCATTTATATCCTCGATCTCATGTTTCTAGAGGCAGCCAGTTACTTTATAACTTTTGCACCTCTTTCCCAAAAAGTACACATTTTGAAAAACCACCATGTGTTTTTGCTTCACCTAAAAATATGTACTTTATTTGGTAAAACATTTATTTCTTGTCGGGACGTATCGTTGTATTAAGTACAAATTTTGAAATATCCATTTATGTTGCGCGTTTAAGTAATTAAAGGACTGTACACAATTTATCACTTTTCGTCCCGCGCATCCCTTAAAAGTACAAATTTCGAAAGTCCAATTTTACTGCGCTTCTACGTGGTCAGAATAATTTACATACTAAATCAAGAAATCCATTTATGTTGCAAGTCTACGTTGTCAGAGGAATTTACACTCCAAATTTCTCGACTATAGCTGCAATACTTTAGTTGGTACCATTTTTATCATTTTTGTCCCGCTCACCTCCTATAAAAATTTCAAAAAAAAAATCCATTTAAATTGCGCTTCTACGTTGTCTAACTGCACTATTTTATTTGGTACTATTTTTATCCCGCTCACCGTTTATAAGTACATATTTCGAAAAATTCTTTTAGATTAGCGCTTCTAAATTGTCAATACTTTAGTTGGTACTACTTTTATCTGTTGCCAGAGGAATTTACACTCCAAATTTCACGATTGTAGCTACAATACTTTGGTTGGTACAATTTTTATCCCTTTTTGTCCCGCACGCCCCTTTAAAGTAAAATTTTTTAAGTACAAATTTCGAAAAATCCATTTAGATTTGCGCTACTACGTTGTCAGTGGAATTTACATACCAAATTTCACGACTATAGCTGCAATACTTAAATTGGTACAACTTGTATCCCTTTTTGCCCCGCGCACCCCTTGAAAGTAAAAATTTCGAAAAATCCAATTTTACTTCGCTTTTATATGGTCAGAGGAATTTACATACCAAATTTCACTATTCTATGTGTAATACTTTAGTTGGTACCAGTTTTATCCCTTTTCGTCCCGCACGCCCCTTTAAAGTAAAATTTTCGAAAAATCCAATTTTACTTCGTTTTTATATGGTCAGAGGAATTTACATACCAAATTTCATGGTTCTAGGTGGAATACTTTAGTTGGTACCATTTTTATCCCGTTTTGTTCCGCTGGCCCTTTAATGTACAAATTTCGAAAAATCCAATTTTACTTCGCTTTCATATGGTCAGAGGTATTTACATAACAAATTTCACGATTCTAGGTGTTATACTTTAGTAGGTACCATTTTTATCCCTTTTTGTCTCGCACGCCCCTTAAAGTACAAATTTCGAAAATCTAATTTTACTTCGCTTTTATATGGTTAGAGGAATTTACATACCAAATTTCACTATTCTATGTGTAATACTTTAGTTGGTACCATTTTTATCCCTTTTTGTCCCGCTCGTAAAAGTACAAATTTCGAAAAATCCAATTTTACTTCGCTTTTATATGGTCAGAGGAATTTACATTCAAAATTTCAAGATTCTAGGTGTAATACTTTAGTTGGTACCATTTTTATCCCTTTCTGTCCCGCACGCCCCTTAAAAGTAAAATTTTCGAAACATCCAATTTTACTTCGCTTTTATGTGGTCAGAGGAATTTACGTACAAAATTTCACGATTCTAGGTGTAATACTTTAGTTGGTACCATTTTTATCCCGCTCGCCCCCTAAAAGTACAATTTTCGAAAAATCCAATTTTACTTCGCTTTTATATAGTCAGAGGAATTTACATACCAAATTTCACGATTCTAGGTGTAATACTTTAGTTGGTACCATTTTTATCCCTTTCTGTCCCGCAAGACCCTTAAAAGTACAATTTTCAAAAAATCCAATTTTACTTCGCTTTTATATGGTCAGAGCAATTTGCATACCAAATTTCACGATTCTAGGTATAATATTTTAGTTGGTACTATTTTTATCCCTTTTTATCCCGCAAGCCCCTTAAAAGTACAATTTTCGAAAAATCCAATTTTACTTCCCTTTTATATGGTCAGAGCAATTTACATACCAAATTGCACGATTCTAGCTGTAATACTTTAGTTGGTACCATTTTTATCCCTTTTTGTCCCGCTCACCCCTTATAAGTACAAATTTCGAAAAATCCCTCATGTTTCTAACTACTGCCTTTTAGTCAGGACGAAGGTTCGATGTTTATCCCTTTTTGGGCCATTTCACCCACTAAAAGTACGAATTTCGTAAAACACTTTCTTAGTCGACGTCTACGTCATATTTGGGAACTACCCTGAAAATTTCATGACCCTAGATCAACCCTTAACCCTTCAGTCCCGCATTTTTTCTATGATTGGATATGTTTTTTGACAAAGTATGGGTCTAAATAGGATGTCTAAAGAGTTTTGGGGTTTTTAATTTATATAGGACATGAGTAACAGGATGTTTACTCAAAATCTTTATACGCATATTCCGATTAAATAAAAAAATAGTTGGAAATGTTTCTTTATTTTTATAATATTAAATATGTATTCGAATAACAAATACAGTATTTTTGTATTTGATGAAATGCAAGAAGAAACAACTAGAAATTTTAATTCCAAAAAACCAAATAATTGGTATTTTAGAGTTTCATTTTCCTACGTAGGTCCAAGTTACTGAATTTGTTGTTTCTCTTTTGAATAATACTTGTTACATATGTATGTACAAAAAATACTTACTTTTTAAAATATTTGACATAAGTGATAAATATAACAAAATTTTTAGTAAGTTAAAACTCATTTCTTATTGTTTCGCAACTTTGAATAGATTTTTAAAATAGAGACCTACACGCAGAAACGAAACATCGTTTTTTTTGGGAAAAATTTGTTTGTTTGCGGTAAACATGTTTATGTAGTTTATGTATATCAAACAGTTTTCTACGTTTGTCGAAATGGATGTTTAATTGCAAACTCCCAAAACATTGGAAGTAACAGAAACCGTTGTTGTTGCATATGTGATGAAAATAGGACACATCGGTTCAGATTTAGATACAGCTCCATACAAATGTCCAATCGCAAATGTTACATCTTAGCGCTCTACAAGCATTAAGCAAATTATTTGCTTTTATTAAGAATATTTTAGATTTCATTATGGTATCATAGTGATTCTTATCTACACTTTTTTAAAATTACTAAACGATTTTGTTATTAAATGTCCAAACTTTTATTGTAGTACACAATTAAAAGTTCATAAGATATAGCTCTAGTCGAATGTCAAGAAGTGGTATCGATTAATAAAATGAAAATTTTCCGAACAATTTGGTGTCCATTAGCGAAATTAGCACTACACAATCTTTAAATTGGCACAATTCGTTTAGTTTGTTTGTATTTTTCATAACCTTTGTCCAAGATTTTTTATGTAATTTTCATGATTTTACTGCAAAATTACCATTTCAGACGAGTTCTTTTAAAAAGACCTTAAACATTCTATATTTTATTGCTTCAGAAAGTCTAGAAGGTATTAAAAAGTATATGTTCGAAACCTCTCTGGGGGGGTTTGAACCCCCAAAACCCCCCACTGCGCACGGCCCTGAATATAAGCAGTCACAATAAGATCCGAATTTATCGCATGACATTTCAATACAAGCTTTATTTTAACGTTACTAGACCAATAACAAAATAAAATTGAATATTCCTAAAATTTTCCTTACACAGGATAATTATTTACTAATACGAACAACGACAGATCAAAAGAAATTTAAAAAATGTCGTTATTTAAAACAAAGTTGTCGAGTTTCATATGGGCATCACCCAAAAAAGATCCACCAAGAAATGAGATCAGACCACACTAATAGTTTTTAACATTAACTAAGAGTTTTTAAATTATTATTATGAAACTTGAAGTTAACTTGCTCTTTTTTCTTTTCATTAAAAGTCGAAGTGTTATAACGAAAATGTGTCGCTATGGATTCGTGCCACACCTAAAAACAAAGTTCTCAAAAAATCGTTGAACTATGTATATTTCTACAAGAGCTTCAAAAGTACTCTTGTCTTGGGTAGTGTTCGTTCCAATATACTAACTCTACAGAATAGTAGGGTATATATCATTTGGGACAGAAAAAAAGTGTAACGCATTGAAGGGGTGACTTAAGACCCTAAGTATGTTTGGACCAAATCCGTTCCACGACTTTTTAAGGCGTTTGAGCCATGTCCGTCTGGCTGGCTGGTGTACACGATAACTCTCGAAATGAGTTAAGGAATCGATTCAAAATTTGCACATGGTAATATTTTTCCCAAACTTAGTTTATGTTTGAAGATGGGCGAAATTGCCACGCCCCTTCTGGAACTTCACGCACAAATAGGCCATATTCCAATGTTAAATTAAAACCCATATAACTTCCACACGGATATTCGGAATCATCTATATTTGGTAATATTTTTATAATCACTTTAAGTGTACTAAATATGACGGGTTTTGCCACGCCCATTCCAGCTGTTATAACTTGTATACGGATGATCGGAATAGTGTGAAATTTGGTATTTGGCAATGCTCTTATAGATGTTACATTCGAGTGGAATGGTCTATATTGCCATACCCCTTCTGGTACCTCCCACACAAAGTGGCATAAACTTTGGTTACAATAAAACCAATAAACACAAAAAATATTTACGCTTTAGCAACGCCCTTTCTTATACCTCCCACACAATTGTCTCTATCATAGGTAAAATAAAATGTTTTATAACTTCTTCACCGGTGCCTGAATTACTTCATATTTGATCATGTTTTTACAATTATTAACAAAATTATGATGTTAGTCCAATTGGCACAAACTTCTAGTACCTCCCACAAACATGTCCTTCCAACACTTGTTCTCTGAGTGTGAGGGTATATATAAGTCGGTTAAGTCGACTGACGTTTTCTTACTTGTTTTATAAAAGTTCGATATACTAGTAGAATATTTTAAGAAAAAATGTGTGCTTCGGTGGAAAAATGTTTCTCATTTGACTCAAAGGTAAAACTTTGCATAGCGTGAACAGGAAGCAAAAAGCTATTTTTGCCAAATTCATACTTTTTGGGGGTTAAATTAGATAAAAGTGATAATAATAACACCAATCAAACGACAACAGGTCACTGTTGTCATATCTATTCGTTCTGCTTGTTGTTACTGCAATTTATTTTATATTATACGATAAGCATATACAAATTTATTTTTTTCGTAACTCTTTCTAAGCAATTCAATAACAATTCACAAACGATACCGTTTTGGCGCACAATCTTTAAACTACAGTGAATGCAAGACAACAAAAGATGACTGCTCCACAGCATATATTTGTATTCCACGTGTATCGTTGCCGCAATTTGCATAAAGTCCACGATGTAATATCAGAGATCTGATGTACACGTTACATCGGGTCGGTTTGTATGGGCAAACAAGTTGCGCTAAAATAAAAGTTTGGTTTGTTTTATGAATACACGTAAAATATTTGGAAATTTTTCTTAAAAAGGACGGGAAAATACATAGTTCATATGTATGTCCTAGGAAAAGCTCTCATTTCAAAGCATTGTTGGTCATAAGACAAAAATGAATATATTCACTACGAATACTGTATATTATTTATTTTGTATATTTAATTTTTTAATTGCAACAAATATTTTTTAAATATTTATAACATACACTTGGAGGTTAATTGTGGCCATTCGGACAACATTGCCGGAAACAAAAAACTATCCTCGCTTATTGCATTTCTGAATCTATATTTTGTAGATTTATTTATCATAATTTCTGGACCGTGACGACCGGATTAGAAGGCTTTTTGATTCAAAACGTTGCCTTAAAGCACGTAAAGCATTTAACTTTACCTAGGATAGAGACAATTATGTTGTAGGTACAAGAAAGGGCGTGGCTAAAGCGTAAATATTTATACACTCCACGAGAGTATTATGTCTTTGTGCATTTGTTTGTAACACCCAAAAGGAAACGAGTTAGACCCATCGTTTATTATACAGATCGGCTTAGAATCGCTTTCTGAGTCGATTTAGCAATGTCCGTCTGGACATCTGTCAGATGGACATCTGTTGTTGTAATCAAATTACAGGTCGCAATTATAGTCCGATCTTAACAAAAATAGGCACAACTAAGTTTTGTGGATCAAGGACGAACGCTATTTAATTTGATGCAAATCGGTTCAGATTTAGATATAGCCTTCATACAAATGACGCTCCCGATTTGACATTTTCCGCTCTAGACACCACATATTGTACACGATTTTCTTTAAATTTCGCACAACATCTTATAATCCAACTAGAAACACCTATGCAGAAATTGGGTAAGATCGGTTCAGATTTAGATATAGCCCCCATACAAATGTCGCTCCCGATATGACATTTTCCGCTCTAGAAACCACATATTGTACCTGATTTTCTTTAAATTTGTCGCAACATCTTATAATCCAACTAGAAACACCTATGCAGAAATTGGGTAAGATCGGTTCAGATTTAGATATAGCCCATACAAATGACGCTCCCGATTTGACTTTTGCCGCTTTAAAAGCCACCTGTTGTACTCGATTTTCTTTAAATTTGGCACAACATCTTATAATCTAACTAGAAACACCTGTGGCTAAAGCGAGCTAGATCGGTTGGGCTATATTGTAATAATGTTGCTTCCAAAAGTTTAACCGATTTTGGCCAAACTATACATTTTATACATATATCACCTATTTCGTTTCAGGTTTCAATATATCATACAAATGTCCTTTCCGATTTAACATTTTTTGTCAAACACATACATTTACAGGATACAAAAAAACCTTCCCGTTTTCACTTTTTCACCGAATTGAATTTTATTCGGATAGAAAGTGGAGTGTATCATAGAGTCGGCCCCGCCCGACTTTAGCCTTTCCTTACTTGTTTTTATGTTTAAAGCGATTATAAAATCGTTTTCAAAAGTGCAAATGATTTTGTCTATCGGTATGGATGTTATAGCGATTTTATTGTAACCAATGTTTATGCCTCTTTGTGTGGGAATATATAAGCATATATATAAGCATTAAATTCCATGATAGAGCTGATTCCGTGTGGAATTTACATTAGTTTTAATTTGACATAAGAATATGGGTCATTTGTGTGGGTGGTAACAGAAGGGGCGTGGCAATTTCGCCCATCTTCGAACTTAACCTAAAGTTGGGAAAAATAATATCCTGTGCAAAGTTTGAATTGATTCCTTAACTCCTTTCGAGAGTTATCGTGTACACCAGCCAGCCAGACACACCTGACTCAAACAACTTAAAAAGTCGTGAAATGGATTGGGTCTAAACATACTTATGGTCTTAAGTCACTGTGTAGAGTGAGGGTATAAAATTTAGATATATAATGAGAACTTTTTGTTTAAAAGACATATATATATATACAGGGTGGCTGATGAATACTGCTACCATGCTACTTAATGCTGTTGTTAAAGGACTTATTCTTTGCAGAACTGCATCGAAGTGAATCCACACTGTGTGGTTTCAACAGGATGATGTGACTTTGTCACATAGCCAGGTCCTGCTATGAGAGAGAATTGCTGCGAAAGTTCCCCAAGAAGGTGATTTCTAGACACTCAACATTTCGTTGGCCCCCAAAGTCTCGTGACCTCACCGCACCTATCTTTTTCTTGTGGGGTTATTTCATCTGGAAGTTTACAAACCAAATCAAAAAAATGGATGATTTAAAGCAATGCATTCGAAGAACAATTGAGACAATTCTTACTGCAACTCTGCAGGATGTAATGAATAATGAATTTTGCACATACGTCACCGGCTATCGTCATGTCATTTAAATTCTTTTATTTTTAAACCCGTTAAAAAGGTTTAATAAAAATGTATCGGTTGTCAAATTAACAAAGAAAAAGTAATTTACATGAATTAAACAAAAAGTTATTTTAGTTTCTTAATGTAGTGTCATTCATCAGCCACCCTGCCAATTTGTTTCACTTTATTGCAGCAGTGTTTTGAGTTTATCACAAATCACGTTTCCTTCGACAATTTGCTAATATCGTGTTAAGCTTCGTGCTTACACTTTTTATTTGCGGTGCTGCGTTTTTCTCAACTTCCGGTTTGATGTGAGTATACTAATCTTACGGGTTGCCCAATCAGCTGTTCAAAAAACACAACGCCGGAAACAAAAAGCCTGGTGTGTCCGCAGCTTTAAGGTGGTTGTAAGGGTCGCACATATAGGAAAATACATTTACAAGCAATAAATCATAAATAAATAAATAAATCATAAACTACATTTTAAAATTGAAGTTATTGTGTTGGGAGCTACCAAACTGGTTTTTTGTAGGCCATGAAATAAAAAATGTAAACTTATGGGGACAGCTCTGAATAAAAAAGAATACAGTCTCCTTTAAATTCAATAAAAAATGGCAGTCCTTAGGGACCTAGGAATCCAAAGGATTATAATCTAAGGATATAAAATCGTGATATCACAGAATTGAAGCTACATGTAGATATGTATATACTTAAAAACACGGATTAATTTTTCTAATTTCTTATTTAAGGCATACATCAAAAATGCTTAACTCCATTCGCCAAAAAAACTATTGCGTGGCGACGATAAAAATAGGTATTATTTTTTTGAAACACAGCACGTCGAACTTTGAGGATTCGACAAATTTTTTCTTGTCTTCATTATAATGTTTATTAGCTAAACGACAATCACACTGAACTGGGGAGGAACGCACACATCCAATGCACTGTAGTGACTTATAATCTAACCGTTCTTATCAGCTACAATTGTGATCATAAAAACAATTATTTGTTAAAAACAGATTGTGGCGTTAAACAAACTGCACTTTTCGAATACTTAAAAAAATGTAGTAACATATTAATAAACACTTGTCCCTTTAAATGTACATTAGGTTTGGTTGGTTCGGTTAGTACTCGAAGTCGAAAGAAAGGTGATAAAGTTCAAAACAATTTTAATTTCGAACAAATTATTTCAACCATTAAATTAACGTACGCAGGTCAAATTGTGGCCGTTATTCATGGGTGGTATTCAGTCATTACTACATCCGCATTATTTTGTTTGTTTATACCGGGGGAAAAAATATGGGATTGTCACTATTTTTGAGAGATAATTTGGAGCACAATATTATTTGTTATTAGATTATATATTATAATACGTAATTTAATATACGAACGTACATCAAGGTGTCCCGAAAATAAAAAAGATGGAACAAAATTATAAAAATGCATCGCCATTGTTGTAAAGAAAAAAATCAAGGCGAAAGCTTCCGTTATTATTTGTACATTTGGTTGTTATTACAAAAACAAATTACGTAAAAAGGACGCAAGACGAAAGATTTCGTTTTACAAAATGATTAATCACAAATTAGTCGAAAAATTCGACTAATAAAATCCAAAGAGAAAATATTTTTCCATCAAAAATATTTATTATTTTTCATTTGGTATAGGTTAATTGATTTTAAAGATACATAGTGTGGACAATACCGCCTTTCCCAGAGCCATTTCGCCCGTGTCCATTTCGATTTATTTCCAGGACACTCTAATACACATATGCGTTATACATCATTTTTTGAATAATTATAATCACATTAAACATTGTATTATTTCATGAAAATACGTCATTCCGTATAAAATCTGTGAAAAGTGAAAATGATATTTCTCATTTGTTTTGTATTTGTTAACTGTCTTCGTTGATTAGTGTGGTTCAATATAAACCTTGGCATAAATACATACGTATACAATCATATGTCGGTCCATTTTTATTTCTGAATTAACATGTGTATTTCGCCATCGTGTGTTCTACATATTTTCGGGTGTTTTTTAGAGGTTCAATTTTTCTATATCGATTAAGCGGTAAACAATTGATCAGATCTGGCAACGTTATTACCAATTGTGCTTAGTTGCCATTTGATCATGAATAAACAAACGACAGAAGAGCCATGATTGCCTATTTGTTAGTGCCCCAATTGATAGGAATGTTGGTTGAAGACATGCTTTTTCGATAGAACGGCGCCCAGTACGAGAGCAGAAACTCTCTTAAAATCTGTTCTCGACAAAGTCGAAATAAGAAATTAGTTTTTTTCCTATTTTCAAAATCTGTACTTTTTTTAAATGTTAACATCTAAAATTCGTTGCATCCACAACGAGTCACTGTTTGGTGTGGATTTGGGACTGTACTGAAAAATTGGGATGATCGGATGAGGTACTGCCGAGCCAGTCGTGTATACACAGAATTCCATAATTCTAGCTGCGGTCATTTGGTTGGTACCATTTTTATCCCCTTTTACCCCCTTAAAAGTACGAATCTCGAAAATATGTTTATTTTACGTGTCTACACAATCAGATGGATGTACACATCGAATTTCATCATTCTAGCTGTAGACGTTTTGTTGGTACCATTTTTATCCCCCTGTTCCCATTGTATGCCTTGAAAGTAGGAATTTGGAAAAACCTTTTATTTTTCGCGTCTACGCAGTCAGAGTAATGTATACTCCGAATTTCATGACTCTAGCTGCGGTCATATGGTTTGTACAATTTGTATCCCCTTTTTCCATTTTAACCCCAAAAAGTACGAATTTCGAAAAATCCCTTTATTATACGTGTTTACGCAATCAGAGGAATCTATACACCGATTTTCAATATTTTAGGTGCAGCCTTTTGGTTGGTAGCTTTTTTATCCCTCTATTCCCTTTGGAAAAAATACTTTTATATTAGAGAAATTTTCACACCGAATTTCGTGTTTCTAGCTGTTGTCGTTTAATAGGTATCATTTTTATCCCTTTTTGCCCCAGTTCACCCCTTACGAATAAGAATCACTCACGGCGCACGTTTTTGTTATAGGGGGAATGTGCATACCCAATTCAAAGTAAGTACAAGCAGACACATTAAAAAAACATGCTTAAATACTCTAAAATATTCCCCTACCGACCGATTTCGCCCAGTTGCAATCCCAACCGATCTACGACTATAAGACGCATTTATGGAAAATGTGGACAACCTAGCTACTTTCGTTTAGATGCTAGCGTGCTTTCAACAGACGGGCGGACGGACAAGGCTAGAACGTGTTACAATTTTATGACGATCAAGTATATATATACTTTATAGGGTCTCAGGTCGATATTTCAAGGTGTTACAAACGGAATGACAAAGTTAGTATACCCCCATCCTGGAGGTGGAGGGCATACAAATGATCAAATATGAAGATATAGTGGATTTCCTGCACCGTTGTAGAAGTTGTAAAGGATTGTGACAATTGTGTCGAAGTACTTCAAGGGGCGTATCTAAAGCATAAATATGTTATTAGGTGATTTTAAAAACGTTTTCAAATATGTTCAGTTGTAAACTGATGTTGATAACGCTTGTGGAAGCTATAACAATTTTTTTGAACCAAGACTTACGGCACTGTGTATGGGTGGTACCGGAAGTAGTGTGGCAATATCGCCCATATTCCAGGTGAATGCAATATCTATAAAAAGATTGCCAAATGTAAAATTTCAGAGTATTCAATCATCCGTATAAAATTTATAACAACTTTAATTTTACGTAGTTTAGGGTGATACCCATCAAATAAATACCAAAATACATTGGTTTTAATTTAATTAACAGAAGGGGCGTGGTAATTTTGCCCATCTTCGAACTTAAACTAAGTTACCACGTCATATTTTTCTCAAATAGATTACTTAACTCCTTTCGAGAGTTATCGTGTACACCAGGTAGCCAGACGGACGGACGGACATTGCTCAAACAACTTAAAAAATCATGAAACTTATTTGGTCCGAACATACTTAGGGTCTTTTGTCACTTCTTCAATCCTTTACACTTTTTGTCTGTCCCAAATGATATACACCTTCCTACTCTGTAGAGCGAGGGTATAATAATCAGTACTTTTTATAGCTGATTCTAATTTAAAGTTTTAAATGGTCCACCCTATACTTGATAGTGAAATGTACAAAAAAATGTTGTAAATTTGTAAATTAACATGAAAAATTACATTTAGATATGTCATTCGATGAGATGCATGGTAAGAGTTGTGGGTCTCATTCGTTTGGAGGAACTTCTGACTTAAAAAGTTCGGGTTCGGGTTTGACAATCGCTGTAAAGCTGCCTGAATAGGTCGTAACGGGCCAGAAATTGTAGTAAAGATGGTACCATGAATTCATCATACCCGGCCTCTTTAAGTAAATGATTCTCACAAACGAATGAGAAGCACAACTCACTTGCCGAATATGCGTTTAGAAAATAGCACCAAGTAATAAAATACACATGTCATCTTATAAGCATCTCATTGAATTCTTTAAAATATATATGTGGATGCAAACAGGTCTTGTGAAAAGAGAATATTCAAGTTTCATGTTTGTGTTATCATCTCAATACTGGCATTTAAGATAGGATAACAAAAACGTTATTAATTTTTCCGTCGAAATAAAAATTATGTTTTTCGCATTGTCAAATTTTCAAAGGTTGGAATTTAATACTAAGTCTTATTAAGTATATAATTTATATTTGAGACAAACAGATTTTTATCAATTTGCACATATATAGCCCTGACCTCAAAGTCACAGTTTATCTCCATCTCATTTGCAAATGAGCATAGATTCTTTCATCAAATGCATTGGTGCGATTTTCGAATTCAAAACGCTTAGCTTTATTTTCCCCTCTTCAAAATTAGACTAGAAGAAAAGTTAGTAAACTATCCTTCTGTGTAGCACTAGTAATAAAAATAGAAATATAAATTGATGTTTGCATACCCTAACTCTACAGAGTAGGAGGGTATATAAAATCCTCAGTATGTTTGGACCAAATCCGTTTCTCGACTTTTTAAGTTGTTTGAGCCATGTCCGTCCGTCCGTTTGTCTGCTTGGCTGGTGTACACGATAACTCTCGAAAGGAGTTAAGGATTCAGTTCAAACTTTGCACATGGTAATATTTTTCCAAAAACTTAGTTTAAGTTCAAAGATGGACGAAATTGCCATGCCCCTTGTGGTACCTCCCACACAAATGATTCATATTAATATGTTAAATTAAAACTAATGTAAGTTCCACTCGGATATTCGAATCAGCTATATTTTATTATATATTCTGGTATTTGATAATGTTTTCATAATGACTTTAAGTGTAGTCAATATGGCTGGCCATATTTAAAGCTGTTGTTATTTTTTTAATTTCAATTGATCTATCTATAGAAAATAAGCTTGCTCTTTTCTTTTAATTGGCAATTTCATGAAGAGGGCATGTAAAATGCTATATATGAAGGTATAAACATAGAAATTACTTTCGGTTTGATTCTTCCTAAATGTAACGGAAAAATGTTAATGTACTTTAGGCTGGGTCGCGATCCATACAAATGGAAAAACAATTTCCAGTCACCCCACGGAAATAAAGTTTGGCAAAAAGGGATAAAAATGGTACATATCAAACGACAGCAGCTAGAAGCACGAAATTCGGTGTGTACATTCATATAATTGACTAGATACATAATATAAAAGCATTTTTTCTAAATTCGTACTTTTAAGGGGTAAAATGGAAATAGAGGGATAAAATGGTACCAACCAAACGGCTGCATCTAGAATAATGAAATTCGGTGTATACATTACTCTGATTGCGTAGACACGTAAAATAAACGGATTTTTCGAAATTCGTACATTTTGGGGATAAAATGGAAAAAGGGAGATAAAAATAGTACGCACAGAGGGATAAAAATAGTAACAATTAAACGTCTAAAATTCGTTGTGTGCATTCCCCTTATTGCGCAGACACGTAAGATAAAGAGATTTTATATATGATTATATGGGGGGAAAATAGGAAAAAGGGGATAAAAATTGTACGAACCAAATGCCCGCAGCTAGATTCATGGAATTCGGTGTATACATTTCTCAGACTGCATAGACAAGCAATATGAAAAGATTTTTCCAAATTCGCACTTTATTTTGTTGCTTTTCCTGCAAAATTTGGTTGAATCATGAAATTAGGTTATGTTGCATTGTGTACGTGAGATAATGGATTTTCAAAATATGTACTTTTGGACTTAAAATAGAACGGAAATACAACTAAATGTAGCACCCACTATCTACCAATATTTTTGGTACTTACGAAGACATAAAGATACGAATATATATTTTTTTAATTGACTTGAAGTATTATTTCGATATATATATATATAGTATAATATAGCCTTGGTAAGCGTGGTTTGAAATAATAAAAATATTATATTAATTTATAAATTTATGTCTTCAATATTATTATTTGGTTTGGTTTGGCTATATTAAAAAAATGATATTTTCCTGTAATATTACTGCACTTATACGAAAATCGACAGCCTCTGTGGAATGCAATCTATGGTGGAGGGTTTAAAAAGTTCGGCCCGACCGAACTTAACACCGTTTTTACTTGTTTGTGCTTCGTCAAATTATTTTTTTCTGAAATAATCAAGGCGTATTTATACAGGTGATAGCACTAGAACAACAACAAATTCGGCCACAACAAAATACAAGTAATTTTTTGAATGGTGAGCCATAATGTCAGAGCAAAATATATGGAATTTGACAGTTTCGGTTACTTTTGAATGAAAAAAATCTCAGTCAGCTGGGCTCCTGCTATCACCTTTATAAATACGCCTTGGAAATAGTAGACCCTGAAATATTTAAATATTAATTTTGATTATTGTCTTAGAGTAACTTATTAGTCGAATTATTGGGCCTTTATAGTAATTTTTGGTGTTTTTTCGTAGTGACAACAGGTTTTTATACCCTCCACCTCCAGGATGGGGGTATATTCGCTTTGTCATTCCGTTAGTAACACCTTCAAATATTCATCGGAGACCCCATAAAGTATATCTATTCTGGGTCGTGGTAAAATTCTAAGACGATATTGCCATTTCCGTCTGTCTGTCTGTCTGTGAAAGGTTCAAATTTTTCCTAAATGTGTCTTATGGTTGCAGATCGGTTGGGATTGAAAGTGGGCGAAATCGGCCCAGAGGGAAAATTTTTTCCCTCACAAGGACTGAAAATACCCCTAATATTTAGAGTATTTCAGCATGTTTTTTGAACACATTAGCTTGTATTGACTTGATATTTGCAATGCGCATTCCCTTTATAGCATAAAAGGGCACCATAGAGTTATTTTTATTAGTAGGGGGCGAAATGGGACGAAAGGGATAAAAATAGTACCTATCCAACGACAACAGATAGAAAGACGAAATTTGGCGTGTACATACCTCTAATAGAGTAGATACATAATATAGAAGTATTTTTTCTAAATTTGTACTTTTAAGGGGTTAAATGGGGATAGAAGGATAAAAATAGTACCAACCAAACGGCTGCACCTAGAATAATGAAATTCGGTGTATATATTCCTCTGATTGCGTACACACATAAAATAAAGGAAATTTTCGAAATTCGTACTTTTAGGGTGTAAAATGGAAAAAGGGGATAGAAATTGTACCAAACAAATGGATGCAGCTAGAACCATGAAATTCGCGGTATACATTCCTCTGACTGAGTGACACGAAAAAAAACGTTTTTCCAAATTCGTACTTTCAAGAGATTCAATGGGAGCAGAGTGATAAAAAATGGTACCAACTAAAAGGCTACAGCTAGAATGATGGAATTTTCGAATGTCGTACTTTTAAGGAGTAAAATGCGAAAATGGGGATAAAAATGGTACCAACAAAATGGCCGCAGATAGTATCATGGAATTGGGTATATACATTCCTCTGAGTGCAGTCACGTAAAATATTTTTTTCCAAATTCGTACTTTATTTTGTTGCTTTTACGACAAAAAATGGTAGAATCATGACGTTATCCTATACTGCGTACGTGAGAGATAAGGTATTTTCTAAATGTATACTTTTGAATTTAAAATAGATTGAAATACAACCAACCAAAGGACTGCAGCTGAAAATACACTCTCTATCCCCCAATATTTAGGGTATTTATGATTACTGCCTTATATTTACTTTATGAATTGAAGTATTATTTCCATTATATATATACATAGTATAAAAATATTGGTTGCCTTGGCTTATTAATTAAATTTCTGATTTTCATACATTTGAAATTTGTTGCGGACATTCCGCTTGTAGCTTGGAAGCACCACAAAGAAAATAAATGTTTTAGCGGGCGAAATGGGACAAAAATGGATAAAATATGGTACCAATGATACGACAACAGCTAGAATCATGAAATTCGGTGTGTACATCCCTCCAATTGCATAAACACGTAAAATAGAGGGATTTTTCGAAATTCGTACTTTTAAGGGATATAATTGAAAAAGAAGGATAAAATGGGACCTTCCAAACCGCTGAAGTTGATATCATGAAATTCGGTGTATATATTCGGTGGTCTGACTATGAAGACTCGAAACAAAAAGGTTTTTTTTCCAAATTTGAACATTTGGGCGGAGAATGGGGCGAATGGGATTTCTTTAAGATTTGTACTTTTCTTATCAAAATAATGCAGTCACTTTGTCTGTATCTGAAAATGCTTCTCCCTAATGGCGACTGACAATCGCCTAATATTTTCGGCATGTTCACTTTCACAATTACAGCATTGTATTTATTTATAGTAGTAGATTTTAAACAGTGCGTATAAGCATACATTATAGTTTGAAATAGTAATCAAATATAGTAATGTGCATAAACATATCACAATTTTCGTAATATGGTTCTGTACTTCTATGTCTATGTCGACATCCTTTAATCTGCTGGTAACACTGTGGAATGCACTCCATGGTGGAGGGTATATAAGATTCGGCCCGGCCGAACTTAACGCATTCTTACTTGTTTTTATATTTAGTGGTAGTATTTTATAAAAAATAAATAGCGACAGTCAATACCTTTCGAATGATTTCTAAATGATGAACATCGGAAGGAAATTGACGCCACAGCGCTCATTTTTGTAAAAAGAGTTCGAACATTTTGGCTCAGTGACCTTATTTTTCGTCAAATATTCATCATTTAGCAATCATTCAAAAGGTGTTGATTCCTTCTATTTATTTTTCATAACACCACTTACAAAATGTTTCCAAGAAATATGAGTTTTTAGCTGTCAACTTGAAAAATCTCAAAAAATTAATATAAACGTTCAATAATACGACCAAGGAACTATTAATTCAGAAAAAATTTGGACAAAAATGCATCATAAAAAATTACACGGGAAAAAACATGGTTTTTAGAGGTGTCTTCAGGAGCGTTTAGCTCACAGATGGCTTGACCCAGCGACGAAATATTTTGTAGATCATCATTAAACATTCCAATCTTCATTTCTGGGGGGTGACAGTTGCAATTTATTTTCGTGACCTATCCTAATGTACTTCCCATTTAAAGGAGCGAGTAGAGAGAACATGGACCTAGCTTCCACATTTATAAAACAATGTTAAAACCATATCAAAAAAATTTTATTTTACCTAGGATAGGGTCAATCAAAAGTAATGCTCAAAAATGTTCTATCATTCATATACAAAAAGTTAGTGATCCAAAGTGCTGAAAGAATAGTGTTCGATTGGTCTTACTAGCTTACAATTATTTTACATTTTTATCCATTGGCATTATTTAAATAAATTAGAGATAAAAATCTGGCACCACCTCACTCCATAAGTAAGTTAGTAGTAAACTACTTTATTGTTAAGCGACTAAATTTCATACAAATGTTATGCTAGTAAGCCCAATCGAACATTTTAGAAATGTATTTGCAGGATTTAGTACAAAATTATTAAAAATTATACAATGAAACGGGCGAGCCAAAAAGTTCATTTGAAGCTCTTATAGAAATCTATGAAATATCTTTCAGCTATTTTTTCAGAGTACTGTCTCGATATCACGGTCACGATAATTTTTTCAAGGGTAATAAAATACAGTAATAGACTTGTCACACTGCATGCGAAATCTAATGAAATAACATAAGGTCGATTTTCAAATGTCAAATTTGTATGGGAAATCGACCCCATGCCATTTCAGCTAGATTTCGCAGTGTAACAAGGCTATAATGATGTTCATTATAACACTTCAAGTTTTAATGAAAATAAATCAGAATACGTTAACTTCAAGTTACATAATAGTAATCGAAAAAAATCAATATTTTGGTGGAGCTTTTTTAAGAGATGCCCATATCGTCACCTGAAATGCAAAATGACGAAACCAACAATTTCATAAGTTTTCAAGACGTTCGTATTGTGATCATAAATTCTATATTTTTTGACGTAGAGGCCTGTAATTTTCAGAGATTATGTACACTCAAAGGAATTTTTCAGTAAAAGAAAGCAGAATTTCATTAAGAGCAGATTTTCTGTTGAAAAAGAGATAGCAGACTTGTATCTACTGAAATAGCAAACAGCTGTTTGCTGTTTTTAGCAATAATGAAAAAACGCTTTCTGGAAACTTTAAGCATACAATTTTATTAACAACACTTTTCAGAGTAAATGTTATTATAAGGGTATTTATTACCACATATTGTGATTGTCTTTTTAATTATACGCATATTATCCCAAGCTAATATAAAACGAAATTCGAGCTAAATTCGTTTTCGCTGTCAATCTGAAAGGCTTTTAAATTATAAACGCCTATTTTTTATCTATTTTTCTAATTTAATTAACAGCAGCCATTTTTAGCAGACTGCAAACAGTTTAGCAGTGTGAATGCTGATGCAAGATTGCAGAAAAACTGCTGTTATGGCAGAAAAAATGATGTAATAGCAAAAAATTGCCTGCTGATAGGCAGCAGACAATCGCTGTTGTTAATAACAGACTTTTTTCTTTAAGTGTAAGTCAGACATATGCAAAAAATGCCAGATGCCCAGCTTTTGGATGGGTATTTTTTTTAAATTGGATTTAAATGACTGACGGCATACATATGTAAAATCAATGAAAATCAATCAATCAGTCATTTAACTAAATGGGGTATTTAAATACCCACCTAAAAACTGGCTACAAGGCTTAGTTTTTCAACCAGAGATCATCTCATAATTAGGTTTTATCTGTGACAAAAGATGCTTAACTGAAGAGTCAAGTTTTGCATTTGTTGTGTTGTTTTGGTATGAAAGGTTCCATAACGGCCAAAACACAATCAAAGTATGAATATGTGCGACACGCATACTTTTGCTGTTAATGCTTCATATGAATATACAAATAACTTTGTTCGAGTCATACTTGCTTATAGCCTTTTCGGACTGCATGCGAAAACGAGCTGAAATGACATAAGGTCGATTTACAAATGTCAGAACCCATACGTCATTTCAAGCTGAAATCGATTGATTTCGCATGCAGTGTAAAAAGGCTATTAGAAATATACTTATATCTAATTCATTGTTTTTTGTACGTAGGAACCAGTGTATATAATTTTTACCATTTAGTCGCATTTCGTAGTGTCGCTCTGGTCTGTATGGCACTTAAAACTTTATATGCGAACAGCGCTTATATCAAGTCTTTGAATAAATGACATAATGGAAGGTGTATGTACAGCTTGGTTTGTCAGCTATTACTTTACTTCATTGTTCTTGTTTATGTAAAAACGGCCAATTCACCTGTCATCGCAATGAAACGGTAAACAACACGTAATCGATAATGAAAAGAATTCGTGACATCACTAATAGATGACAAAATGCATAAATTAAGAGAAATCGTAAACTTCTCAGAGCTCGTGAGCATGATAAAATGAGCTGAAGGAAATTCCGAAAAGCGCGCCGTCGACGAGCAAAAGTTTGTTGGTCCGCCGTCGAAGAAATTCGAACACAAAACGAAATGACGAAAGACACAAAACAAAATGACGCAAATTTTGCATTATGGCTGTTTTTCTTTAAGACTGGATAACAAAGCTGCGATAACAAACATATAAATAAAATGTTAAAATTTCACTCAAAATAAAAAATTCTTTTTTAAAACTTTGGCTAAAAGCAAAATCAATCAATACAAATTTTGAAAAAATAATTTTGTGTTAAAAATATTTGACTTATCCTGGATAATCCAGTGTAAGTCAAAATGATGGATATCGAGGCTAAGTCCAATAAAGTCGACACAAATATATTTTTTTAAATTTCTTTTGATACATATATTTATATTGTAGTTGGCGACAATGTGAAAAAATAATTTTTTATTTTGAACGAAAAATTAAATTTTTATTAAAGTTTTTGTTATCACAGCTTGTTATCCCGGCTTAAAGAAAAACAGCCCTATTATTCCTTCCCGAAATCGTGACATGTTAGTTACAATCAGCTGGTGGTTTCATCAAAGGGATTCAAAACGAGAGGATCAATTGTATGGGAGCTATAAATCAAAACAGATCTAACCCATTTTCACTATATATGTTTCTAGTTGAAATATAAGTTGTTGTTCCAAATTTGAGAGAAATCGGTGGTTTCTACAACGAAAAAAGTCAAATTCAGAGTGACGTTTGATACATCTGTACCGATTTGTTTCAAATTAAATAACGTCCGTATTTGTCACTTGTGTCAATGTGGTTATGATCGGACAATAACTGCGACTAAAATGTGTTTTTTACAACTAAAAATATTGTCGAAATGTAGATATTGAATATAACCCCGCGATATGTACTTTAACAAGTGAAATCCGCAATTATGATTTTGGGTATAAGTATATTTGATTCAATTCAATTTAAAAATATCGCCTACTGCCTAATGTCGGCTTCAGCCGGTTATGTGCCGCCGCAGGAATATTTTGCTTCAACCGCCGTCGTCGAAAATTTCACGACGACTTGGACATCTGTTCACGTATTTACAAAATTATTGCTTTTCCACACACTCACTATCAACAATAATAATAATTACGCGTTTTGGTGAAGACGACGAGATAGTGGACAAGCCAAAAGCGAAGACGACGGATAATAAGGAAGAGAGTGTGTAGTTTTTTGTTGGCAAGACGTCATAGAAATCAGAATTGCAATTGAAGAAAATTAATTACAAGACGTTCTGAAAACAAAAGGTAAGTACACACACATAAAGTAAGTCAAACAATGGCAAAGCGACAGTATAAAAATATTATGATAAAAATTGGCACGAAGGTCAGGGGTGGCTCGTAGGGAGCGAAATTTTTAAAAGTTCCTATACACTTTCATTTGGGCTAAAAGCTTAGATTTACTTACTCCATGGCTTGATTTTAATGGTCTAGTTATACAGACATTGGCCCTTTCTGCAATAGCAATATTCTAAGATATTTTGACGATTGCCTCTAGTTGTTTGCTCTTTCATTCATTTTCGTTGCCGAGGTTGGTTTTTGTAATTACCTGCAATTATCTAGCTTTTATTATTAACAACGTGTACTTTAGCTGCAACGTCTAATGCCTTCGCTTTGTCATCTAACTAGTTTATTTGTCACTAATCCTATATCGATTTTATAGATACATTGTCACACTTGTAAGATCTTCAACTGACCCGCTGCACAGAAATGGAAGTTAAAAAGATGCCGAATTCATCGTCGTCGTCTGGCCGTAAACAACCTACAGCTGTATCGCGTATGAAACAGGACTATATGCGTTTGAAACGTGATCCCTTGCCATACATTACGGCCGAACCTTTACCCAACAATATACTGGAATGGCATTATGTGGTAAAGGGCCCAGAAGATTCTCCCTACTATGGTGGATACTACCATGGTACACTGTTGTTTCCGCGCGAATTCCCCTTCAAGCCGCCTTCAATTTACATGCTAACACCAAATGGCCGTTTTAAAACAAACACACGATTATGCTTAAGTATATCAGGTAAGAAGTAAATCAAAATGATTCGCAAAGATGATGGCAAAGATAGCAACTATTTGGGAAAAGCTAGATATAAGAAGGATATTATTTATTTATATAAATGGTGTTATTTTCAACGATGATTCCAGGCGTTTAGAACTAATGGTGTTGTTTTAGGGGCATCTTAAGTATTTTGTATTTCTGATATAGCCAACCAAAATCCACTTTAAAGGGAATTTACCTGTAAAACTAAAAAAATCCAAAATCGTGGAAAAAGTGGAAGCTGGGTGTGTATCGGAATACAGCATTACACAGGATAGTTAAAAGTTAAAATATTTTTAAGTTAATTTTAATACACGCATTGACTATACTCTGATAGGGACAGAAAGGAGTCAATTGTTTCTGGCTACAATGTGATCATGTTTTCTTCTATAGAGTGAACAATTATCATTTTATTTTCGTTTTTGTTGTCGATATTCCGGCTTAACGAAAAACAGCCTTAATTTCACTAGATAGATTGGTGGTGTGAATGAAGAATACATTTAATAACACCCATGACCAGTTGTACGTTTTGCGTATAAAAGTCGCTCCGAATTATTGATTCTAATGAGTTAAAATTATTAAAAATTCTTGTCTTTGAGAATTTGTTTGTAATACACACAGATAGGAGAAAAAAAACATATTTAGTTACATGAAGAGGAATTTAAAAAAAAAATCATCATGTTTTAGACATCTAGGTGGTGCATTAACAAAAAGGACTAAGGAAATTGGATCATCAATAAGAGTTTATACAGAAATAAAATTGAAAAATAGATCAACGACTTGATAATTCACTCCCAAGTGAAGTAGTCGGCAAACTACATATCACAAATACAATAGGATATTGATAGATATTGGTTCAGCAATTAACCCATAGATATAGTTTTTAAAGAAAGATGTCTGATGTTTGGTAGTTTAACTAGGACATGACTCTTCATCTATATTTTATAGTATTAAAATTTATTTGGAAATAGAATGATTTATTACTTGGATGGCCATTGTCTTTATCGTGATTTCTGGCACATAATGACTGTCTTGATGCGATTTTTCAACAACATACCCAAACTCTTAAATCAGAAGTTCTCCCAAACGGAGGAAAACTCAACTCACAATCGTACCAAGAACAAAAACATACCATTGCCACTCTACTTTCACCTCATCAAGTTTGTTTATATTGATTTCGTTTTTATTTCGGTCTGTGATCAATGGACTTAATTAAGCTGGGATATTGTCCTTGTTTCAAGACCAGAAATAAAGTTGAACTCTTGGATCTATGACTTGATAAAGGCTCCGAAGTGAATTAGTCGGCATAGACAATCGTACCAAGAACCATTGCCACTTTACTTGCACCACATCAAGTTTGTTTTAATTGCTTTCGTTTTTATTTCGGTCTGTGATCAATGGACCTAAACTTGGATATTGTCCTTGTTCAAGACCTTTTTGAGTCTATATTTTATAGAAACCAATTTGTTGGCACGATTATATTTTTTTCTTTTTTTAATTTTAATCAAATGTAGCCACCACAAAGCAATGCCATATTAAGTCTAAACTAAATCGAACGGCTTTGTTGGGTGAGTCCGTAGGCTGTGCTCATACCTAAAACATCGATTATGACGAATGGAAGAATTAACATTGACATTTTCCATGTAATGGTTCAGATTATCTCATTAAAATTGTCTCCATTTTGTTTGGTTTGTTTATCTTTTTGTGGAGAATGGTAGTACAACTATATAAGTCTTTACAGACAACAGCAAAGTAATCCAAACAATATTAATTATGTTTTAGTACCGCATATTTTTGTATAAATACGACTATTGAACATAACAAACAACACTCACATACATCGCCAATAGTATGACATTATATTCCACTTAAACGAATTTGAATTTGACATACAAAGATCACTAGAAATAAACCCAAGAAAATACAGCTCAATAGGAATAGATACATATCTTTTAAAGATCATGCTTTTATTGGCAATGTTTTGTTATTTTATTTGAAATAAAACACCCATTAATTGTTTGATCGAATTTAGGAGTTGTATCTTTGTTTAGGTTTATTATGCTGTCACTACGAATATAATCATTAGTATTGGGGGAATTAAAATTTAAGTCACTCGAACATCCCAGTAGATACTTTATGAATTCTTCTTGTAAAGAGCTATTTCTAGTTGTCTCTGTAAGATAAGTATGAGTTAATAGATTATAATAGATTTTGTATACATGAATGGGTAATCACTATAAAATATTTATTATTCATCATATTATAAATGAGACTGATACAATAATCAACAAAAATATTTTTAGACTTCCATCCAGATACATGGAACCCTACATGGTGTGTGGGAACAATACTAACAGGATTATTAAGCTTTATGGTAAGTAAAAAATGAGAACGCTTCTTTGCAGAAGATGGTATTGGCACGCAATCATTTATTAAGTACATATTCACAGATTCCGTTCGGAATTAATTTGATTCCGTAGCAAGAATTCCGAACATTTTTGTTTTAGCTTCCGTTCATGTTTGTGTATTAATAGAAAATACATTTAAAATAAATTTATTTTATCTTAAGATAAACATTTTTGCTTGAATTCAAGTGGAATTCAAGTTGAATTCCAATATTATTTTCCAATTTCAAGTGTTGAATTATGCTTGAATTCCACTTGAAAACAATAGCGATCTCCAGCAATTTTAACCTTTGAATTCCAGTCGGAAAATAAAGTGACTTAACAGTGTAAATCAAGCCCGGAATTCTAGTGTTATTCAAGTCGAACTAAACAACCTTGGGAGTTGGAATTCAAGCCTAGAGTTACAGTGTTATTCAAGTCAAACTATACAGCTCAGTGAGCTGGATTTCAAGCCTGGAATTACACTTTAATCCCTACATTCGAATTCAAGTCCTTTTTTTCGATAAAATTAGAAAAAATATCACGTTTACTTGGCATACATAATGTGAACATTATTATTACATATTTAATAACTATTATGTTTACATAACAGAAAAATTGAGATCAATTATGTGTATGATATTATATGTTTACATAACAGCAATATTGAGATCAATTAAATGTATGAATGGAAATATATGAAAAAAACAAGTGAATTAATAATACGAATGGAAATAAAAATACGGAAGAAAAGAAATGTGTAATCTTCAAGATGTACTTGAATTATTCCTGGATATTTTTTTATAGAACCGATTTTTGGCTTGCTGGAAAAATGCGATTGTACACTTTTCAAACTCTGCATCCGTGTGATCAGAAAATTTGTCGTTATAGGCAACTGTAAATGAAAACATTGGTAATTGGTAATGAGAAGACAAATGCATGGATTAGGTCCTTACGTTTTATGGCAAGTGTTGTTGACAATGCTTTTAAAGCTGTTTTAGATACGGATCCTTGCCAACAAAAAGATTGTGCTACATCATCGCCCATTAGTTTCCTCCAACAATTTGTAATGAACTTTTGGGAATTTCCAGAGACTTGTTCCTTAAATTCCGTAACCTAAAACGGTTGATCATAAATACATTAGAGCATACATTTTTTATGAGTATTCTCGCAAATTAGCGATATGTAATTATCATTACCAAATTGAAAAATTGTTCCTCCGACGATTCTACATTCTTCTCAAAGTTTAAAAAAGACTCTTTGTTTGAAAATGGATTTTGTGGTAATACGTGGGATTTTGTGGTATTAGGTGTTTGGCTTCGGGTGTTTTGCAATAACTTAACTTCTAATAATCGTAACATAACTCTTTGGGTTGCATCAAGTTCTACGTCAACAACCAAAGTCTACGTCCTCAACCAAATGTAACAAACAGTGAAAATTAAATGTGAGGAAAGATTCGTCATAAAGAAGCGTTATTTGGTTTACGAATTCCGACAACATACTTTGGGCACAGTCTTTATTAACTAAAGAATTTTGTTTATCCAAAAGTATTCGCATAGAGAGGCTAAGTAATAGAAAGTGTTGATATTTAGCGGGTTCCAGAAGATCTTTTAACACAAAAATGCCCGTATATAATAAAAATTGTCTGTATTCTGTAGCTTTGTATCTCTCCAACTCGTTAAAAGGGCGCGGCTTACGAGCAAATTCTCTTGGAATTTGTGTCTTAAGGAAAAGGAATTTTGACTCTAATTGGTTGATTTGGTTGGGACGTAAACAAAAATTTGTACCTCTCTTTTTGATCCAGCCTATCATAAGAGTTTTGACGACACCCAGACATACCACGTGCATATAATCGTTTGGAAAAGATTTCACCATATCAATATTCAAATTTTCGATTTCCAGCTTTTCCATCTGTTTATGGTGATTTGGGTCTGTTCTTTCTCGGAAGTCGGAATCTGTTCGCCTTGGATGGCTCTCGAAATGAAAAATCATCCTTCTGCTGCACGCGGTGCCTTTTTGGATGCATTTTGGACAGCTACTGTACCCCGTATGACCCTTGATCCCAAGAACAAATGATCGCGCTGGAGCATCACAAATAAACGATCTGCACCGCACTGTGAAGTGTTCCCCGTTGAAATGAATTCCATCGACGGCCAGACGCTTAAATTCATCCACAAATTGCTTCAAAAGCAAATCGGAACTGGGGGGCTTTTTCATCCCACAGAATGCTGTCACTGTGTATACTTCTTTATACCCATTTACGTTCATTAAAACAGGCCATACTTGCCTGTTTGAACTTTTAGATAAGGGCAGGCCGTCGATATTTATATTTATATCAAGATTTGAATCAGCAGGTTTGTTCTTGACCAAGAAGTCCGTAAGGGCGTCTTCTAATCCGTACCACATAAGCTCTCCAGATCCCATATTTATGACAACCGGGGATTTTGGCGTACATTTTAATGTACGAGCATCAATTGGCAGCCCACTTACATCGTGTTTTCTTAAAATCTTCAGTAACTGGCTTGTTGCCGCATTTGATACATTGAATTCCACAGCCCAACTTGCGAGTTCATTTCTTAGTTCATGGCCTTGTTGCACTTCTGTTCTGTTGATTGGCGCAGATTCATCTTCAAAATCATCAAACTGGTTCATAGATGTTTCTCCATATTCTTCAGGTGCCTCCTCAGTATCTTGCTCCCTACTCTGAGTAAGCAATGCAAATATTTTGCGAGCATCTGCTTTCGATTTTTTGTTCATACTTACTCGCAGAATCTAAAAAAATTTCACAGATATTTCACTTATGCACTTCACTTTGTAATCACGATTTATTTACCTTTTTGTTATATTTTCTTCGTTATCTATAATATTCGCCCGTACGATATTGCTTTACTGACACAAACTTCCAGCTCTTCGAAATATATGAAAATATATTTTCAATAAACTGGAATATGACTTGAAAATTTGTATAAATTCAAGTTAAAATTCAAGCAATATTTCAAGCACTTGAATTATAAATTTTTGGTAACTATTTTCAATACATTGGAATATCGCTTGAAAATAGGTTTAAATTCAAGTTTAAATTCAAACAATATTTCAAGCACTTGAATTTTAAAATTTTTGTGCTTATTGGGTTTAATGATAAAAAGTAGTATGTTTGTGGGTAAAATAGAATTATAGAATTCCACATTGGAAATTGAAAGTAGTTTCATTTTGGAATAAAAATTCGGATTTCATTCCACTTCCGAACGGAATTTAACTTTGAGACAAGGCCCTTTATATCATTCCGATTTAAATTTGAAAATTAAAGGATATAAAAGTTAGAAGATCTACTTTGATTTGATTACAATGCAATGGTCACTTTTACAGATAGGATCGAAACATTTATTTGAGTCGAAATCGAAAATCGTCACCTTTTTATTACTCGAACAAAAAAACCTGTTTTATCGAATAATATTTAATCGATTGGATAGCCATGAACAGAAATGTCTTCTAAGGATTCTAAAACAATGCTACAAGATCATTTTACGAATTGAGTTCCAAAAGTTTTGGGTTTTAATTGTAAGATAATTATTAGTGAGTTGGAAAATATATTCATATCGTCACCAGGAACGCAGAAATACGTATCATCAAAAAATTGCAAATTGTCTTTTGTATTGATTGCGGTACATTTGACAAAAATACACAATTATAGACATATACTTCCAATATGGATTGTTTAATGATGGTTTGCAAAATATTGTATGCCTGAGTTAAGAAATCTGTGTTGCATTATTTTCCACTTTTTCCGAATTGATAGACCTTTAAAATCACTTTAAATATACATATGGGCATCTCCCAAAAAAGGTCCACCAAAAAAATGAAATCAGACCACACTAATAGCTTTTAACTTTATTTTTTCCTTATTTCGACAGCTTTTTTGTTATGAAACTTGAAGTTAACTTGTTGAAGTTAACTTGAAGTTATTAAAAGCTGAAGTGTTATAACGAATTACTACTTTTTTACTACAAGTGGAAATATTTGTAGCGTCCGATTTTGTGGCGTCCGTATTTCTGCTGTACGTAATTAAAACAATCTAAGAGATTATTCTCAAATTTCATAAATCTACGAACAAAAGAGGATACCTTCATTTACATATATGTATATATGGAAAAACAAAGTTCTCAAAAAATCGCTGAACTTTGTATAATTCTCTAAGACCTTCAAAAGTACTTCTGTTTTTTGTAGCGTCCGTTTTAATGTAAAGTTCTTTATAATTTTGTACTAATTTGTACTAAATCCTGACGATATATTTTTAAATTGTAGTACTCTTTTTTATATTTATCTAAGACCTTCAAAGTACTTCTGTTTTTTTTTTTTGTAGCGTCCGTTTCAATGTAAAATTGTTTATAATTTTGTACTAAATCCTGACGATATATTTTTAAATTGTAGTACTCTTTAAGCGCTTTAGAACACTAAAAAGGCTGATCGACCTTTTTAGTTTCTTTCTTGTTTTTGGCGTAGTTTAAGGCACGCGCCCTCACGTACTTATCTTAGTCGTGTTATTGGACGCACAGTGGTTCAGAATCAAAATCCATCAGCCAAAATTCAATAACTTTTGTACTAATAGACATTTTTGAGTTCTGCAAAAAACCAAAAATAACCAAGGACCAAAGGATTATTTTATGATATATTTTAGAAATCGGCCCAAAATTGACTACTTTTCGTATTTTTCGATTTTAATGAAAATTAAAATGTTTTATTTTTTGTGTTTATATTTTTTAACATATTTTTACGTATTTGTTCATAATGCAAAGAAAAATTTTATTTTTTTTTGTATTACAGATTTTCACGTTTTTTAGATTTTGAAAATTGAAAAAAAAGTAATTTCTTTTTTTGACTTTGTCGAACTGTTTTTCTCACATTTTAAGAGATTTTGCACTCAGATCTTTTTTATTAGAAATTGTGGTTTCTTAGCTTTATTATGACGCCAAATAGGATAAATTTAGTGTAAAAAGTCAGATTTTAAAGTCAAAAGTCAATTTATTAATTTTCCTCTCATTAAATTCTGAAAAGTAAGTACGCAGATATCAAGGCGTATTTATAAAGGTGATAGCAGGAGCCCAGCTGACTGAATTTTTTTTCATTCAAAAGTAAACGAAACTGTCAAATCCCATATATTTTGCTTTGACAGTATGGCTCACCATTCAAAAAATTACTTGTATTTTGTTGTTGCCGAATTTGTTTTTGCTCTGCTGTTATCACCTGTATAAATACGCCTTGGCAGATATAAAGGTGCGTAATTTTCCTTTATCCTCATGCTAAATTTTATAACAATAGGAGTTAATTTGCGGGACATATGCCAAAAAAAAACAATAATAATGCTAAATAATTAAATTAATTAATAATTAAATTTTTGGGCACAGTGTCAGCAAATTAACTCCGATTGCTATACAATTTAGCATGAGGATAAAAGGACCTACTTTTCAGAAACTAATGAAACCAAATGGAATAAATTGCGTTTTGGAACTAAAAAATCTGACTTTTTGTACTAAATGTATGCTATCTTCCAAGGGTGCAATTTCGTGCAGGCAAAAGTTACCCTACAAAAGCGGGTAAATATTTGTATATATTTCGTTAAAGGCTTTTGAAGGAAAAAAGTTGTGTTGGTTCAAAGTCAGACATTTGTTCAAAACGAATAATTTTTAAAATATTTATTACAAACAAACTATGTTTGGCACATACATAATTTCACGTCATAATAAAGCTAAGAAACCACAATTTCTAATAAAAAACGATCTGAGAGCAAAATCTCTAAAAATGTGTAAGAAACAGTTGGACAAAGTCAAAAAAGAAATTACGTCTTTTTCAATTTTTAATATCTGAAAAACGTAAAAATCTGTAATACAAAAAAAATTAAAATTTTTTCTTTGTATTATGAACAAATATGTAAAAAAAAATAAACACAAAAAAATAAAAATTTTAATTTTCTTTAAAATCGAAAAATACGAAAAGTAGTCAACTTTGGGCCGATTTCTAAAATATATCCGATTACCCGATTTTTAGTATTGGGTCCTTGTCTAATTTGGTTTTTTACATAACTCAAAAATGTCTACTAGAACAAAAGTTATTGAATTTTGGCCGATGGCTTTTGATTCTGAACCACTGTTTCTTGTGGTTTTTCAAAGTGACAACTAATTGGGACATTTTGTTATAAAAAATAAATATAAGGAATAATAAAATAATAATAACAATCATAAGGTATCAATACTTTTCGTCACTGTCTCCATTTTTGAGATGTTCTTCAGAATTAAACTTTTTATAGAAGTGAGCGCTGTGGCGTAAATTTCCTTTAAATGTTCATCATTTAGGCGTCAATCGAAAGGTATTGATTGCTGCTATTTCATTTCTGAAAGCACTCTCACAGAATATGAAAAATTGATCAGTTCTCAGTATGAAAAACCACAAAAAGTTACTATAAACTTGCAAAAATTCGACCATAAGTTATTTAAGACAAGAAAAAATATATATATATTTAAAGTACTTTCAATGGTCTATTAATTCAGAAAAAATCGACAAAAGTGGAACGTAATAAGATTGAAAAAAAAAATATTTTGACGGATTTAGCTCACAGAAGGCTTAACTCATGGACGGAATATTTTGAAATTCATCATTAAACTAGTAAATCAAAAAAAATTTTTTTTTTTCAAATCCATGCTTTATGCAAGCAGAATTCTATTGGGCCTAGAAATTCTTTTTTAGTTATCTTTTGTAGAAGGAAAAATTACTGCGTTATCAGGAGCAGAAATAATAGATTTTTAATTTGTGGTTTGTATGGGAGGTACCACGCCCCTTTGTCCATTCCCGCTCATATTTGCAGCAGCACTTAAAAAATGCACACCAAACCGACGTACCAAATTTTGTTCAAATACCGTTATCAGGAGCAGAAATAATAGATTTTTAATTTGTGGTTTGAATGGGAGGTACCACGCCCCTTTGTACAATCCCGCCCATATTTGCAGCAGCACTTAAAAAATCCACACCAAACCGACGTACCAAATTTTGTTCAAATACCGTTATCAGGAGCAGAAATAATAGATTTTTAATTTGTGGTTTGTATGGGAGGTACCACGCCCCTTTGTACAATCCCGCCCATATTTGCAGCAGCACTTACAACATGCACACCAAACCGACGTACCAAATTTTGTTTAAATACCGTTATCAGGAGCAGAAATAATAGATTTTTAATTTGTGGTTTGTATGGGAGGTACCACGCCCCTTTGTCCAATTGGTCAAATTTTTCCATTTCCTTGTATTGTCATCGAAAATGATTAAGTGTGCAAAATTTGAGCAAAATTGGTTGAGAAAAAAGCTTTCAAAAATTGATTTCAAATTTTGTGGCACACAAACATATATAGAAAGTAACCTTATATAAAGCATGGAAAAAACTTTATTTTCGTGGTTTGACTGGAAACTATTTTTTTATTTGTTTGGATCGTTAGCTAATCACGGGATTGGATATTAATTTTTTTTTCAAAATCTAACGAGATTGGTTCCACTATATTTACTAAAATAAAAATTGATTTATATCGATATCGAGTCCTATTATAGCTCCCAGACCTTGTAGATGACAAAATGACTGAACATTTTATTAAGATGAAGCTAACGCTGCAAGTGAGTTTGCACTGACTGAATGCTGAACAAGTTATTATAATCTGAAATATATTTTATTTATTACAATTTAAATTATAATAAACTATATATAAAAAGCACTATCAACTAAGGCTATCGGCATAATCTGAAATATTAAGACCTAATTTGAAATCAAATATTCGTACTTTGTGTTTTTGGACCACATTAGTGTACAACTAATAATCGTTTTTACAGAGTTAAATATACATGTCGATTATGCACGCCGATGGATGGCTGCGGATCGGATTTTTTCCGCAGTTGAGTATTTTGGTATTATATTTATAAGCCGATGGTAATGCCGTTGCGGAAAAATTCGTATTATGTATTCCTCATGCGACTCACTTCACATACAAAAATATCCGACAGAAAATCATCGCTGATTTGATGCGGATAAAGTACTTTTTGGTTGTTTTTTTATTTGTTTTAATTTCTAATGGAAGCTAAGAGGTAAGATGAGAAAAAATTAAATGTAAATGTTAAATGATTTGTTTTTTTTTTTGTATTGCCACTTTTTTCTTCCAAATTTATAAAAAAACCAATTGATGAATACATTATAAAATGTTAGAATTTCAATTATTTTATTTAATTTCAAATCTAAGAATATGTCAGCGCACTTTATTGGTTACTTTTGTTTGTCATTTGCTTATAAATGTCAATTTGACAGCTGTAATGTAATATCGACTTTATGTTGGTAATGCAGTCATCCGACGGATTACATAATACAATTTTCCTCACAAAGTGAGTCGAGTGCGGATCGAGTCAATCCGATCCGCAGCAAATCCGTCGGCGTGCATAATCGACATGATATATATAATGTTACGTTCAGCGTTAAAAAAGTTATTTGGTCTGAATTACATGATGTGACTTAATACACTTTAAAAAATTTTTTAATATTGTGTCTTACTTTTATTTCAGTTGGAAAGTACCGCTACCTTAGGTTCCATAGAAACTACAACATATGAAAAGCAGCACCTCGCCAAGAAATCACTTGCATTTAATTTAAAAAATCCACATTTTGTTGAGCTATTTCCCGACATTTGCGAAGAAATCAACAAGAGGTTGCAAAGTGAAAAAGAACAAAAACTGAAAGCTTTAAATGCCGCCTCTGTCGCCAATGGCACTGTGGCTAATGGTACAAATGGCAAAACCGCCGTGGCTAATGGTGGCCTGCCCAATGGGAGTATAGCTGCCAATGGTATAGCTGTGAATGCCAATGATGCCGGTGCCGTCGGTGGCGCTGCAGTTATAGATGGTAATTCGGGAAAAAGTCTATCGAATTCCTACTTAAATTGGCAGTCTAATGTAATAATTTTAATATGTTTCGCTATTTTTGCATTAGTGGTAAATTATGTTTTAAAAAATATCAACCAGGAATAGAATTTGAATGTCGTTGGATGGGGATGTGTGTATATGGAAATTAAATCGTTTTTTCATTAATTTGTTTTTATTTTATGAATTCGTTTCTTTGTTTTTCTTTGCCCCCATTTCAGTTTTATTCCCACGCTAAAACATTTCCCTTTTTACTATACAATATGTAGATTTGTTTTAAGTAAATATATTGCGTATTAAATTATGAATACAATAAAAATTACTATACTATACTATAAATAAATTTATCACAAACGAAAAAAGAGTTATGCCAATAATTTGTTTTATATATTATAAAAGGAACGTAGTTGATACACAAACACTTTTATTAGGAATCAATAAAACTTTCTTTAAAATGAAGCTCAGCTGCTGATTTTGTTTTACAAAAAAAAAATAAGTAAAAGTTCTTAGTGAAAAAACCATAACAACGCTTATTTCTGTAATATACATACATTAAATAAATTTGTATTGTGTATATTTGACTTTAAGTAAATAAAAATTAAAAAAATTAGAACCTTTGGCTTTTGTTTTCTCAGATGATGCTACGTGAATAGTTAGATGTAGTGAGAAGAAGCTGAAATAGTTATGTAAACCTTTTTTTTTTCAAAAAATAAATATTTCGTGCCACATTTCCTTGTTCGCGTTTGGTGCTAACCTGTTGGATGAACCTGGAGGCGAGGACGATTGCCGCAGTCTAGCATCGGACAGAACAGATGACACAGCAATTCCGGCCGTAATCATCCCAAATTCGTCATCAAAATGCTGTAAAATCATATATACAAATGAATTTAAAAGATATTTCTTTAAATAATTCAATTCACATTTTATCTAAGAAGTATTTGATTTTTTATTATGAGATTTGGTTTAGATATTACATACATATATCGGTAGTCCACTGTATTTCTTTCTGATTTGAGTTAATGTTTTCTCCAACTTCTTCAGATCCTTCAATTAAGTTTTTTGGTCTCCAACATTTGTGTCGCTTCTAATTATGTCTGCCACATCAAATTCAATCATTAGATCGCCTGCTAGCCACTGTTTTGGACGTTCATATAGCCTTTCTTTAGAATGATTACACGACTTCAATTTAGAAAATTAACGAAACGTTGTAAATCTGTTGAAAATACTTTGGAATAACCTTGGGTATAACTCCACCTACTATAATAATAACAATGGTCTCTTTAATTTTATTTTAATAAAACTTAATAATTTTCCCAAAAAATATTCTTTGGTCTCCGACTCCGGATATTTACAAAAGCTATGTATAGTGGTATAATAGACGAAGTATTATTTCTACTAGGAACGATCGTTAATGAATATGGAGAAAATCTGTTCATCTATTCATGATATCTGTTTTGATATATCCCCCACACGAATGTCTGTACTGATGTGAATTTAATTTCTTACCGCTTAGAGTGCACTGTTCAATTTTATCATATTACGACATATTGGGCTAAAGATGAGCCAGTTTTAAACTGTGTGCTCGATTCAAAACATCTGCACATGGGGTAGAGAGTCGGACCGGCCGACTTTAGCCTTTCCTTACTTGATTTTAAGTAAAGGAAATATTTATATTTTATAAACAAAACATTTTATAAATAAAAATTATATATTTTAAAATGGATTTTACGTATTTAAAAAACGCCAAATGCGTATTCTAATTTGGAAGTTGTATGGGTGATGTCACGCCCCTATGCGCTGGCATGACCTAATCTAGTCTGTGGGACATTTTCGTGGGAAGTTCGTAACGATCAGCCGATTATAAAATCATGTACCAATAAAATATATAATATGTGAGAATGCATTTCTTTTACCTTTTATAACACTGTGCTACAAAAAATAATGAAGTAGAAAAGTCTTGAAAATAATGTTATTTTTATACCCCCACTCTACAGAATATATATCATTTGGGACAGAAAAAAAGTGCAACGCATTGAAGGAGTGACTTAAGACCCTAAGTATGTTTCGTCCAAATCCGTTTCACGACTTTTTAAGATGTTTGAGCCATGTCCGTCCGTTCGTCCGTCTGACTGACTGGTGTACACGATAACTCTCGAATGGAGTTCAGGAATTGATTCAAACTTTGCACATCGTGTTATTTTTCCCAAACTTAGTTTAAGTTCGGAGACGGGCGAAATTGACACGCCCCTTCTGGTACCTCCCACACAAATAGCCCATATTCCAATGTAAAATTAAAACCCATATAACTTCCACACGGATAATCGGAATCAGCTATATTTTGGTATTTGATAATGCTTTTATAATCACGTTAAGTGTACTAAATATCACGGGTTTTGGCACGCCCCTTCCATTACCTCCCACACAAATCACCCTAAACTAGGTAAAATTAAATCTGTTATATCTTCTATAAGAATGATCGGAATACTGTGAGATTTCACATTTGCCAATGCTTACATTCATGTGAAATATTAGCGATATTGCCAAACCCCTTCTGGTACCTCCCACACAAAGTGGCATAAACTTTGGTTACAATAAAACCGATATGATATGATATTTGATTTAATAAATGATATTTGATTTAATATGATAATTGATTTTAAATTTATAATCACTTTAAACATACAAAATATTTACGCTGTTGCCACTCCCTTTCTTTTACCTCCCACACAATTTTCTCTATCCTAGGTACTATTCAATCCTTCATAACTTCTATACTGGTGCATGGAATTCACTATGACTTGATATTTGATCATGTCTTTACAGTTGTTTTATAAATGTGGAAGCTGGGACTATGTGCCACAAACATTCTAAAACATGTTCTCTATGAGTGAGGGTATATATAAGTCGGTTTAGCCGACTGAAGCGTACTTACTTGTTCTACTAGGTATTGTCGAGAAAACCAATAATTTCTTGGCTTATAATGCGATAACTGAGTCGATTATCAACTGATTTTCAGCTTCTCACCGGATTTAAAAATAAGAAACCTTTGTGTGTGACGTATAGTAGTCAATTGTATTGGGTGTAAAAAGTCAATTTGAGGAAAAACAAAAATACACAAAATTCAAATCAAGCGTTGGGCCTAGGAAGTTATATCATTTTAACATTCTTAGGACCAATTGTAAAATCAGTACCAGTATTTCGACAAGAAAAAATTAATATATTTTTTTATTTCTTAGAACTGTGAAAGTTTTCAAAACTCCAATCATACTTCTCGGACCTTTATTGAAGCTAGAAAAAAGTAAATTATTGTACTGATTTTCATTTCAAGCTAAGACTTTTTTGAAGCTAGGAAAAAAGTAAATTTTTGTCGTGATTTTCTATTGCCTATTCCTAGAGCTGCAATCATTTTGAAAACATGTAGAAAACGTACCCGATTTTTTAAGGTTTTACAAATCGAATTTAGTATTTATTACATATTATTTATCTATATACAGTGGCCGACAAAAGTCAACATACGACCCACATTTTTGCGATTTAGCGAGTTCCAAAACATATTTCAAAAAAGTAATGATGCGGTTTTGTTTGAAATCGTGCTTTATTCATATAACAATAACAAAATGCATTACTTCAATATAAACACAAAAGATATTAACAGAATACGCAGAAAAAACCTTGACAAAAGTCTACATACGGTTTAAGATGAGACATAAAAAATGCAATTTAACGTGACAAAATGATAATATTATATAATTTAATATTTTGTTGGTCCACCATGAGCATCTACAACAGCCAGCAATCGTCTGGGCATTGATGCAACTAAGTTTTCCAATTCCGCAGGTGATATTTGTCGCCATTCCTCTTCCAGCTTGTTTTTTAGCGTTTGGGCGCTAGTTATGTGATGTTTTCGGATCCTGCGTTGCAGAATCTCCCACACATGTTCAATAATATTCAGGTCGGGGCTTTGTGGCGGCGAATAAAGTTGTCTTGGAGCATGGTAAATCAGCCAATCTTTAACAAATTGGGCTGTGTGCTTCGGATCGTTATCTTGTTGGAAAATCCAGCGCTCTCCGAGGTTTAAATTATCGACCGATGCCTTCAGATTTTGTTCCAATATAGATTTATATTGATAGCGATCCATGTTACCCTCAATAAACGCAAGATTTCCAACTCCAGACGCCGCGACGGCACCACAAACCGTTACGTTGCCACCACCATGCTTTACCGTAGCAAGTAAATTCTTCGGATTCATTGCCGTATTCGCTTTTCTCCATACTTTGGCTCTCCCGTCACTTCCAAATATATTATACTTCGACTCGTCCGTAAATAAAACCCGCTTCAAGAAGTCTAATCCCTTGTCCAAGTTTTGCTGAGCGAATTCAAGGCGAAGCTTACGATTCTTTTCACTTATAAGAGGTTTTTTGCGTGGCGTTCTTCGGAAACCATTATTATTCAGACTTCTTTGAATTGGATGTACAATTGTATCCGTCCTTTCTGCGAGTTGTTTGGACAACGTTGTAGCATTCACTTTCGGGTTTTCATTAACTTCTTTTAAAATAAAGCTTTCATCTCGTCGACTAAGTTTTCTTGGACGCCCACTTCTGGGCTTATTTTCAACAATACCCGTATTTTCGAAGTTTTTGCATATAGTTTGGACAGTTGATTTACTTAAATTAACCATTTTAGCTATTTCGCCTAAAGATTTCCTTTCGTTTCTGCATTTTATTACTAAATTTCGAATATCAGTTGCAATTTCTTTACGAGAAGCCATTTTCGCGGATTAATGTTTCTTGAATTACACAGTGCAACACGAAAAAAAAAATAACCATATACGGACACCGCTACATGATAAAAGACCAAAAAAAAAGACCCGTGTTTTTTTTTCCCCCAAAGTCATGCACTTTTTTTTATGGGCCCCCAGAGATTTGAGGCCTCGGTGTAATTTTTGGAAAAAAGTGATCATATTCTCAGGCTCATATCTTGCAAACCGTTCGGAATTTTGATTTACTCTCTGAGCCAAAGTTCTAGCTCTTGTCATAAAGAACAAAAATTGTGAACATATAAAATCAAAAAAACTTCATCTTCAAACTGTTCAGGTCCATAGGTAGCAAACCGTTGAAAATTCAGGGAAACAATCAACTACAAAAATTTACCTAAGATCTCAATAAACAACTTTCTAGAACATATGAACTTCCTAGGAATTATTCTTAACACCGTTTAGGTAGCGCTTAGGTAGCGGCAAAAGTGAAAAAATTTCCAAAAATTAGATTTTTTCCTTTTTTGCCCTGTTCAGGTCCATAGGTAGCAAACCGTTAAAAATTCAAGGAAACAATCAACAACAAAAATGTACTTAAGATTTCAATAAACAACTTTCTAGAACATATGAACTTCCTAGGAATTATTCTTAACACCGTTTAGGTAGCGCTTAGGTAGCCGCAAAAGTGAAAAATTGTTTATTCCAGTATTTCTTACCCACACGACATCATCGATGCCATTCAACAAACAACAACAAAGTCGTCGGTCCAAAAATTTGCACTAACAAAACACATGACAATTCAAAGCAGCGAAGTAGTCGCAATCCATTTGTACCAACAACATTAACAACACATATGTAGCCGCAGCACACAATATAAAAGCGACACGACGCTCACATTGAGGCAGTACACAGCGCGACGTCAACGAGAACTCAGCGGACAAAGTTATAGAAAAAGTGCTACAGCATAATTCACACACAACATTGGCAACTAACAATTTCAATATGCAATGTGAAAAAATTGATTTATTTTGCTACGTTTGCGGTCATCAAATCAGAAAACAAAATTCTAAAAGATTTCAAAAGCAAAAGAATCTTTTAACTAGTGAATTCATTATAGCATATAAGTTGTTTTTCGACGAAGTAGACTTGAACAGTAGAAGTAGACTTGAACCTATGGACCTGAACAGGGCAAAAAAGGAAAAAAATCTAATTTTTGGGAAATTTTTCAATTTTGCGGCTACCTAAGCGCTACCTAAACGGTGTTAAGAATAATTCCTAGGAAGTTCATATGTTCTAGAAAGTTGTTTATTGAGATCTTAGGTACATTTTTGTAGTTGATTGTTTCCCTGAATTTTCAACGGTTTGCTACCTATGGACCTGAACAGGGGAAAAAAGGTTAAAAAAATCGAAGTTTTTTGCGATTTTGACCTTGAAGATGAAGTTTTTTTGATTTTATATGTTCACAATTTTTGTTCTTTATGACAAGAGCTAGAACTTTGCCTCAGAAAAATTCCGAACGGTTTGCAAGATATGAGCCTGAGAATATGATCACTTTTTTCCAAAAATTACACCGAGGCCTCAAATCTCTGGGGGCCCATAAAAAAAAGTGCATGACTTTGGGGGAAAAAAACACGGGTCTTTTTTTTTTGGTCTTTTATCATGTAGCGGTGTCCGTATATGGTTATTTTGAAATGACTTCAAAAATGTTGCACAGTGTTATATTTATTTAAAAAAGAGCAAGCACAAGACAAATGACAATACAAATTTCGTCAATTCTCCTGTAAAGTACATTATAAAAAATGACGTAAAGCATGGGATGCTATGTCGTATGTAGACTTTTGTCAAGGTGTTTTTTGTTTATTTTGCCAATATCTTTTAAGTTTATATTGAAGTAAAGCATTTTGTTATTGTTATATGAATAAAAAACGATTTCAAACAAAACCGCATCATTACTTTTTTCAAATATTTTTTTGGAACTCGCTAAATCGCAAAAATGTGGGTCGTATGTTGACTTTTGTCGGCCACTGTATATATTACAAGAAAGAAAAGGCAAAGTAATACGATGAATCGGACAGACATTTCAAAAGGGAGCCTATAACAACATTTTGGGCCTGGTCCAAAACATGGGCCTATATATTTCTCATTCATGGTAGGTATTCCTAGTTGAAAAATATCATGATCTGCAAAATTGAAGATCCGATGTAAGATGTAGTTTCTAGAGCTGTAATAGATCAGAATGGGCCCCATATGGGTTATACCAAAGTATGGACATATGGGCATCTCCCAAACAAGTAAGGAAAGGCTAAAGAAGGACGGACTTTCTATCTCATTACAATTCAATTCGGTAAAAAAGTGAAATCGGGAAGGATTTTTGCATCCTGTAAATGTAAGTGTTTGACAAAAAATGTTAAATCGGAAAGGACATTTGTATGGGCGTATATTGAAACCTGGAACGATGTGATCCGCTTTCACCATGTATATTTATTGACGAAATATAATATGTAAAGTTTGGCCAAAATCGGTTTAACATTCGGGAGCAACATTTGTATGAGGGGTATATCTAAATCTGAACCGATCTTACGCACTTTCACCATAGGTGTTTTAAGTTAGATTATAAGATGTTGTGCCAATTTTAAAGAAAAACGGGTACAATATGTGGATTTTAGAGCGGAAAAAGTCAAATCGGGAGCGACATTTGTATGTGGGCTATATCTAAATCTGAACCGATCTTACCCATTTTCAGCATAGGGTTTCTAGTTCAATTATAAAATGTTGTGCCAATTTTAAAGAAAATCGGGTACAATATGTGGTTTCTAGAGCGGAAAAAGCCAAATCGGGAGCGACATTTGTATGCGGGCTATATCTAAATCTGAACCGATCTTACCCACATTCAGCATAGGTGTTTCTAGTTCGATTATAAAATATTGTGCCAATTTTAAAGAAAATCGGGTACAATATGTGGTTTATAAAGCGGAAAAGTGAAGTAGTTTGTATGGGGGATATATCTAAATCTGAACCGATCTTACCCACTTTCAGCTTAGGCGTTTCTAGTTGGATTATAAGATGTTGTGCCAAATTTAAAGAAAATCGGATACAAGATGTGGTTTCTAAAGCGGAAAATGTCAAATCGGGAGCGACATTTGTATGGGGGCTATATCTAAATCTGAACCGATTTCCTCCAAATTCAATACCGATGGTCCTTAGCCAGAAAAAGAGTGCGAACAAGCTTAGTTAAATCGATTCAGCTGGTGATTCTAAGCCGATCCGTATACTTAAAGGTGGGTCTAGCTCAATTATTTCTTGGTGTTACAAACATTTGGCGCGAAACTAACTTATAATACCCTAGTCCACGAAGTGGTCTAGGGTATAACAAGTAAGGAAAGGCTAAAGTCGGGCGGGGCCGACTATATAACGACTACACCACTCCCTCGCTATACCTCGCTTTGATTACTAAACCCAGGTATTTCATGGGAGCAATTTAATGTAGTTCATATAAATTATAAAGTATACTATAAATTCATCTATGTATATATTTCTCATTCATGGTAGACATTCCTAGTTGAAACATATCTGCAAAATTTGATGAAGATCAGATGTAAGCTGTAGTTTCTAGAGCTGTAATAGAGCAGAATGGGGCCCCGTTTGGGTTATACCAAAGTATGGCCATATGGGTTTCTAGAGCGGAAAAAGTCAAATCGGGAGCGACATTTGTATGGGGGCTATATCTAAATCTGAACCGATCCTACCCACTTTCAGCATAGGTGTTTTAGTTCGATTACAAAATGTTGTGCCAATTTTAAAGAAAATTGGGTATAATATGTGGTTTCTAGAGCGGAAAAAGTCAAATCGGGAGCGACATTTGTATGGGGACTATATCTAAATCTGAACCGATCTAACCCGCTTTCGTCACAGGTATTTCTAGTTAGATTATAAGGCGTTATGCAAAATTTTAAGAAAATCGGTGCTATATGTGCTTTATAGGGCGGAAAAAGTGAAATCGTGAGCGACATTTGTATGGGGACTATATCTAAATCTGAACCGATTTCCTCCAAATTCAATACCGATCGTCCTTGGCCCAAAAAAGTAACTCCTGCCAAATTTCATGATAATCGGTTAACAATTGCGACCTGTAGAGTGCGGACAAGCTTAGATGGAGTGCAGACGGACGGGCAGACGGACAGCTGGTGATTCTAAGCCGATCCGTATACTTAAAGGTGGGTCTAGCTCGATTATTTCTTGGAGTTACATTTGGCGGAAAACTAACTTATAAGACCCTAGTCCACGAAGTGGTGTAGGGTATAAAAATGAATCTGTTTTTGTAAGTTTGTTTGTTTGTTCTTTATGGCAGCCTAAACTACTGAACCGATCTTATTGAAATTTTCACAGATGTTCATGCTGAACCGGTGGTGAAAATAGGCTATATAAATTTTTGATATTTTCAGTGGGCGTGGCACCTCCCACACAAATTGGTGTTTTATTCGTTTTTTATAAATTAGCATATTCGGATTACTGTTGCGGGCAGAGTCTTGAATTTTTGTGAAAGTTCACTAATTATTAGTCTGCACAGTTTTACCAAAAAGGGGCGGTATTGGAAAAGTGGGCGTGGCATCTCCCATACGATGTTAAAACCTATTATCGAATATATTCAGTTTTATGACAGCTACAATACTGACATTTTGTGTCTGTGCATCTAGCATAAAAGTGCGTAGTTGTGCCAAAAATGGGCGGTATTGGGAAAGTGGGCGTGGCACCTTCCATACGATGTTAAAACCTATTATTGAATTGTGTCAGTTCTATTACACCTAGAGTGTTGTAATTTTGTGTAAGTGCATCTAGCATCAATGTGCGTAGTTGTGTCAAAAATGTGCGGTAATGGAAAAGTGGGCGTGGCACCTCCCATACGAAGTTAAAACCCATTTTCGAATATATTCCGTTCTATGGCAGATACAATACTGAAATTTTGTGTAAGTGCATCTAGCATAAAAACTGCGTAGTTGTGCCAAAAATTAAGTTAAAACATACGAAGTTAAAACATATATATGGTCAGTAGTTGTCATAGACCTAGAGTGCTGAAATTTTGTGTGAGTTGATCCAGTGTAAATAGTTGTGCAAAGATGGGCGGAAAGTGGGCATGACCCTTCCCATATGAAATTAAAACCGGTTTTAGAGTATTTCGACACCGAGATGGGCGGAAAGTGGCCATGGCCCTTCCCATTCGAAATTTAAACCTGTTTTTGAGTATATTCTACACCGAGATTCCTATATTGTTGTGTGAGTTAATTTAGTTGTAACCTGCTTAGACAATCTACAAATGGGCGGGATTAAAAAGATGGGGCATTTTTTATTTGAATTTTGTTTTCTGTGGATTTTCTTAGCACAATAGTAAAGAAAGGTTATAAAAAGAGAAATATTCATTGGTCAACAGCCGACTTAAGTCAAGAAAACGAAAATGATATTAATTTTTTAGTTTTCGTGTTGTTTGATTAGTGAGCAATTTGATTGATTTTCTATGTGCTTTGAATGTAATGTAATGTAATTTCTTCTTACGAATGAAGTTTTTTGTTTAGGTAATGGAAAGGAGGAGAATCACACTTAACAAAAAATCAATTTGATTTTGACATTTTTTCATTATTCGTCGTAAGCTAACGGTCTCCATGGAACATATCCATGTCTTTAGTATCTCAGGGAAGAACTTTGATTATAATTGTACATATATTACCGATGAGGACAAAAATTAATATGAAAGCAGATTTTAATTTTATCGTTTGTTTTTTTTTTTTTTTTTGCCTGGCGAAGCGGGCGGGGTTCAGCTAGTTTAGCTTATAAAAACGACAATTATATTTACCTTTTCTCTTTTCTTCTACTATTCGCAGCAAACAAGTCCTTTTTTGTGTGTTTGGACATAAATTGATTGTGGGGTATAAATATTTAGATTCTGCTTTTCGGCCGGCACTTTTTGCAGTGCAAGAAGAAAATCGTACCGCTTGTACACGTATTTTGGACTATCGAAAATCTTTATTAAAAAATGGAAACTTTTCTCGGAATCAGGCTACAATAGTAAGATGAACAATTAAATAAATTTTTCTAAATTTACATTTATATGCAACTTACTTTGACGATTTCATAAATCCACCTAAAAAAACCACACCCACGCACCACCACTACAACGTTGAAGCTCCCAGTAGATTGTGCCAGGTTTTAGAAAAGTAGATCTTTCTTCATTTCGCACCATGAGCAATGAGGATAAGGACGCCATCGCAACTTAATTGCTATTTATATTCCCATTCATGCTTCACCTAACTTACGTTCAATGACCAAAATTGACAAGTATTAAGCAAAAACTTAAAATAGTTTATATTTAATTATTACAGTGATTATTCAAAAACATCGTAAAAAGTTGCCATAAATTCATCTCCATTTATCGCCTCATAAAACATAAACCAAGAGTCTTTTAAAACATTTAGAGCACAAACAAACAAAAACAAATAGACGAGAAGACGCAATCCTTTCAGACAAATTTATTTATGACTTAAGTTGTTACAGCTAAATGTCATTTAAAATTCATACTCATGCAACAGTAACATCAACATATTTCCTCACTCCACCACCCCACAGCGATGGCTGCAACTACAACACCATCAATATATGAATTTATATTCGAGGGTGGATTTATGTCCCTGGTAAGAGATAGTATGTCGTGTGTGATATATTTTCAGAAACAAAAAATTAAATTTGTTATCGAAATCGTTAGAAAAGTTCACTAAAATCTCATTATCTCAAATTATTGGAGTATTTTAAAATATTATTTCATATTTCATTAATATTGCCGTATTTATTACATTTAAAGTATAATCAAGTTCAAATCTCCCGGGGAAAATTAAATACAGGAATTCCTGGTATATTTCCCGTGGAAAATCCCTGGGTGCAAACTCTACTTCATCATCACTAACTATCGGCTCCATAAAGGCTCCATTTTCTGATAACGATAAACGGTCGCAAATTTTTCCGATTTTGAGATTTAAAGATAGAATATAACGTAGACAACAGATTTCGAAAGCTATTGTATTGATCGAAAGAATTTCATTTTAAGGAACTATTTTCTCCCTTCTAGGAATTGTGAGAGTTTTTACGAATTATCTATCCATTCATATGTAGTATATTCACTCTTGATGTACAAATTTCATGACACTATCTAGTTAGTTAAAAATTCTTTAAATTTCCTCGGTTTTGATTTAGTATTTATTCCATAATACCACCTACAGTTACATTATAAATTTGATTAATTTCAATGAATAAAATAATATAGTAGTACAGTCAACAGTTATAGCCGTTTGTTTAAATATACAAAAAATATATTTTTTTGCAGTGTTTTTGTTGTAGTACAGTCAACAGATATAGCCGTTTGTTTAAATATACAAAAAGTATATTTTTGAAGTGTTTTTGTCGAACGGATAATAGTAATTGGTTGGTTTCTCCAGTTTGTTTTGCCTAATTTAAAAGTTTGTTAGTCGAAAATACTGCGTAAAGGGCATGTGGGCTCATGTGCGTTTCCACGCAAGATGAGTTTGAAAAGTAATTTCTTATGCATTTATAAAAATTAATTTAATTCAAACCCCTATTTTTTCTTGACAATAGAAATTGAAAAAAGTCAAAACGGCCATGCCGTGGAATGCATTCCACAGAGGCTGTCGATTTTCTACAAGTGCAGTCAAATTAAAGGAATGTTAAATTATTGTAATATAGCCAATCCAAAACAAATAAAAATATTGTTTTATAAATAAATATTTTTTTTATTATTTCAAACCGCGCTTATAAGGCTACCAATACGTTATACTATATATATCGAAATAAGTCTTCAAGTCAGTTCTAAAAATAAATATAAGACAGCAATCCACAAAAATCTTAAATACCATAAATATTGGTAGATAGTTGGTGCTACAGTTGGTTGTATTTCGGATGTAGACACCGAATTTCATCATTCTTGCTGTAGCCGTTTAGTTGGTACCATTTTTATCCGTCTGTTTCCATTGTATCCATTGAAAGTACGAAAACCTTATCTATTGTTCGTGTCTACGCAGTCCGAATTTCATGACTCTAACTGTGGTCATATGGTTGGTACAATTTGTATCCCCTTTTTCCACCCTCTAAAAGTACGAATTTCGAAAAATGCCTTTTTATTACGTGTCTACGCAATCAGAGGAATGTACACCGAATTTAATTGTTCTAGATGCAGCCGTTTGGTTAGTACCATTTTTATCCATCTTTTCCCATTTTACCCCTTAAAAGTACAAATTTGGAAAAAATACTTTTAAATTATGCATTCAATGTACACACCGAATTTCGTGTTTCTAGCTGTTGTCGTTTGATAGGTACTATTTTTATTTTAATTTATTTTATTTTAAGAATCACTTTATGCTGCAGGTTATAGGGTGAGTGCGCATACCCAATATAAAGTAAGTGCAAGCAGACATATTGAAAAAACATACTTAAATAATCTAAAATATTAGGGGTTATTACGAGTATTTTCAGTCCTTGTGAGGGAAAAAATTTTCCCTTTCGGCTGATTTCGCCCAGTTACAGTCCCAACCTATCTATTATTGTAAGACGCATTTATGGAAAATTTTGACGTACTAGCTCCTTTCGCTTAGATGCTTCCGTGCTTTCAACAGACGGACGGACATGAGGTCGTCTAGATCGTCTTAGAATTTTATGACGATCACGAATATATACATATATACTTTATAGGGTCTCAGGTCGATATTTCAAGGTGTTACAAACGGAATGACAATCTTAATATATCCCCATCCTGGAGGGTATAATAATATGCATGTAGGATTTGATATAAATGAAATACGAAACGATATACATATTTCATACACAGAAATAATTATTTCGGGTAACTTGATTGAAATAAAATTACAAAGTCTTGAAATAATAATAAGTAGTACAGTATACATTAATATATCTGTGGTCACAACCCATAACAACCTAAGTCTGTTTTTCAATATTTTCAGTACAGGAGTTTAAAGTTTTGAATCTTCACTGAAAATCAGGAGAAGGTGTTTTTTGGAAAACTTTGCTACAGATTCCAAGGAAACGAATTTCTTTACTTAGTTGTTAACAAAAAATAGTTGTTTATTCTCGCAGTCAAAAGATATTATCGAAAAATATACTTAGGCTCTTATGAATTGTTGAACGAAAGAAAGTCAAAAAGTTCAAGTTGAGTTAGGCTATTATTCCAGATTGAATATTATTATTTTATTATGTGTGTGACCTTAACTCAATTTATGTTTATCAAAAAACGAAATTGTAATTCGGAATAAGAGCTTAACTCAAGTTAGGAAAATAAAATTGTTTATTTGTTTTTTTTTTTGGATTAACGACTTAAGTTGATTTAGGCAATGATGAAAAAATAATGTTTATATTTGTTGTAATCCTAAATTGACTTAGGCAGTTATGCCAAAACAGTAATTTAGAAAAATAACTTAAGCTATTAGGTTTTTTAGGATTAATTGCCTTCCTAGAAGAGATACAAACATGAAAAATTTAGAGCAAATAAATTTAGATACGCTGAATACGATGGTGCTAATAACTCAATTGTGTCCTAACTCGAGTTAGGCTGTTAAGGGTTGTGACCACAGATATTATCTCACGTACATAGTGCAAAATAACCTAACTTCATAATTCAACCAATTTATGCGTTAAAGTATGAATTGGGTCAGAGGAATGCATACAGCGAATTCCATGATTCTAGCTGCGGTCATTTGGTTGGTACAATTTTTATCCCCTTTTTCCTATTTTACCCCCCTAAGAGTACGACTTTTTAAAATCTCTTTATTTTACGTGTCTACGCAATAAGAGGGATGTACACACTGAATTTCATCATTTTAGAAAGTCGTTTAGTTGGTACTATTTTTACCTCTATGTACCCATTGTATCCTTTGAAAGTACAAATTTGGAAAAAACCTTTTATTATTCGTGTCTACGCAGTCAAAGCAATGCATATACCGAATTTCATGACTCCAGCTGCGGTCATTTGGTTGGTACTATTTTTATACCTTTTTCCCATTTCAACTCCAAAAAGTATGAATTTCAAAAAATCCGTTTATTTTACAAGTATACGTAATCAGAAGACTTTATACACCGAATTTCATTATTCTAGGTGCAGCCTTTTGTTTGGTACCATTTTATCCCTCTATTCCCATTTTACCCCTTAAAAGTACGAATTTGATAAACACGCTTTTATATTATTTATCCACTCAATCTGAGGAATGTATACACTTAATTTCATTATTCTGGGTAAATACTGTAAAATATTATGGGTATTTTTAGTCCTTGTGAGGGAAAAATTTTTGCGGATCATCTTAATATAAATACGTCTTTTTAAATAAATTTGCATTCTATAAAATTTAGATGCAAAATGATCTTGAGCCAGGACAATATCCCATTTCAAATCAAATATTGATTACAGACCAAAATAAAACAGACGACAAAATTAAAATAATAATATACAGTGCGAGCTCTATAAACGCAACCACCTATTATCGTAACTGCTCGTTGTTTGCAACCAATTAAATATTAGCATTGGAGTCCTTATAAGCGTAGCTTATGGTCTCGACCATCTCAACTTCTATTTTCTGGATAGATGAAGATACTTTGAATTTAACCAAGGATGAAGCTGAATTAGAAGGACTGCACATTAGTAAGAACCCACATAATCGTCACAGCAGACTCGGATGTGTGGAAATTTACAGCGATATTTACTAGAATTGATGCCATCGAAATGAATATAAATTCAAATTGAAATTAACGTGATATTCTACTTAAAATCATGTATTTTTAGTAGAGATTAGTGCGGGGTGTAAACTTAGACCAACTATAGTCATTCCTTCCAGTTTTTTCTTAGTTTATTTTCTGCTTCATTATTGTAGATTTTGTGTTGAGTATACATACTACACTAACTTTGTTGTCAACAACTTATTTGAACAATTGTGGTCCGCTGATTGCAAATCTAGTAATGTATATCCTTGGAAAAAGTTTTCGTAAAATCATAATTCCAAAAGATGAAGTCTCCGGCCTTTTCGGTAGCTAATATTTTCCAGAGTTGATATCGAAACCGGGAACTGTAATACATTTATAGTATGTCAAGTATCCGATTATTCAATCATAATAATCCAATCACCTCTGTTTCAGGAAATCTAGAAAGAAATGTTGTAAAAGATACCGTTATCTCTTGCTCAATCAATTTAGCTATGTCCATCAATGTTTTAATAAAAGTATAGGCCCTTATCCGATGTCCAATTTAAATTTGGATTAAGTGATATTTTTGAATTATGATGAAGTGAAGAAAGTTCGATGGATCAGCGTAACACTGGATCGAACTTCCTCTTTGGTTTCTTTAACACGCAAAGAAATAAACGTTTGAAGGTTGTTTGCCACAATAATAGTTCTTCTGTTCCATTGCGCGTATAACTGTTCTACTTCAGTAATTGGACAGCATCTTTCCAATGCACCTCGTAGCTTACATTTCGAAAGAAACGCACAACAAACCAACAAGACACAACATAAAAAGACACCATTATATAACAGAAAAATAATAAATAGTCGTAAACTGCAAAACAAAAAAATAAAAGATGAAAAAGCATTTGCAAAAGAGCAGAGTACAAAGAAGTGTAAAAGGCACGCAAGGATTGAAACGATGAGCTGAAGCTAAATGCAACAAATGCGTTAAATGGCACAAAAAGAGTGTAACTTCCTTTAAACTTTTGATAAATTAAGATGAGTTGAACATTCAGACACCACACACAGACAGCCAACCGCGCGCACATACCCTCAGACAGACTTAGCAGCGCACAGTGCCATAGACTTACAGTACGTACCATAAATCCGTTGGCGAGTTTCAACAATGCAATTATTTAAAGGTTGCCAGTAGGATACTTTCATATTTTATGATATTTGACAAAATGTTCAAATCCTAAGAAATAATTCGAGATAAGATAAGTTTGTCATTATTGATTATGAGCTAGGAGGTTCAAATTTTCCGTAAATGTGTAGAATGGTTGGGATTTAAAGTGGGCGAAATCGGCTCAGAGGGAAACAAAATTCCCTAACAATGACTAAAAATACCTTCTAATATTTACATTATTTACGATTTTTTTTTTAATTTCTGCTTTACACGCACTTGTAATTGCGTAGCATCAAAAAGGAAATAAAATTTTTAGCGGGTCAAATGGTACGAAAAGGGATAAAAATGGCACCAATTATACGATAATATCTAGAAACATGAAATTTGGTATGCACGCCTCTAAATGCTTACACACGTAAATAAGAATGATTTTTCAAAATTCGTACTTTTATGGGGTACAATTGAAAAGAGCGATAAAAATTGTACCACCCAAACCGCAGAAGTTGAAATCATGAAATTCGGTGTTTACATTCATCTGACTGTGAAGATGTAAAATAAAAAGGAGTTTTTCGAAATTCGCACTTTTAGCCGGAAAATGGGGCGAATGGGGATAAAAATGGTACCAACCAACGAAGCTATAATAATGAAATTCGGTGTGTATTATTCTCGGATTGCGGTGACGCGAAAAATAAAGAGATCTTTTGATATTCGTACCTTCAGGATTTAAATGGGATTAAATTTGGCAAAAATCAAACGGATGTAGCTAGAATCATGTCTACGTAGACGCGGGAAAAAAGAGGTAAGAATTTTTCTGAATTCATACTTTTAAGGTCAAAATGGAAAAAAAGAGTGAAACTGGTACCAATCAAACGGCTGTAGCTAAATTCATGAAATTAGGTGGGTATATTCCACTCTGTGACATGTTGGATCTTCAATATTATAACTTTTCCTATCAAAATGGTACATACATTTGGGATGTAGCTGGAATCACGAAATTGTAAATGGGGAAAATCGGTCTTGAGGGAAATTGTTTCTACCTAATAATATAGGGTGGGCCATTTAAAACTTTAAATTGGAATAGGCTATAAAAAAGTACTGAATATTTTTTCAAATTTCTGATTTTATTGGAAAGGTTGTCATTTAATAATGGAAATAAGAATGCCACGACTGACTAGGCAGTATCTCATCAACCCAATTTTTCAGGACAGCCCAAAATCCACACCAAACAGAGACTGGTTGTGGTTGCATTGACATCTCAATTTTCACGTGTGGGTTCTCCAAACCCCATATACGGTAATTTTGCTTATTGACATATCCACCGAGATGAAAATGAAGTCTTAACTGAAGGCCAATCTCTTCTGGAAAAATTTCCAAGTAAATTTCTTACAGTTTGCGTTAAAGGCTCACTATTTTGTAAGTAAGTTTTTAATATTTACCAATTTTCTTCGAGCGTATAGCGTCCCATTTTGCAAATATCAAACATAATCCTGAAAATATAAATGAATCTTATTCTACCTTTCAAAGTCAAAGTAATCGGTAGTTAAAATTTTAAATGTCCCACCCTATGTTTAGGGCATATTTTTGAAGATTGCTGCCTAATGTTCTCTTGCAGATTCCACTTGAAGTTTTATACTTACATATAGTAGAGGACTATTCATATTATAATAATGAAGCATCACAATTTTCCTAATATGGTAGTGCACTTCGTGGTGGAGGGTATATAAGATTCGTCCCGGCCGAACTTAAAAACTTTTTACTTGTTTTACATACATATGTAATCAACCCTCTGTGACTTTATGCGTTTGTTATGAAGAAATGACCAAATGGTTGTATTTTTAAATATTTTTCAAACTCGAAATCTCTACTACATTATAAAACTAAGTGTAAAGTTCTGTACATACTAAATATATTTATTATTATTATGATTATTATTATTATTATAAAGGTTGTTCCGAAACAGCAAAAAAAGAAATATTAAAAAGTAAAAAGATGATTCATTTTTAATTTTAATTTTTACATTTGCCCATAGATATTTTTCAAATACGCATTGTTTTCTTTTCTAGGATTCTACCTATTAAAAAATAAACAAAATATTTTTTTAAATTTTATATTTTTTTGAAAAAGTTGCTGAAGACTGTCGTTTACTCGTAATATTCAAAAATTGGATTTTTCCCGCTTTTTAAACAATAAATTAAAAATCATGAGTGTAATAACATCTACATATATCCGCAGATCTTTTACATATTGTTATTGTTTTCTTCATACATTTTTCTACCTATTAAAAATAAAATAAATTAATTCTGTCCGATTTTGTAACACTATTTTTTGTCGTGCCAGCAAAGAAAGAAGATTTTTTTCCGAACAAAAATAATTATTTTTCTCAGTTTTTGGAGACTGTTCCTAAACACTGTTTCTATGTGAAAGTGAAATATGCAACATTTGTTGTCATCATAAGTACCTATAACACAGTGCAACAGTGGTTCTGCAATTCAAGCACCACTATGACGGTTCGTTAGTGTATCCAAAATGATGACGATTGCCTAAAGGATTTTTTCCTGAGGTACCCGTTTTCGCGGGACGCCCTGGCGCGCTCCCCCCACCCACTTTTGTTATCTTATGGTCTTTTGTTTGTCATAACTCGAGAACGGCTGTCCCGATTTAGGTGAAATAAATGTTGAAAAATCCCGCAATTTTTTTTTTCATAAATTTATTTATATCTGCGAAACTGTTTAAAATATCGATTTAATTCTTAATTTTTCAACATTTATTTCACCTAAATCGGGACAGCCGTTCTCGAGTTATGACAAACAAAAGACCATAAGATAACAGAAGTGGGGGGAGCGCGCCAGGGTGTCCCGCGAAAACGGGTACCTCAGGAAAAAAATCCTTTAGGCAATCGTCATCATTTTGGATACACTAACGAACCGTCATAGTGGTGCTTGAATTGCAGAGATTAAACTGCAATTTGTCGCACTGTGTAATTCAACATATAAGCGGGTATTATAGGACTTTTATTACAAACGACAGTACAAATACATAATGCAACACAAAAAAAATATAACCATAAAGGGACACCACTGCGGGATAAAAGAAAAATGGACCCGTGTCTCCCAGTTTTGCCCAAAGTCATGCACATTTTAGGGGCCTATAAGATTTGTTCGACGACATTTGCGATTTTGACCTTGAAGATGCAGTTTTTGCTTTTTATGACAAGAGCTACAACTTTGCCTCAGAAAGTAAATCAAAATTCCGAACGGTTTGCAAAATATGAGCCTGAGAAAATAATCGCTTTTTTTGTAAAAATGACACCGAGGCCCAAATATTTGGGGGCCCTTAAAAAAGTGCATGACTTTGGGTAAAACTGGGAGACACTGGTCTTTTATCACGCAGTATTGTCCGTATATGATTATTCGAGTGGCTTCTTTTGTGAGGAAGGAAAAAATGTTGTTGATGTTCCCGACTAAAATGAAAGATTGGTTTGTTTTAGGTGTTCTCCCAAAATATTTCGCGTTTATCATTCTCCATTCGTGAGCTGGACGCGTTCAAAATAACCTCAATAAATCAGGGGTTTCTTGAATAAAAATCACCATAAGAATAGTATTGAGAAAAAAAAACCGCGAGAAATTAAAAACCGACCCGAGCCTTATCAAACCATGCAATATGACCCAATATAAAGGACAGATTTATACTATTTTAGTGCAATTTTTGATGCATCTTTATATATAAAAATGAATCTGTGTTTGTAAGTTTGTTTGTTGGTTTGTTTGTTTGTTCTTTATAGCAGCCTAAACTACTGAACCGATCTTCTTGAAATGTTCACAGTATGTTCTTGCTGAACCGGTGGTGAAAATCGGCTATATAATTTTTTGATATTATCAGTGGGCGTGGCACATCCCACACAAATTAGGGATTTATTCGTTTTTTTATAAATTAGCATATTCGGAATACTATTGCAGCTAGAGTCTTGAATTTTTGTGAAAGTTCACTAATTATTAATCTGCACAGTTGCGCCAAAAAGAGGTGGTATTGGAAAAGTGGGCGTGGCACCTCCCATACGATTTTAAAACATATTATTGAATATTGTCAGTTCTATGACACCTAGAGTGCTGAAATGTTGTGTAAGTGCATCTAGCATCAATGTGCGAAGTTGTGCCAAAAATGGGCGGTAATGGAAAAGTGGGCGTGGCACCTCCCATACGAAATTAAAACCCATTTGCGAATATATTCCGTTCTATGACAGATGTAATACTGAAATTTTGTCTGAGTGCATCCAGAATCAATCTGCGTAGCTGTGCCAAATATGGACGGTAATAGAAATGTGGGCGTGGCACTTCCCACACGAAGTTAAAGCCTATTATAGAATATTGTCAGTTCTATGACACGTAGAGTCCTGAAATTTCCTGAAGTGGGCGTGGCACATCCAATACGAAGTTAAACCCATTTTCGAATATATTCAGTTCTATGACAGATACAATACTGAAATTTTGTGTGAGTGCATCTAGCATCAGTGTGCGTAACTGTGCCAAAAAATGGGCGGTATTGGAAAAGTGATCGTGGTACCTCCCATACGAAATTAAAACCTATTATCAAATGTATTCAGTTATATGACAGCTACAATACTTAACTTTTGTGTGAGTGCATCTAAAGAGTGATTTTTTTGAGGTTAGGATTTTCATGCATTAGTATTTGACAGATCACGTGGGATTTCAGACATGGTGTCAAAGAGAAAGATGCTCAGTATGCTTTGACATTTCATCATGAATCGTCTTACAAACGAACAACGCTTGCAAATTATTGAATTTTATTATCAAAATGCGTGCTCTGTTAAGAAAGTTCATTGCGCGCTTCCATTTTATGGTCAGTTTAATCGACCCACTGAAGCGGCTATTCGGGCTATTGTGACTAAATTTCGCACCAAATTTACATTGTTGGACATTAAACCACCAACACGCTTACGTAGAGTGCGAACTGAAGAAAATATCGCAGCTGTATCGGCCAGTGTTAATGATGACCACCAATTTTCGATTCGTCGCCGTTCGCACCAATTGGGTCTCTGTTACTCAAAAACGTGGAAATGCCAAAATTGGACTAAGCGGATGGACCACCTAAGACGCAGCCGCGGTCAACATTTAAATGAAATTATCTTCAAAAAGTAAATGTCATGAACCAATCTAACGTTTCAAATAAAGAACCGATGAGATTTTGCAAATTTTATGCGTTTTTTTTTTTAAAAAAAGTTATCAAGCTCTTAAAAAATCACCCTTTAGCATAAAACTGCGTAGTTGTGCCAAAAATGAACGGTACGAAGTGAAACATATTATCGAATATGGTCTATGACACCTAGAGTGCTGAAATTTTGTGTGAGTTGATCCAGTGTAAATAGTTATGCAAAGATGGGCGGAAAGTGGGCGTGACCTTCCCATATAAAATTAAAACCAGATTTAGAGTATATTCGAAACCAAGATGGACGGAAAGTGGGCGTGACCTTCCCATATAAAATTAAAACCAGATTTAGAGTATAATCGAAACCGAGACGGGCGGAAAGTGGCAGTGGCCCTTCCCATAAGAAATTAAAACCTATTTTGAATATATTCGACACCGACATTCCTATATTGTTGTGTGAGTTTATTTAGTTGTAACCTGCTTAGACAATATACAAATGGGCGTGATTTGAAAGATGAGACATTTTTGATTTGAATTTTGTTTTCTGTGGATTTTCTTAGCACAATAGTAAAGAAAGGTTACAAAAAGAGAAATATTCATTCGTCAACAGCCTTAAGTCAAGAAAGCGGAAATTATATTAATTTTTTTAGTTTTTGTGTTGTTTGATAAGTGAGCAATTTGATTGAATTTCTATGTGTTTTGAATGCATTGTAATTTCTTCTTACGAATGAAGTTTTTTGTTTAGGTAATGGAAAGGGGAGAATCACACTTAACAAAAAAATCAATTTGATTTTTGACATTTCTTCCATTATGCGTCGTAAACTAGGGTTCAGCTAGTTCTTTATAAAAACCGTAATAACTTCCACATTTTTAGTTCGATTTATGTTTTAAGGGGCTCGTTGGAGAGGTATTGATAACCAATTGGTATTTTTAGAATTTGCTAACCCATACTCAGTGGGTTAAATGTGAAGTAATAACTGAAATATGGGGTTATTTGCATCGTAAACACATTCTAGTCTTATATAACGCTAATTTTTGGAAAGAAATTCAACCATTTCAAATTTTCTCCCTTAAAAAATAAAACATGAATAATGTACATAAACTTTATAAAGGGGAAAAATTGAAGTGGTTGTTAGTGCTAAATTAACATAGATAGAATTAAAAGTATATTTAGCAGATTTTCTTCTCCTTTAATTTGATACCCATATCGCCATTGTATGATACGCAAAAGTGCGAAACTAAATTGTTGAAACATTCGCATCTTTTGGAAATTAAAAGTCCTGTAAAAAAGACAAACGACCACGAAATAAAAAACTGAGTATGAGTTTTTCTATTAGTGACCTATAGTTTCACTTCTATATAATCTCGTTCTTGGGAGGGAAATCATGTCGCACGGTTTTATTGTAACATCTTATGTAAAGTTTTCCTCCGAATTTATCCATTGAAAGACCAAAATTTCAGATGTTAAATTTCAAAAATTATCTTTTTGTAAGACTAGAATGTGTTTACGATGCAAAGAACCACATACTTCAGTTTTTACATCACATTTAACCCACTGAGAACCAACAGCAAGATAAAAATAGTCGGCCCTTAATGGGTTAGGAAGTTCTAAAAATTGGAATTGGTCATCAATACCTCTTCAACGATCCAACAAAACTCAAATCGGACTAAAAATATGGAAGTTTTGCGGTTTTTATAAAAAATGCAACAAAAATTGCACAAAAATGTTAAAATTCTTTGAAATGATTATATTTCCAATGATTATATTTCCATGACTTAAAAAATTAAGTTATAGATACGAAAATTGGAATTTTAGTAAAAAAAAATTATCCAAATTATTAAAAAATTGTTGGGTTGATTTTATGAATCAGTATATTTACCGATGTTAGCCAACACCGTTCACACGCTTTTTAAAAAATGCAAATTGGGACAAACCGAGTAACCGGTTGTTACATTACAAAATATTTAAATTTCGTGGATATATCTGACAATAAATAGTATAGTTTTTTTTAATTACATGACATGAAGCCGGACAAAAAACCCAAACACACAAAAAAACCTAAACACAAAAAAAACATAAAATTTTCTCTCATTTTTTTGACGTCTGTTCCTAAACTACTGCTTCTACGCGGAGATAATTTTCAGAAGATATGTAGCTCCTATCTTCTGTTTAACGTAAACCCTGCATGAGCAGCATATACAGCATTGTCTATGAAAATAAGTTTGCATTATTTCCCAAAGTTTATTAATTTACTATTAATTCATTCGATTCATTTCATTCCATGTCAAGGTGTATTTTGATTTGATCTTTTAGTTCATGTGAAATACTATTTCATGTGCAACACTTTTTTGAGACGTACTGTATACAACTGTTATCCAACTGTGAGGAATGAGTGGCAAAAACAGAAACTTGGTCGTTTTTCTTCATATACAGTTTCCAAATGAAATTTAAAGCTTTTGGTAACAACAAAATGAACAAGTTGTTGGCTTTAAAAGTTTTTAGCTAGTTGCCGCTGCAGCTATTGCTGTTGCGTTGCACAAAAAGTCAAGTTGACAATGTCAACGGGATTGTACTTTATAACTCTGCTGCCATGGCATCATGGAAGCAACCGATTCATGAGTCGCAGCGGCAGCAGCCGCAGCATATGAATCCGATGCAGACTTGTGGCAGAGCATGTCTATGTTTGTGTGTTATCTTCGAAAGTTCGTTGGTGTTGATGGTTTTTGTGGTATTTATTTTGTCGGTTTTTTGTGTCAACTAATTTAACATCAAAAGTTCTGTTTCTCGCTTCTTCTTCCTTTTTCGAATAATAAGCATCATCAGTAAGTATAATTAAGTTTTGCTTTGGGAGGATATCAAAACAATAATAACTTAATGACATGAACGTTCAGAAAAGTAGTCCTAGCTCACTGTTAGGATTAGTACGGAATTTTACATTTATACTGTTGGTGACCTCTACCTCTAGGTAGGTTTTTTGTACAGAGTACTAATGCTCCGTATTAAAATCTGAGGAAATTAAATTAAACCAAACAAAATGGCAGAATCTTAGGTAAGTTATAAATAATAAAAAAACCTACATTTTTGATTTGAAGTTGGACTTATGTTATATATAAAAAAGTTTATCTTTGCTTGTCGCAAATAGACTCGAAAACTACTACATCGATTTCGCTGAAATTTTCACAGCATCAGGGGAGTGTTTATAAATTTATTTAAATTATATCCCTTAATGTTTAATTACTTAATTTTTAAATTTGAATCTATATTTTATAGAATGCGAATTCATTTACAAATGTCTTTATGACGAGCTTGACGACAGTCTTCAAAGAATCCACAGTGATTTGCAGCAACATACCAAGACCCCTTAAGTCAATAATTCTCCCAAACGAACAAGAACCACAACTCATTTTACGAACATCAGTCAAAAACAATCGCACAAAGTAGCAAAACACACATTGCCAAGCTTCTCATTGAGTTGTATATGGGTGATTCCACGTAAAGTGACCCTTTTTCGCACAAAATTTATAAATTAAAACAACAGCGATAAACATTCATAATTTTTATAATTCTCATAATCCAGACAACAATAGGTCTGATCATTTCCTTTTCCAGATTAGACTGAAAAAAATGTCACGCCCGTTACAATTTAAATATCCTATATTTCCTATATTCATAAAGAGATGTCGGTAACGTATACTTTAGAAGAATGTGTATGAACTACTCTTTTGGTGGAAACTAGAGATAAAGTGGTTCCTCTGCAACACTTTGAAATAGCTTTTAAGTCTTTCAAAATAAAGGTCATAGGAGGGATCCTATGACAGCTCCATGTTAAATGCATTGGTGAATATCCAAATTTTCACTACTTCCGAATCACAGATGAACATCTTTTTGTTGGGTATGTATGTATGTATACCACTTACTGGGAGATTTCCCTGCCTTCAAATTCTCCATATATATATATATATATATATATATATATATATAAATTTTCTACAAATATGGTTTTTTCTTCAGCTTTTAGAAAATATAATAAAATATTTTCATTAATTTTAAAATAATTACATTAATAGAATAGGAGGGATCAGACTCACAAACCCAAATTTATAGTCCAAATACTAAAGTCACCACTGAAGAATTTTTAAATATTAATGTATTTATACCCTACACCACTTCGTGGACTAGGGTATTATAAGTTAATTTCGCGCCAAATGTTTGTAACACCAAGAAATAATCGAGACCCACCTTTAAGTATACCGATCGGCTTAGAATCACCACCTGAGTCGATTTAACGATGTCTGTCTGTCTGTCCGTCCGTCCGTCCGTCCGTCCGTCTGCTGTCCATCTAACCTTGTTCGCACTCTACAGGTCGCAATTGTTGTCCGATTTTCATGAAACTTGGCAGAAGTCATTTTTCTGGCCAAGGACCATCGGTATTGAATTTGGAGGAAATCGGTTCAGATTTAGATTTAGATCAGATTTAGATTTGGCTTAACACCTTATAATCTAACTAGAAACACCTATGCAGAATTTTGGTAAGATCGGTTCAGATTTAGATATAGCCTCCATACAAATGTCGCTCCCGATTTGACTTTTTCCGCTTCTGAGACCATATATTTTACCCGATTTTCTTTAAATTTGCCACAACCTCTTATAACCCAACTAGAAACACCTATGCAGAATTTGGGTAAGATCGGTTCAGATTTAGATATAGCCCCCATACAAATGTCGCTCCCGATTTAACTCTTGCCGCTCTAGAAACCACATATTGTAACCGATTTTCTTTAAATTTGGTACAACATCTTATAATCCAACTAGAAATACCTATGCAGAATTTGGGTAAGATCGGTTCAGATTTAGATATAGCCTCCATACAAATGTCGCTCCTGATTTGACTTTTTCCGCTTTAGAAACCACATATTGTACCTGATTTTCTTTAAAATTGGCTCAACATTTTATAATCGAACTAGAAACACCTATGGTGAAAGTGGGTAAGATCGGTTCAGATTTAGATATAGCCCTCATACAAATGTTGCTCCCGAATGTTTATCCAATTTTGGCCAAACTTTACGTTATATTTCACCAATAAACATACATGGTGAAAGCGAATCACATTTTTCGTCAAACACATACATTTACAGGATGCAAAAATCCTTCCCAATTTCACTTTTTTACCGAATTGAATTGTAATGAGATAGAAAGTCCGTCCGTCTTTAGCCTTTCCTTACTTGTTTGGGAGGTGCCCATATGTCCATACTTTGGTATAACCCAAATGGGGCCCCATTCTGATCTATTACAGCTCTAGAAACTACATCTTACATCGGATCTTCATCAAATTTTGCTGATCATGATATTTTTCAACTAGGAATACAGTGAATGAGAAATATATAGGTCCATGTTTTAGACCAGGCCCAGAATGTTGTTATAGGCCCCCTTTTGAAATGTCGGTCGTATTACTACTGTATAATTTGTATTTGTCTGTCGGATAATTGGATCAATTACCATATTATTTACCATATTCGTTAAATTTGACTAAAGATGAATTTATAGTAACTGTATAATTTATATGAACTACATAAAATTGCTCCCATGAAATACCTGGGTTTAGTAATCAAAGCGAGGTACATACGCAGGGAGTGGTGTAGGGTATTATATAGTCGGCCCCGCCCGACTTTAGCTTTTCCTTACTTGTTTTTAAATATATTTTTGTGCTGAATTTATGAAATAGTATATCTCAATGCAACTTTTATAGACTCCACAATTACATTTAATTTAATAGAATATGATAGCCCAAATTTATAGTCGAAATAAAGTCAACTCCGAAGAAAATTTAAATTTGAACTGGGATATATATAGTATTGCATCTATATTTAATAGAATGCTAATTTATTTACAAATGGTATGGTGACTTTGTTTACATACCAAAAAAAATACAAACGAAAAAAATCTAAATGAAATTTTAAATTTTAATATATTGTTTTTAAATATCCGTAAAAAGTTGTGCTAACTTTATGAAAGAGTATATCTTAATACACACAAAAAATAAATGTTTAGGTTCTACACAAAAAATTGATTCCTTCGTTGTAATGTTTTCAAAAATTTTTTCATAAACAAAATATATTTTCCAAACTCTTTTTCTATTTTCTACGGTTTAAAAACAATTTTTGCTACATTTGTTGGACGCTATTCCTAAACCACTATTTCATTTGTAGCCATCATAATTATCTTTAATAAGACAAATAAACGGACGTGATTGGGTCTATATTTCCAAAGTAATAGTACAAATATTAAAATTAACAATGCAGAACTATGGGAGATGACAAACGAAATGCCAATAGCACTACAATAACAAGACGCAACTGGAAATGGATAGGTCACACATTACACAGACCTCACGACAGAAATACGCACTGCAATAGAAAGGAACCGTCAAGGCAGCCGACGCCCCGGCCGAACGAAAAATACGTGGCACAAGACAAATTTACAGCAGCTTAAGAGATTAAATAAATCGATGGATGAGATCAAAGTATTATGTACGAGTAGAGTAAGTTGGAATAACCTTGTAGAAGCCCTATGTTCCGAAGTGGAATGAATAAAGGAAAAAGTGTAATAAATATTAATTCATTGGGCTATTGGTGGTGTTTTTAAGGTCTATATTAAAAACTCTAACTCTACGTATATGAAAGTTTTCTTATCTTATGCTCGTAATATATTTATAATTGATATACTCGTACGCATGTACATCTGTCTGTTACAACAGATTTGTTAATGTTTAGTTTATGAAAACATATTAACAAACTAACTAAATAAAACGGAAACATTCAAAGTGTATCAAATGACACTTGTACGCCTGTCTGCTCTTCCCTTTTACGTGGGTATGAATGTTTGTGCAATAAAACACACAAATAGATACAAATAAATGCTGAAGCACTTTTTGAGGGGAAACAGAAACGACAGCATCAACAAGAATAACAAATGTCAAAGTTTTCTACTAAATGCAAAACTAATGCTAAAACTTTATCGTTGTGTGGGATAAACGCATAAACAGTTACGGAAGATGTTGACTTCCGGTAAAAGTATAAACGAGGAAGAAGAAAAACACAAACACAGCACATCCCCATAGAAAGGGGGCAGAGACACTCGCACTGAACTGTGTAACATAAGTTCCGTGTGGTATATAACAAACATTAGCATTTTTACAGTTCATTTTTGTTTAGTTAGAAGTTTTTTTCCGATATTTCTATATATACAGGTTTGTATGTATTTACTACAACTACTACAGTTATACGAGGGGGTTACCAAAAGGTCAGCGCCCGAAGAAGTAAAAAAGATATCCATCTTGTGATTAGGAAGTTGTGAAAATTTGGATCATCACCAATGTATGTCCTTTATTTTGGAAGATTTAAACTTAATTTTCAGTAGTGCAATGTATGCACTTTTCATTAGTTTTAATTTAGTTTTTATTAAAAAAATACTCTCCTACCGGAGGTAGAACCAATAATACACAATTTAGGAAGATAACATTTCTCGCTCATTTCTGTACCGTGGCAAATTCACTCCCACGAGTGAACGATTGGGTTTTTCGAAAAAAAAAAGATTTTGTAGAATGGTATGATTCATTATCTATTTTAAATTTGATTCACAATTTAACTTTCTACCTCTTTTTATTTTTATTTTCCTTTTCCTTTCACTTTGGGTTTTTTCAGCTTTGAAAAAAGCTTTTTTGCCGAAGAGTCATCTTCCTCTTTTAGTATTAGGGTAGAACAGCACTTTTTTAGCAAGAATTGATTGAAAAATAAAAAATGTTTATTTACCATGAACTAATATACAAAAAACAAGTAAAAACCGCGTTAAGTTCGGCCGGGCCGAACTTTATATACCCTCCACCATTGATTGCATTCCACAGAGGATGTCGATTTTCATAGAAGTGCAGTAATATTGCAGGAAAATATAATTTTTTATAGCCAAATCAAAACAAATACAAAAAAAAATAATATTTTAATTATTTCAAACCACGCTTATAAGACAAGGCTACCAAATCGTCAATTCAAAAAATAAATATGCTTCTATTTATATTTTCAAAAAGCTTAAATACCATAAATATTGGTAGATAGTGGGTGCTACAGTTGGTTGTATTTCTATTCTATTTTAATTTCAAAAGTACAAATTTTGAAAATCCATTATCAGACGTACATAGTGCAAAATAACCTAACTTCATGACTCAACCAATTTTTGCCGTAAAAGAAAAAGTACGAATTTGGAAAAAACTTTTTATTTTGCGTGTCTATGCAGTCAAGGAATGTATACACCGAATTCCATTTGGTTGGTACCATTTTTACCCCCTCAAGTGTACGACTATCTAAAATCGCTTTATTTGACTTTTCTACGCAATTCGAATTTCATCATTCTAGCTGTAGTCGTTTAGTTAGTACTAGTTTTATCCCTCTGTACCATTGTATCCCTTGAAAGTACGAATTTCGAAAAATCCGTTTATTTTCCGCATCTACGCAGCCAGAGGAATGTTTGCATTAATCGGTGAATAAATTTGAAATTTTATTATGTGGACAGAACATTTATTGGGTATTTTCGAGTTTATGCAAAGAAATAAACACACACACTCACAACACATAAATTTATAGAATACTCAGAATTTCATGACTCTAGCTGCGCTCATTTGGTTGGTAACACACAATGGTTCAGTAGAGCCAAAAACCCGTTTATATTCCTAATTTTAAAGAAAATTAAAATTTTTTGTTCTACTAAATAATATTTTTTTATATTTGCACCACGGGACATTTTATGGAAGATAGAGGATATTGCTATTCAGAAATTCTTCATGTATAAAAAAGATATAGGGTTTTGCATAGTAAACTAGTAAATCAAAAAAAAAATTTTTTTTCAAATTCATGCTTTATGCAAGCAGAATTCTATTGGGCCTAGAAATTCTTTTTTAGTTATCTTTTGTAGAAGGAAAAATTACTGCGTTATCAGGAGCAGAAATAATAGATTTTTAATTTGTGGTTTGTATGGGAGGTACCACGCCCCTTTGTCCATTCCCGCTCATATTTGCAGCAGCACTTAAAAAATGCACACCAAACCGACGTACCAAATTTTGTTCAAATACCGTTATCAGGAGCAGAAATAATAGATTTTTAATTTGTGGTTTGTATGGGAGGTACCACGCCCCTTTGTACAATCCCGCCCATATTTGCAGCAGCACTTAAAAAATCCACACCAAACCGACGTACCAAATTTTGTTCAAATACCGTTATCAGGAGCAGAAATAATAGATTTTTAATTTGTGGTTTGTATGGGAGGTACCACGCCCCTTTGTCCATTCCCGCTCATATTTGCAGCAGCACTTAAAAAATGCACACCAAACCGACGTACCAAATTTTGTTCAAATACCGTTATCAGGAGCAGAAATAATAGATTTTTAATTTGTGGTTTGTATGGGAGGTACCACGCCCCTTTGTACAATCCCGCCCATATTTGCAGCAGCACTTACAACATGCACACCAAACCGACGTACCAAATTTTGTTTAAATACCGTTATCAGGAGCAGAAATAATAGATTTTTAATTTGTGGTTTGTATGGGAGGTACCACGCCCCTTTGTCCAATTGGTCAAATTTTTCCATTTCCTTGTATTGTCATCGAAAATGATTAAGTGTGCAAAATTTGAGCAAAATTGGTTGAGGAAAAAGCTTTCAAAAATTGATTTCAAATTTTGTGGCACACAAACATATATAGAAAGTAACCTTATATAAAGCATGGAAAAAAATATTTATGAATTCCACAATTTTTTTTTAATATATTATTGTACATATTATAATAAAAACAAGTAAAAACAGTCAGAGGAATATATACACCAAATTTCATGACTCGAGCTGCGGTCATTAGATTGGTACTATTTTTATCCCCTTTTTTCATTCTAATCCCAAAAAGAACGAATTTTGAAAAATCCGTTTATTTTACGTGTCTATGCAATCAGAGGAATGTATACACCGAATTTGATTATTCTAGGGGCAGCCGTTTGGTTGGTACCATTTTTATCCCTCTATTCCCATTTTACCCCTTAGAAGTACTAATTTGGAAAAAATACTTTTATATTATGTATCTATTCTATTAGAGGAATGTACACACAGAATTTCGTGTTTCTAGCTGTTGTCGTTTAATATGTACCATTTTTATCCCTTTTTTGCCCCATTTCACCCCCTACGAATGAAATCACTTTATGGTGCATGTTTTTGTTATAAGGGGAATGCACATACCCAATATCAAGTAAATACAAGGAGACATATTGAAAAAATATGCCTAAATACTGTAAAATATTAGGGATTTTTATGGGTATTTTTGTGAGGGAAAAATTTTTCCCTTTGGTCCGATTTCCCAACCGATCTACGACTATAAGACGCATTTATGGTAAATTTGGAAGTCCTAGCTCCTTTCGTTTAGATGCTAGCGTGCTTTCAACAGACGGACGGACGGATACGGCTAGATCGTCTTAGAATTTTATGACGATCAAGAATATATATACTTTATAGGGTCTCAGGTCGATATTTCAAGGTGTTACAAACGGAATGACAACGTTAGTATACCCCCATCCTGGAGGTGGAGGGTATAAAAATGTATATTAAATTTAGTACTAAATTAATTAATTTAGTACTAAACTAAATTAATTGATTAATTGATATTATGTAATAATAATAATTAATAAAAATGAAATATTGGAAATAAATTTATAAAACAAATTTTAAGCAAAATCGCTTAAATATAAAAATAGAAATAAAATTAAGTGATAAAATCAACATTCTGGATTCAAAACGAACCCCTTATTTCAGTGAAAAAGTCCTTCGCATTCAACTATGTAAATGCTATTCGAAAATTTTTACGGAATATTAACATGAAAATTAAGCCAACTTTTTTGGAATTTATTAAAAATAAGTTTTTCAAGAACAACACTAGGATTTTCAGATTCGTTTTCCAAAATATGCTTATTATTTTGCTGTTGTGATGAGCTTCCACTTTATGTCTCTATATTGATCTTAAGATTTTAATTGCAAGGCAGTCAAAATTATGTATTTTCGAAGCAGATGAAATTATTTTAAATAAGTAATATCGAGGACCTAAGAAATTATTAACTTCATGACTGAAAGTATATAAAATTGTTAACTTTATGACTGAAAGTATACCCCTCGCACTAGTCGCACACTATTCATATCCTTTCCCGTTTATTTTATCATGAAATGTTGCCGTCTAATGATGTTGTTGATTCTTTTATAAATAAAATCGTTTGGGTTGGGAAGAATACTAGTATATTTATGTATGTGTGTGTATGCTTGATGGCGTTTTTCTAGTATGTGTGGGTTTGTGTTAGTCTTGTTAGGAAAACTAAAGGCATAACGGAAAAGTCAATTGAAAAGTTTCTTGTTCATTTCCGCTATTGTGTAATGACGGCGGCGGCGGCACAACAACGCCATCAACAAAATAGTTCATTTGTGGGTGGCATTAAGGAAATGGCGGGTTGCTGTAATGAACAGGATACAATAAACTTCATTACAATTTAAATGTTTTGATTGGAAAGATTTTGCTCGTTCTTCCTCTTCTATTATTTGCTCAATTTTTCTTTCCCCATCCACCCTAGGCCAGTTAATGTCGAAACATTTGTGTTATTAATTATTTAACCATTCCGACTATTATTTCACAGTATTAGAACAAGACATTTAGTTTGTCAAATTGACATCGATTTATTTCAATTTAAAAGAATGAAGCTGATACAAATGATCGAAATCATTAAAAGTTTAAATTTTCGGAGGCTCTCCGTACTATACATATTTATTAGAACAACTATTTCAAATATATTTAGGCGAAATACACAGTATAATTGTTGTATGATTACACGTTCTTTTAAAACAAAATTTTCGGTAGTAAAGAACTGGTTGGGATACATCTTATTCAAACATAGAACTTATTCTACCATCTAAAATCCTTTTTCGAAATTGTCTCAAAAACCAAAAGGATCTTTGAAGCAAAATTATATATATAGATGAATGCATACACCGAATTTCATGATTTCAACTTCAGCGGGATATAGGCATATTTTCGTAATATCGATAACCCTTTTTACCCCATTTCAGCCGCTAACTCTTTTATATACTTTTTGGTTCTTTCAAGAGGAATGTACGCAACAAATTTCAAATGCATATAAAGCTAAAAATTTTCTTAAATAGTCCATTTGTTTAATAGTCAGTTCTACTTACTTTCAATCCCAACTAGGGTTTGGGGTCCGGGAATTCCCGAATCGTTTATCCCGGGAATTCCCGGGAAAACATTTTTTATTTTCCGGGAATACGGGAAATATTAAAAAAATATTTTATTGATTATTTTGAGCATTAATTTAGATTTACTATATAAATTGGAAATTATAGATATATTTCAAATTAATAGATTTACATTACTGACAATAATCATCGGTATTTGGTTATTACTACAAACAGAACTTTTTTTGTGAGTATATTTTCATTACCATTATTGTGAAACAAATATCATACCGACAATACTATAGCTGACATAATGTCAATGCTTAAACCCTCGTGCTGGTTAAACTTTAAATTTATAGTTTTCCTAAAAGAATCGACGAAATAAAGGGTGAAAGTCTTCTTAAATAACAATTTACTTTACATATGAATCCAGTAAGAAATTGTTAAAAATTGGGATACAATTAAAATGTTTCACCTGGAAACTTTCAAGAGATATCAAATATGAATAGAAATATATCCTACGATATTTTTAAATAACACTTTGTAAGAATTTTTTTGAATCTAGTGTAGGTGTAAGTCACTTGTATCTGCGATTTAAATATCCAATTTTATGATGCCTTTAATTCTGACGATTAGTCTATAGTAAAATATTTATAAAATGAAAAAATGTAAAATATGTTGATAAAAACATTCATTCACATTCATTCATTAATTTCAAATATGTCAATATTCTAACCTATCAACGCCCAATTTATTTATTACTACAATAATAAAAAATATTTATTTTTGTATTATTACACTACTCAACAAAATGAAAAAAATTTCATGTACTCCGGATGCGATAATTTTTTCTGTGTAGATAACCTTGACATGAGCTCGAAAAACGCAATAAAATTTTTTTTTTCGTTTGGTTTTTGTTTTATTTTTTTTTTTTTAATTTAAAAAATTTTTTTTTGGTTAATTTGTTTCGTCCGGCATAACTCGGGAACCACTAGCCCGATTTAATTGAATTAAATTTTAAAAAATTTAAAATTACAATTCCCTTAATCTGTTCATATATTGTTTTCCTATACAATCAACAGTTTCCAAGTTAAAAATGAATATATAAAGGAAAAAACTTATTTTTTGCCTAAAGATTTAATTTTTTTTTTTAAAAATCCATAAAAAATCCAAAATGAAAAAAATGTCAAATCTTATTACTTTTTCGTAAAGTCACATAACCTATGAGCAAAATGAGACAAAGATCATGAAAATCGATGCACGCGTTTCGCTTTTATTCGGTTTTAAAGGTATGAATTTCAAAAATTTGCTCGACATATGCACAACTTTGTCTATGGTAAGGTTTTTTCTTTTTTTTTGATTCTCAGAATTAACAAAACGGAATAAACAAAGGGTTATTTAATTTTTATGATTGCGTAAGCAAAGTAATAAACGCTAATAAATGTGCGTGAACAATTAAAAGGAAAAAGGGAAAGGGGACTTTTTTAATTATTTGGGTTTTCCGTTGGCTACCTGTATGATTTTTTTACAGAAATGCAACCCACATTTAAGGGTGGTCATTATTCGGAAAATTTAAGACTCACACATGGTGAAACAGGTATGTAGCCACCGTAAAAAAATATACACCCATTTATAAGTACCTGTCAGTAAAATACTAAACAATACACAGTATAAATAGGTCTTCATTGATCGATTTTACTCATTCAACAAGTGTCGACGAACGCGATAGTTAAAATGAGCAAACGTTCGCGAGGATTTGAATGCAATACCAATCCAAGTAATTTTTGTTACATGTGCGGAGAATACGTTTCTGAAAAAAACAAGCGTTGTTTTTCACCTAAATTGAGAGATTCATTTGAAGAGAGCTTCAATTTAAAGGTCTCAAACATAGATGAGCGGTGGACACCAAGTGCTCTATGTCCAAGGTGCTACGTACAGCTAGCTGACTCAAGGTAAGTGTAGATTACGAAATTCTAGAACATATATAACTTATTATTGAAATTCTTTCAGACGACAGCCGAGAATCATCATGCCAATGCTTTGGAGAGCTCCGCTTTGCCATGTAACAGATTGCTACTTCTGTCTTAGCAAAAAAACAGGCGTGGGAAAAAATATACGATGGACTTACGCTGCTGTTTCAACAGTGAATTTTCCAGTGCCATTTTCCGAAGAACCAGTGGACCCGCAACCGCCCGTTTCAAGATGGGCATCTAATAATGAGGCGATACATCCAACATCAGGTCCGGAGACAGTAGAAACCACATCAGAATGCGAGTCAACATATACATTGCATGGAGGTCAACGCTTATGTTCCCAAGCAGAACTGAACGATTGGGTTAGAGAATTGAAACTCTCCAAGGAAGATGCAGAGTTGCATGCATCGCGCATGCAACAGTTCGGTTTCTTGGCTCCTGGTGTGGTGACAACAATCTACAGGAAGCGTCATGAACCATACGCAAGGTACTACATAAAAAAAGACAACATCTGTTTTTGTAAGGACATTCCCGGATTATTTGATGAACTCGGGTACTCTTACGATCCAGGAGAGTGGCGTCTTTTCATCGACAGCAACAAGCAGAGCCTTAAAGCAATTTTACTGCACAACGGCAACAAGAAACCTTCGATTCCAATTGCTCATGCCGTTGACACCAAGGAAACATACGAAGTCATGGACACTCTACTAAAGTGCCTTAACTATGAGAGGCACGATTGGAAAGTTTGTGCCGACCTTAAGGATATCGGTATCCTTTGTGGATTACAAGGTGGATTCACAAAGTACAGTTGTTTTCTCTGCCTTTGGGACAGCCGCGATCGTCAACATCATTACACCAGGAGGAGTTGGACAGAAAGAGTTAACTTCATCCCCGGCAGCGACAACGTGAAATATACACCACTCATAAAAAAGGAAAATGTTTTTCTCCCACATCTTCACATAAAGCTCGGACTCATAAAAAACTTCGTGAAAGCTATCAACAAAGATGGCGAAGCGTTCGCCTATTTAAAAACCGTTTTTCCTCACCTTTCATCGGCAAAGATTAAGGAAGGCGTTTTCGACGGTCCGCAAATTAAAAAGTTGTTGCAAGACCAACAGTTTGAGCACATTTTATCACCAAATGAAGCTGCAGCTTGGAACTAATTTCGGCAAATTGTTTCCGGATTTCTTGGAAACAACAAAAGCTCAAATTACAGAGAGATCGTCGAACAACTACTCCAAAATTATAAAAAAATTAGAGCAAATATGTCGCTTAAGATACATTTTCTACACTCGCACTTGGACTTCTTTCCGGACAACCTGGGCGATGTGAGTGACGAGCATGGTGAGCGTTTTCATCAGCAAATGAAAGAAATTGAGCACCGATACCAAGGATTTTGGAACGAAGCTATGATGGGGGACTATATCTGGTTCCTGATAAGAGAAACACATATATTTTTGTCACCCAACAAATTTTAATTTTTTTTGTAATAAAAAAGAAAAAACCTTACCATAGACAAAGTTGTGCATATGTCGAGCAAATTTTTGAAATTCATACCTTTACTCAATTGCGAATAAAAGCGAAACGCGTGCATCGATTTTCATGATCTTTGTCTCATTTTGCTCATGTGACTTTACGTAAAAGTAATAAGATTTGACATTTTTTTCATTTTGGATTTTTTATGGATTTAAAAAAAAAAAATTAAATCTTTAGGCAAAAAATAAGTTTTTTCCTTTATATATTAATTTTTAACTTGGAAACTGTTGCTTGTATAGGAATATATGAACAGATTAAGGGAATTGTAATTTTAAATTTTTTAAAATTTAATTCAATTAAATCGGGCTAGTGGTTCCCGAGTTATGCCGGACGAAACAAATTAACCAAAAAAAAATTTTAAAATTTAAAAAAAAAAATAAAACAAAAACCAAACGAAAAAAAATTTTTTATTGCGTTTTTCGAGCTCATGTCAAGGTTATCTACACAGAAAAAATTATCGCATCCCGAGTACATTTTGACTGTTGACTAGTGTTATTAGGCGATTGGGCTTACTAGCTTAATATTTGTTTGTAATTTACTCGCTTAACAAGAAAGTAGCTCACTACTCTCAAAGTCTTGCTGCCAGATTTTTTGTTGTTGATTTAAATGAATCAAAAAAAAACAATGGATAAAAATAAGCTAGTAAGCCCAATCGAACATATTAAAAGTTATAAAAAAAATAAAAAACCTTGAAATAGTGTACACGGACGTGTATAATGGGAGTTAATAGGTTAAAAAAGCACACAGGTAATAAATGTTGACATTTTTAATCATATTGGACATAAATAAATTATAAATAAATTATTTTTTTCTGGGAATTCCCGGGATTCCCGGGAATTATACTTTTCATTCCCGTTTTCCCGTGAAATGAAAAAAGTCCGGGAAACCCCAAACCCTAATCCCAACATATCATAAGACACATTTGCGGAAAATTTGAACCTCTTAGCTCATTTCCTTCGACAGGCATAGCTAGATCGTCTTAGATTTTTACCACTAAAGTTTGTTCTCATAAAAATGTTGTTTTTGGAAAAAAATTAGAACATTTTTTTCATATATTTTATATTTTACGATTTTTTTGGATTTTTTGCAAAATCAGCGAGAATTTCAGTGAAAAAACTTCAGAATGATATTTTTCAGTAGTTTATTAAAACAATATAAAACGAAGACTTGTTCTTGATGATGAAAATTTTATTTTCTCCATTTTTTGTAGCGTACGATTGCACCATCAAAAAAATAAGATATATATTTTTCCATTCAACATATTCTAAATACCTGTGTTCTTTTCGTCCCCAACATGGTTAAGCGGGCCATTCGAGAATAAACGAAAATGTTTATACTATTAAACATACTTTTTATCCACTGTTGGCTATTTTACAAAAATTCATATGGAAACAAATCGGCAATATTTCTATCCATTTATGAAAGTTTCTGAAATAAAGGTACACATTTTTGAATTCAAACAAAACAGAAAGATATTCGTGTGTACTTTGTTTATATTTTGTAAGGAAAAAATAAGCGTCTTAATCCAAGACCAGTCTGTGTATAACTGCATTACTGCATTTCTTATGTCAGAACTGGGAAGTGCATTTTTGCACCCTTTTCAAATTTTCAAAATTATTCCAAAAGTATAATTAGTGTGTAATTAAGAAAAATTATACATTCCTATTCCAAAGAAAATTTAATGATAACGAATAAAAAGAAAAATTAGAGAACCTTGAAGCCTTTCACCGCGACATTCCTGCTTTATCGTATCCTTACTGTTATAAAACTATTTCATATTACTAACATTAATGTACTCACAAATATAATATCATTTTCGATGCTATGTTACACTAGACTGACGCTTCCTCTTAACTTAACCACTCATACAACAATACTTACGGGACGATAAGAACATAGCTAATATATAAAACAAATAAAGATATAACATATATCTGGGTTGATTTTTGAATATTTGATTTTTTTTCTTTTATTTGTTTTATTACGGCGTGTCTATTTGATTTAAATTGGATCAAGACCGTTTTGCATCTATATTTTATAGAATGAATATGAATAGTAATATATATATATAAAAGAGTTGCGTTACTGACTGACTGACTGACTTATCATTGACCGGCCCACAGACCAAACGGCTGAAACCAGGCTCATGAAATTTTCAGGGTAGTTCCCAAATATGACGTAGACGTCGACTAAGAAAGGGTTTTACGAAATTCGTACTTTTAGGGGGTAAAATGGGACAAAAAGGGATGAACATCGAACATTCGTCCTAACTAAACGGCAGTAGCTAGAAACATGAAATTCGGTGTGTTCCTTGCACTGACCATGCAGAAGAGCTACAAATAGGGATTTTTCGAAATTTGTACTTTTAAGGGAGGAAAGAGACAAAAAGGAATAAAAATGGTACCAATTTAAGAATTGCAGCTAGAATCGTGAAAATCGGTATTTACATTCCTCTGACAACGTAGATTTGCAATATAAATTGTTTTCGAAATTTGTACTTATAAGGGGTGAGCGGGACAAAAAGGGATAAAAATGGTACCAACTAAAGTATTGTAGCTAGAATCGTGAAATTTGGTATGTAAATTCCTATCATCACATAGAAGCGGAATATAAATGCATTTTGTACTTTTAAGGGTTGCGCGGGACAAAAAAGGATAAAAATGGTACCAACTAATGTATTGCAGCTAGAATCTTGAAATTTGATGTGTAAGTTCTTCTGACCGTGTAGAAGCGCAGTAAAATTGGATCTTTCGAAATTTGTACTTATAAGAGGTGAGTGGGACAAAAAGGGATAAAAATGGTACCCACTAAAGTATTGCAGCTAGAATCTTGAAATTTGATGTGTTTATTCCTCTCGCATTAAAATTGGATTTTTCAAAATTTGTACTTTTAAGGGTTACGAGGGACAAAAAGGAATAATATGGTACTAATTTAAGTATTACATCTATAGTCGTGAAATTTGGTGTGATTTTTCGAAATTTGTACTTTTAAGGGGAGAGCGGGACAACAATATAAAATAAGATAAAACTGATACCAACTTTAGGATTACAGCTAGAATCATGAAATTTATTATGTAAATTCCTCTGACCATGTAGTAGCGCCATCAAACTGGATTTTTTTTTTAATAAAAGGCTCTGCGGTTGTAATTTTTTGTTAAAAACTGGGTAGAAAATGATAAAAAACAGTGCACATTGACAAGCACATTCCTTTGACTGTATATGAATGCTATGTTTCCAATTTACTATTTTAGAAAAGAAAATCAAATAAATACTTTCCTAAAACAGAGACGGATAAAACTGGCTTTTTCGCGTGCGAAGCAGCGGGTACTGCTAGTATAATATATATGAATGAATAATAAAAATAAAAAATACATAAAAGATTAAAAAATTTCTTTAAATAAGTTTTGCTAAATTGCTTTTATATTATAATATTAGATGATAATATGAAATTATTTGTCTATTTTCAGCACTCATTTGCTCATATGTGTATTCATAATATGTACAATAAAATAACGCTCGAATACTCTCCGGAAAAATAAATGTAAGTAAAATTCAACACATTGATTGAAATTTATGTAGTTGATATAAATACTTCGAATTTTCGAATACTCGAAAATGAGTTTTTGATGCCAAATTGTTCTCTGATTTGGCTGTAATATACATTTGGAGAAGACTTTTTTCTGACGCCTTTTTTCAAATATTTCTGATTTGGCTATACACATCTTAGTTTATGACTGCAAAAGTGGTTCAAAAATGGAGCATCATAAAACCGAATGTTATAATTCTTTACAAAGATTTTGTTTAAAGCATTTTTCTAGATTTAGTGTATATCGTATCAAATTCCATCATTTCGCCGCTAATATAATTTTGCTTCCCAAATTATCAGGCTAAAAATCAAAAATTGTGAAAAGTATCTTTAGAAAAACCCGCATAACTTTTTATCATATTGAGGATACCAAAATATTTTCTTTGGCGTGTGATTGCTGACTTCATGGGAAATATTTGTGTCAGAAAAGTTTCAGATACCTAGACAGAGAAAGGTGAGATAAATGCAGTTGGAACTGCGTTCCCTTGTACAATTCTAATAACGTTACCGAGTTTACAATAAATCTTATTTATATATTTGGGCATTAATGGTTATGTGCTTATTTCAACATGCATAGTGCTCAATTTGGCTATGTGGATATGAACCATAAACGGCAAATAATAGGAAATTAATACCCTTAAAATTGAGGAGAAAATCAGTGTTTTCGCTCTCCTGAAAAGTTGTGTTTTTGTTCATAGCCACTTTTGAATATAAGCCCTCGACATGTGATATTAATTATTTATTTAATTTAAAAGCAATATGTTGATATTTTTATATGATTTAATCTCTCTGATGTTATAGCATTTCCAAAAAATATATAACTCAGCTTTTGTCTGCCATAGTTTTTAAGAATACTGAGTTTGTTTGTAACACCTTCAAATATCAACCTGAGACCTTGATAGTCATAAAATTCCAAGATAACCTAGCCACTTCAGCCTCTTCGCATTGAAAGCACGCTACCATCTAAACGAAAGGAGCTAGGAGATCCAAATTTTCCAAGAATACGTTTAATAGTTGCAGATCGGTAGTGCGAAATCGGTCCAGATTTTCCCTAACTAGGACAGGAAATGCCGCCAATAACCGAGTATTTAAGCACATTTTTAAAGATTTCTGCTCTTTATTTACTTCCACTTCTAATCTCTCTTCAACACTTCTCAACCAGATGCAGTGCAGGATTTTGCAGGATAAGTTAGGGTTTCATTAAAATAATGTACAGTTTTTGCTATTAAATATTTTTGACCTTTTCTTATCGTGGCAGCCACGTCATCACGAAACGTATCTATTTTTATATTATTCTTTTTGGCCGCCTTACCGCTTTTAGTGGATCATAATTTGTTAAACTTATCTTAACAGTAGGAAATTAATAATATTGCAAGGATTTCACTTCTTATGCGCACTTTTCTGTGGGTTTCCTGTAGCGAAATAAGATTATTTGTCCTCAGAGCGAATAACCAACCCAACGTTTCCGGTTGTGGTTGCTGATAATTTTAGTAGCTGTTGATTGTTACTCAAATAAAGTTCGAGGCTATTAAATGCTATTATTTGTTCACTCTACTGAAACCCCGTAAAAATAGTTTAAAGTGATGTGTACACTGTACATAGAGTTATTATTCTCTGACAATTTGGCGTTATGCCTTTTATTAACTTCATTAAAGCCCTGACTCGGGCAGATACCAAACACTGTTTATGTACGTCAACGTTATGCCCAAATCTCTATTTGGTTGTGTCCTTTGTCCTTCGTCGTCCATTGGTGGTTTCGCATTCGCAGAGGGGGTGGTTGGTGGCGGTAATTTATTACATACAAATGTCATGTCGTAAATTTCTGTTTGACAATGACTTTTTATGGTTTACACGAGTGTCGCTTACAATGAGATTATAAGCGTGTGGGTCAACATGGAAATTACATACCAACCGCCCGTAGTTGCACTCCCATTGCCATTTGCTCATTTGTGCTCTGTTTCGTGGCCAGCTTAATGGTTTACTCCTACAGGGCGGCGATTTACGTTTAGACATTGTTTTGGGTCTTAAACAATAGCGTAGCACTTAATATCAATTTAAGAAAGTAAATCAAATTGTGAGATATGTTCGACAATTGTAGACGCTCGTGTGCAATAAAATATTCCGAAATCGCTATTTATAACCGCAATTAAGTTTTATGGCCAAATTGACAATAATCTGTGGGAGGTTTATATTTAAAAATCCTGAATGTAAAAATGCAATACTTTAGAGCATTTTTAAAAATTCGAAAATTCTGTGTTTCCAATTGTTCTTTCCAAAGAATTAGCCGCTAAATTAAAAAAGTTATACTGGCTATTATCCCAATTAAGTGTGGAAAATAAACTCATAATACATAATACAATACAATTCATTATTAGAACCTATTTGGGTGTATGGAATACATCTTTGGGGAACGATATGCTTATCCAACGTTAAAATAATTCAAAGATTTTAACCAACAAATCTTCGTACCTGAATTTTCTATTACATAATTAGCTTAATATCTTGCGATAGATTGCAAATAAATAAATAAATTGGAAAAAATTGTTCTTTCCGTTCATAGCGCCAAAGTTCGATTGGATTAATTTCAATGGAAAACAAGATACTTAAATGAAATAATTCCCAATGAAATTGGTCCATAAGAAAATGCAATATTTGCCAAGACAAAATAATTGATTTATTTAATCCCAAACAATATAATAAATAAATAATAAAAAATAAATCCCAATAACTATTGATTTATTTCATTATGAAATAACTCCACAAATAAAAACCATCTAAACATTTTTGTGAATAAGAACTTTATTAAAAGAAGTCTTTGCACTTGACCCGGGTGATATACGTATGGAACTATATGTAAAATGGGGTTACTTGACGTTTTTAGTTTTTCATTTCCTCATCCTTCACCGGACTTCAAAGTTCTAACCGACAAAATTTTTTAAAAATTATTTTAAATACTTATTCGCACTGTTTAACCTTTCCAATATGCATTTTATTCAAAGGCTTTCAAAGGAAAAAAGTTATGTTGGTCCAAAGTTATACATTTTTTCGAAAAGGGTATTTTTTTTTAAATATTAGTACAAAGAAACTTTATTTAGTATAAAGTTTTGGCGCCATAATAAAACTATGAAACCATAATTTCTAAATCTCTTAAAATATGAGAGAAATTAGGTTTTTTCCAAATCTGGAAAAGGTGAAAATCTATAATATGAAAAAAATTAATTTTTTTCTGTGCATTATGAACAAATACATGTTAAAAAATCATAAAAACAAAAAAATAAAAATTTTCAAATCGAAAAATACGAAAAATAGTCAACTTTGGGCTGATTTCTAAAATATATCAGATTGACCGATTTTCAATGTTAATATCCATGTCTTTTTTCAATTTTTAACAGAACTCAAGAATATTTACTGGAACACAGTTATTGAATTTTGGCCGATGGATTTTGATTCTGAACCACTTTGCGCTGGTATTCTAGCTGCTAAAAAATAAAAACATTTGTTTCCAAAAATTAAAGAAATTCCAGCATTAAAAATTTGAAAAAGTTACCCGGTTATTGACGAAATTTTTGTAAACAAATTAAAATAATTATACACACTAAAAAATTTAGTGTAATTTCGCGAAATTAAAAATACAAGTAAAATGAAAACTTTTATGTCTAAATTTAAACATCAGATGTGTAAAATTAAGCATTGAAATGTTCAAAATTAAACTGTTGATATCGTGTAACATGTGCGTGTTATTATTTCTGTTTTGCGGTTTTTAGCGGTTCTTAAGAAAACATTACTTTTTCAGATAAAATCCTTTTTAAAAATCCTTTAGCGGTTCTGCAGGAGCACTGAAAAGAAGCAAATTTTATTCAACTTTTGCTAGAAAAAATTCCACAGCATTCCTTTTCTGATCAGGAGGACAAATTTGAATTTTCATTTCAATATTCGAAAAGAAGAAATCCAGCCGAGAAAATATTTCTGAATATGTAACAGAATAAAATTCATCATGAAAAGGTTACAAAAATTACAAGAATTTACGAGGACTTAATATTTCGCTTAAAAAGAATACTAATTATACCCTTCACCACTTCGAGGACTAGGGTATTATAAGTTAGTTTCGCGCCAAATGTTGTAACACCGAGAAATAATCAAGCTAGACCCACCTTTAAGTATATGGATCGGCTTAAAATCACCAGCTGAATCGATTTAACAATGTCTGCCCGTACGTCTGCTGTCCATCTAAGCTTGTTCGCACTCTACAGGTCGCATTTGTTGTCAGTTTGTCATGAAATTTGGCCAAGGACAATCGGTATTGAATTTGGAGGAAAACGGTTCAGATTTATATATGGTCTCCATACAAGTATCCCTATAATTTACACTATTACTGCTCTACAATACACATTTTACATGGGATCATGACAAAATTTTCAGGGTCATGTTCAATTTGAACTAGAAGCAGCTAGCGGGAAAGTGGACCACATGGGTCCATGTACCTCCGATTTATCATTTTACTGCTCTAAAATGCACATATTACATCGGATCTTGATCAAATTTTGCAGATCATGTTATATTTCAATTAAGAATACCTACTTTGAAAGTGATCTCTAAGGGTCCTCATTTTAATGTAGCGCCCTCATTTTTATTACCCCTCTAGGACCCACATTTTACATCGGAAGTTTATCACATTTTGCTGATTATATTATATTTCAACTAAGAATACACACTATGAAAGTCAAATATACGGGTCCATACTTGGGTATAACCCAAATGGGTCCCATTCTACTCTATTACAGCTCTAGAAACTACATCTTACATCTGATCTAGATCAAATTTTGCAGATCATTATATATTTCAACTAGGAATACCTACCGTGAAGGAGAACTATATAGGCCCATGTTTTGGCACAGGCCCCAAGTGTTGTTATAGGCCCCTTCAAATGTCCGCCCGATTCACCCTATTACCGTTCTATAATCTCTATTTGTCATTGGATCTTGATAAATTTTTCCAGATCATGTTATATTTACTTTTTTGAAATATCTGCCTGAAAAATGGATCAATTACCATTATTATTATTCGTTATTAACCATATTCGTTAAATTTGTCTAAAGATGAATTTATAGTATACTGTATAATTTATATGAACTACATAAAATTGCTCCCATGAAACACCTGGGTTTAGTAATCAAAGCGAGGTATAATATACACAGGGAGTGGTGTAGAGTATTATATAGTCGGCCCCGCCCGACATTAGCCTTTCCGAACTTATTTTAGACGACACAAGTTTAAAATGTAGATACTTTTTTATTGAAAAATGTATTTCTTGATTAGTTTTTGAAAGAGATTGAGATTTTGAATGTAGCTTAACTACAGGGTGGCTGATGAATATTGCTACTTTAAGAAACTCAAATAACTTTTTTCAGTGTATGGAATTCATTTTTCTTTTATTCATGTTAAAGCTCATTCAATTTTATTAAATATAGCTTAATTATTAAATGCCCCCTTGCCCATTGATGCATGAGCGGCATCTTACTAAAAAGTTGTTCATTACTGCTTAGAGAGTTGAGACAGGAATAGCAGCAATTGTGTCTCGAATGGATTACTAGTTCCTACAAATTTGTTGGTTTTGCTTTGTAGACTTTCTGTTTGCAATAACCCCACAAGAAAAAGTCAGGTGCAGTAAGGTCAGGCGACCTGGGGGGCCGACGGAATGTGGAATTTCTGGATATCAGCTTATTGGGAAATTTTCGTCGCAATTTTGTCATAACAAGTCGGGCTATGTGAGGAGTTGCACCAATCGGCAAGTCTGCTGCGTTCAGTTTGTTGGCCATTGGAATTTTATATGGGAATAAGCCCAAATCATTGTGCATAAATGACTGTATCCATTTGAGCAGATAAGCTTATTGTCAAAACTCACCCATTTGAGTAGATAAGCTTATTGTCAAAACTCTTGGATTATTTTGTATGGCTGCAGTCTGAACTGAAGGGTTTCGGTGGTAAGGTCTTCTTTTGACTGTCCCATGCTCGGCAAAATTGTTAACAAGTCTCATTATGGTCCATCTGCCATCGGAGGATTGTCGCCAAATGTGCGTCTATACTCTCTTTGAACCGAAACCTCGGACCCCAGTGCGTGACAGCGGCGGACAATCAAAATTGTTGTTTCAGTGTCCCAGTTATCCATTTTTATTAAATTCAATATGCAAAATAAAAAAGTTAACCATATTCATTAAATAAAAAAAAAGTTATTAAAGTTTTTTTTTGGTAGCGGCTTTCATCAGCCACGCTGTGGTTTTCATATTTAAATAAACACTTATTTTCTAAAATTAAAAATCTTAGTTTTTACTAATTTTTTTACCAAATATGTCATAAAACCCTGCATTTGATTAAAATTGTAGTTAATTTAAATAAGTTTTGAACTTAATCTAAATTAATGATGTTTTAATTATTTTAAGAAGTTTGGTCAAGTCACTGAAACAAAACTTACGAATACTTACTAATAATTTAGTGTAAATACATTACTCATACGTATAGAATCATCATACTAACCATTAATGGTAATATAAAAAATTCATTCCACATATTTACCCCAAATCGTTTCTTAATATAAATGTCCCTAACAAATTATTTAGGTGGTGTTATTTAGCATTCAACGCATAAATGTTTGCTGGCAAAACGAAATTTCTCATTTTAAACGTGTTTTGGTTTAGCCAATAAAGTGCACACAAAATCACACACACACACACTTCACATACACAATATGACACAATGATAACGTGTCTTATTAGTGGTATCGAAAAACGACAACATCGTTTTGTTTTGTTTTCGTCAGCTAACGTGATCTCGGTACAATAGATATTTTGATGCTGCCTGCATGCAACACTTCATTCATTCACACCATACACAACGAACAAAAAATGAAAAGATGAAAAAAAAAACAGCTGCATGTGGCACGGAACAATGGCAAACGGAGTAAAAGAAATTGACGTGAATGAACAAATGCATCACGTTAAGAGAGTACATTTTTCCTGAGAAAATGAATATTTTTTCCTTCAAGAAACTTAACTCTGTGCCATGGCATGGAAAAATGGTAGGAAATGCTAAATAAATTGAGTAGAAATAGTGGCACGTACTTTTTGCCGCCTCCCCCCACCAAAAGCGTAGATACGAAAAAATCAAATAAAAGTCGAAAGAAAGAAAATGGAATTTTTGGATAAATGAAATTCAGCAAATAAATCAAGCTTCTGACTCGTTGATTTGCTTTGCATTTTTATTGGGTGAACCATGATTAGAGGCACGTAATTCCACATGGATTTTATTTAGTTTTATACAATTGCAGATGTTTCAGAACAAACTACAAACTATGTATCGGGAATGCATACATTTAACAATAAGCAAATTAAATAATGATTCATTTAGAATTTTTTTATTTTAAAATTAAAAAGCACTTAGAAGAATTGCACGTCTGAATTTTAATTTTGAAAAAAAATGACAGTGGAATGAGAAAAACCTCTAGGCTGGTTTTTTATTACATTAGTACAGACCCAAACATTATGTATGGAAACAATTTTACCCAAATATAAAAACTTAGAAAAACGAGTTAGTAGAGTGCTGTGAGATGATTGTGGAATTTGATTCCTCCCAAACGTTCTGGCCTATCGCTGCAAAAACTAGCTACAATGGTCTTTATTATCAAGTTAAATCCCTGGACCCACATTAGAATATAAAGTAAATAATGTTGGGAAAACATTATTTCTAATAAAATATGATGCTGGCGCCATTATTTTTCAGGGTGTATGTAGGTTCGATTCTGAAAATATTACTTCTGAGTTATTTTATTCGTACTTCATATTGACCGACTATCAGAAATATGTGAAAATTTGTTTGTTTATGCACATACATATATCAAGCCCTTTCCTACAATTAATCTTTATTACTTAAAGTACTTGTATGTAGTAAATATCAATTGATTTTATTATTCCTCTTCAGTACTTATTAACTGCACCCACAATACACTCTACTGGTCATCAGTGATATAGTGTGTACATACAGCCGCAGGACATTGAATTTCATTCCATATATTTATATATATTTTAATTTCATGTTTAACTTCAATTACAAACAAGTAACGTCATGTAGCTAATTTGTTAAAGATCAATTAAAATCTGTTATTAATACACTGATAAAGTTCAAATCTGGAATGTAAGTTATACACATTAGACTACCTCGATTTGTATGGGCCTAAGAATGTGAGATTGAGAAAGGGTAAACATTTTTTGACATAAATTAGAATAATATAAATACAATTTGTAACCGATCGGACCTCGCCCACTGTCACCTCCATGAACTCGATATATAGACAACATACCTGCGTTGGTACATGGTGAACAACGAAATATGGAGGTACTTCCCTCACACATTGACTTCAACTTTGTTCAAAATAAAACTGCTAAATAATTTAATAAAGATTTAATTTCATATTTGCAAATTTTTTTATAATCACTTTAAACCTACAAAATATGCATGCTTTTGCCACTTCCCTTGTAGTACCTCTCCCACAATTATGTTGGCATTTTTATCCCTTTTCGTACAAACTTCGAAAAATATACGTACTCAGAGATATGTACACACACCGAATTTTACATTTGTAACTTTGTTTGGTGCCATCTTTACCCCAATTCCCACAAATTTCAGCTAAATCAATTTTTGTGGCGCGACTACGTAGCTAGAGGAATGTATATTCAAGTTACAACATGATTTCGATAAAATCTATTTGTCCAATTCAAATTTTAGGATTTCACATTCCATTTTTATAGCTTTTTGTCTCAATTCTTCCTTAAAAGTACACATTTTGAAAAATCCTTTAATGTTTCGTGTTTATATATCAGGTTAACCGGTGTTATCTCCGACACCGTCCACCGGTTTTTTAAACATTGACATTTTCGACAAACCGGGGAAACTGGTTTTCATGTCGGTTAGCCGGTTTTTAAGTTTGTGGATATAATAAAAATACGCAATAAAATGTGAGATTAATGATTTGGTTACTAGCTGCGAATATAAACTGAACTGATCTCTTAATACCTCAGGTTTAAGATTTTCCCAAAATATTCATTTGTGACATTGAAAAAAACAAGTATGATATCAAATAGCTTCGTTTGGATCTTGATGACATTGGTTTATACCTAAAGGAATTATGTCTTAGTCGATCCAACATTCACGACTAATAATATCGGAAATCTAATAGAGAGCGAAATTAAAACATAGCTCTCTGGCAGTAAAAAAAGAGACTCGAGAGCATTGATGGTGGTAAGAAATGTACTAAATGTGTATTTAATAATAATATTAACAGCGAATTTTTGAACACCTCCTGTATATTTTGTAAGGCCTTATGGATTTATAAAAAATAATTTAATTTCACACAATACCTATTTAAGCTTGAATTTCAACCTCTTTAAGTGGGATATGCTACTCGTTTGCCTCTACAGTTATATTTCACTTTCATTATGGAAATCTATAAGTGGGATTTTTTTCTGTTAGTGAGATTTCATATTAGGGGAGATATTTACTTTTCATCGTGGTCGTTTTTTCTTTTTCATATTTTGACTATTGCAATTTTTGCAGAACGCATGTTGCAAACGACCTTTAAATAAAATACACCTTCGTAAGTATGTAAGTATGTCGAAACGAAAACCTAAAATAATGAATACCAGCGATAATTTCTAAAAGGGACGTTCCAAGACCCACAATATCACGTTTGTGTCAAAAGGGTGATGATATATGATGCTTCTTTTGAAGGACAGGGTAAACTGAAAATTTTATCAAAGTGTGTTCCAGATTGCTACATCATTAGGCATCTCTCAAAACAAACAAATAAGTTACCTGGGAATCCCCAATAAGTGGGAATAAACGTCCAGTCCCTTCTAAATTGGGCAAAAAAAGGGAGAACAATTTTAAATTTTGATCCGAATCGGAAGTTATCAGGGCCGTGCGCAGGATTTCCCCTGGGAAAATTTTGTTAATTAGTTTAGTCAATTTTCAATCAATGTGCGCAATGATAAATGACATTAATTTGATTATGTGTGATTACGTGAGCATTTGGAAACCATTCATATTTTATTGCCAAGGTCTTCGAGAAATATTTTGATACATTCGTCCGACAGACATCGTCGGTAAAATGAATTTGTCAGTTAAAGAAAGCAGAAAGTCTACTGATTGTATCTGCATATTGTCTGTCCCAAGCTAATATAAAAGGAAATTCGAGCTTATGAACGCTTATCTATTTTTATATTTTAATTAACAGCAGCCAATTTTAGCAGACTGCAAACTCTTTAGCAGTGGGAATGGTGATGTAAGATTGCAGAAAACCTGCTGTTATGCCAAAAAACAGCTGTAATAGCAGAAACGTGTCTTCTTGTTCTCTAAGTGTAGAACTTCTTGGTTTTATTAAGAATGTTTTTAGATTTCATTATGATATCATAGTGATCTATCTACACTTCTTTAAAATTACTAAAAGGTTTTGTTATTAAATGTCCAAACTTTTATTGTAGTACACAATTAAAAGTTCATAAGATATTGCTCTAGTCAAATGTCAAGAAGTGGTATGGGTTAATTAAAATGAAACTTTTCCAAACAATTTGGTGTCCATTAGTGAAATTAGCATTACACAATCTTGAAATTGGCACAATTTGTTTAGTTTGTTTGTATTTTTCATAACCTTTCTCCGAAATTCAAGAAAGTAATGTAATTTTCGTGTTTTCATGGTTTTACTGCAAAATTACCATTTCAGACGAGTTATTTTAAAAAGAACTTAAAAATTCTATATTTTATTGCTTCAGAAAGTCTAAAAGTGTTTAAAAAAGTATATGTTCGATACCTCTCTGGGGGGATTTGAACCCCAAAAACCCCTCCCCTGCACACGGCCCTGGAAGTTATAGCCGAAACCGTAAGACTGTTATTTCCAAAGAAATATATTTTTTAAATTCTACACAACTCTACCTTTAAATGTAATTTCTGAAGGATTTATGAATTCAATCACTTTTTCAATAGAAAATATGTGTCAAATTATAGTTATATTCGAAGATGGGCGAAATTGCCACGCCCCTTCTGGTACCTCCCACACAAATGACCCATATTCTTATGTTAAATTAAAACTAACATAACTTCCCCACGGATATTCGGAATCAGCTATAGTTTGGTATTTGATAATGTTTTTATAATCACTTTAAGTATGCTATATATGGCGGGCTTTACCACGTCCCTTCCAGTACCTTTCCACATAAATCACCCAAAACTACGTAAAATTAAAGTTGTTACAACTTCTATACGGATGATTGGAATACTGTGAAATTTGATATTTGACCATGCTTTTATAGAATTTACATTCACATGGAATATAGGCAATATTGCCACACCCCTTCTGGTACCTCCCACACAAAGTGGCATAATCTTTATTTACAATACATCCATACGGGTAGTCAAAATCATTTGCAATTTGATATTTGAAAATGGTTTTATAATCATTTTAAACATAAAAAAATATTTACTCTTTAGCCACGCCCTTTCTTATACCTCCCACACAATTGCCTCTATCCTAGGTAGGATTAAAATTAAATTTTATAAATGTGGAAGCTTGGATCATGTGACACGAACCTCCTGGCACATTGCACACAAATTATCCTGCCCTACATAAAATTGTGTCCAGTGTGTATTTGAGAATAAGCTGTTTCGTTTGACTTAGCTCCATGAAACTTCGGGGTATTTTGATATCGGCGGAACGATTTTAAGTAGTCCATATAGAAACTTGCACCTATATTGTATTCGTTGATTTAACCTTTAACGTACTATGACAAACTTGTCGATCTGTTGCAATATGTAACCAGGATTTGTTTGATTCCCGGAAAGGCGAAAAAATTCCCGATTCCCGAGAAACTAAAAATGTATACAATTTTATTATGAAAACTCGTTTTGGTTATGAAAACATTATGCGCTTAGTTGTAAGAACAATATATATTTTAATATATTTTATCCTTTAACGTACTATGACAAACTTGCCGATCTGTCGCAATATGTAACTAGGATTTGGAATTTCCCGGCTTGTTTCGATTCCCGGAAAGGCGAAAAAATTCCCGATTCCCGAGATATTAAAAAATTATACAATTTTATTATGAAAACTCGTTTTGGTTATGAAAACAATATGCGCTTAGTTGTAAGAACAATACATATTTTATATAATGAACAATATAATTTCAGTGTCGTCTCAATTATACATTTCATAATATGTTACTGCACTTCTATGTAAAGTCAATAGCTTCTAATCTACCGGTAATATAGGACTCGGCCCGGCCGAAATTAACGCCCTTTTTACTTTTGTATACATATTCAGGCCAGGTTTGTCTGGATATTTCGTAAGTTCGTTTTTTTACTCGGGCATATTTAACTTTCTGTAGCCTTATGTTAGTGGATTTTTTTTTGTCCTCGTTCGGGATATAATATTTGTCAAGTGGGCGACCTCTACCACTTCATATGCCATATGGCACAATGGGAAATTGTCTGACCAGTCGCAATGCAATGGTCAGGAACTCCGCATCCATAGACAGAATAACAACTAACACATAACTTGCGAGAATGTGAATATAGCAAATTCAATGCTTTCAAATACAAAACATAGAACATGCGTCCTACCCTGTATTTGTCCTCCTCTTGCATCCTTGCCATTGGATGACATCCTTTGTTAGTGTATTTACGAACCATGGATTCATTTACATACAACGTTCCTCTATACATATGTGTTTATGTATGCATGCATGCCTGCAAGTATGTACGTTTGTATGCATATGCATTACCAACATCAAAGTAAACATTATAAATTTGAGAAGATTGTAAATAAACTTGAGCTAAAGATGGTATGATATGACAGGCTGTGTCTGTGTGTGTATGTGTGGGTGTTGGGAGTTGGGGGTCTTCGTGGAAGTGCGTGTATGTGCAACCAGTATAAACACAATTGCTTTTGTGTGAACGTCTAAACGCACACACACGCATAAATATATCTGTATGATAAGCAAAACTACCAAGCAACCGCACATTCGTGGGGGGAAGAAATTAAATTGAAAAACAAAGACCATGTTCAAAACATGTATAATTTATGTATGTTATTATCATTGTAAGAATTTGCACATACTACACATACAACATGTTCATACATACACTTGGGAGCAAAATTACACAAAGTTTGTTGGATATGCGTAAATGTTCCATTAGTGTATACTATAAAATAGCTTGAAGAGTACATACAATGTCTGTCTTAACACTTCTTCTACACGATGCACGAAATCTATCTATATATATAAAAGAGTTGCGTTACTGACTGACTGACTTATCATTAACCAGCCCCCAGACCAAACAGCTGAAGCCAGGGTCATGAAATTTTCAGGGTAGTTCCCAAATATGACGTAGACGTCGACTAAGAAAGGGTTTTACGAAATTCGTACTTTTGGGGGTAAAATGGCCAAAAAGGATAAACATCGATCCTTCGTCCTGACTAAACGGCAGTAGCTATAAACATGAAATTCGGTGAGTTCCTTGCAATGACCATGCAGACGAGCTACAAATAGGGATTTTTCGAAATTTGTACATTTAAAGGGATGAGAGGGGAAAAAAGGGATAAAAATGGTACCAACTAAAGTATTACAGCTAGAATCGTGCAATTTGGTATGTAAATTCCTCTGACCATGTAGAAGCGCAGTATAATTGGATTGTGCAAAATTTGTACTTTTTAGGGGGTAGGCGGGACAAAAGGGTTCCAATTTAAGAACTGCAGCTATAGTCGGGAAATTTGGAGTGAAAACTGTGTGTAAAGCGCAATCTAAATGGATTTTTTCGAAATTTTCTTATAGGGGGTGAGCAACAAGGGATAAAAGTAGTACCAACTAAAGTATTGGAGCTATAGTCGTGAAATGTGGTGTGTAAGTTCCACTGACAACGAGAAGCGCAAATCTAAATGAATTTTTCTAATTTTGTACTTATAAACAATGAGCGGGATAAAAATAGTACCAACTAAAATATTTCAGCTATAGTCGTGAAATTTTGTGTTTAAATTTCTCTGACAACGTAGACTTGCAACATAAATGGATTTCTCGAAATGTGTACTTTTAAGTTGCGAGCTGGACAAAAAGGGATAAAAATGGTACCAACTTTAGTATTACAGCTAGAATCGTGAAATTTAGTGTGTAAATTCCTCTGATCATATAGAAGCGCAGTAGTTTGATTTTTCGAAATTTGTACTTTTAAGGGGTGGTGCGCGGGACGAAAAGGGATAAAAATGGCGTACAATCATTTAATTACGTAAGCACGGAACATAAATGGATATTTCAAAATTTGTACTTAAAAGAGGGATACGGGACAACAAGGAATAAATGTGTTACCAAATAAAGTACATATTTTTAGGCGAAGCAAAAACACATTTTACCTATAGTGATTTTTCAAAATGTGTACTTTTTGGGAAAGAAGTGCAAAAAGTTATAAACTGGCTGGCTGAATCTAGAAACATGAGATCGAGGATATAAATGGTTGTAATATTTTGTTCAAAACTTGGTAGAAAAATATAAAAAATATACATACGAAGTAGTTCAGCTAAAATAGTTCATATCGACAAGCACATTCCTTTGACTGTGTGTGAGTGCTAGCTAATAGGAGGTTTCCAAATTACTATTTTAGATTTATCTATATCCACCAAAAGAAAATTAAATAAATACTATCCAAAAACAAAGACGGATAAAATTAACAAATAACTGTCTTTTTCGCGTGCGAAGCAGCGGGTCCTTCTAGTTTCAAATAAAAGATTTGAAAATTAAAATTTGATATTGATATGTAAGTACACAGTAATGTATAGAATAGCATATCGGTTAAGGTTGTACACCACCCTGTGCTAAATATGACGGGTTATGCCCCACCCCTCCCACACAAAAACTACGTAAAATTAAAGCTGTTATAACTTCTATACTGATGATCGCAATATTGTGAAATTTGATATTTAGTAATGCTTTTTTAATGGTTACATTCGCATGGTATATGGGCGATATTGCCACACCCCTTCAGGTACCTCCCACACAAAGTGGCATAAACTTTGGTTACAATAAAACCGATATAACATCCATACGGGTAGTCAAAATCATTTACAATTTGATACTTAACGAGTTAGGAAAAACCAAAGTCGGGCTATATGACTATATATATGACTATATGATACTCTCCACTTTCTATCCGAATACAATTCAATTCGGTAAAAAAGTGAAATCGGGAAAGCTTTTTATATGTTTCCAAATCACAGGCTAATATGACCTGACACAATTTGTCAACTCGAGAAGAATATTTGTATCGGGGCTATATACAAACATGGAATGAAGTGACCCACTTTCAGAATAGGTTCTTCCAGTTCAATTATAACGTGTTATGCTCAATTTGAAGATATTCGGTGAAAATACGTGTTTCTAGGGCTGAAAAATCTGAACCGATCTGACCCATATTCACTATAGGTATTTCTAGTTGAAATATAAGATATTTTGCCAAATTTGAAGAAGATCTGTTAAAATATGTTGTTTTTAGAGCGGAAAAAGTCAAATTGGGGACGAAATTTGTATGAGAACTATATCTGAACTATTTTCACCATAGGTGTTCCTAGTTTAAATATAAGATGTTTTGCCAAATTTGAAGACAATCTAATAAAATATGTGGTTTCCAGAGCGAAAAAAGTCAAATTGGGAGCGAAATTTGTACGGGAGCTATCAGATCCGTGCGCAGGATTTTCCCCTGGGAGGGGGGGGGGGGGTGGGGTTCATCTAGTTTTACAAAAAAAAAAGCAGGTGAAATTTCTATTAATTACTTTAGTCAATTTTCAATGTTCAATTTTTCTCGTGAAGTCTAGTCAGTCTATGGCGCAATGATAAATGCCGTGTAATTACGTGAGCGTTTGGAAACCATTCATATTTCATTACCAGTAATCAGTAATCCACCTTTCAATACACTCAAAGGCGTACACAAAAAGAAAGCAGAAAGTCTACTGAAACAGCAGATTTGCTGCTGAAAAAGGGACAGCAGATTTGTATCTGCTGAGATGGTAAACAGCTGTTTTTAGCAATATAGAAAAAACTTTAAGCACATGTACAGAACCATGTTATACATATTAACAACACTTTTTATTCCCTCCACTAGGGTATTATGTCTTTGTGCATTTGTTTGTAACATCCAAAAGAAAGCGAGATAGACCCTTTTATTAAGTATACCGATCGACTCACTTCACTTTTTGAAACGATTTAGCCATGTCCGTACATCTATTCTTGTAATCAAAGTACAGGTCACAATTATTATCCGATCCTAACAAAAACAGGCATAAGTGAGTTTTGCGGCACAAGGACGAACCCTATTTAATTTGAAGAAAAACGGTTCAGATTTAGATATAGCTCCCATACAAATTTCGCCCCGATTTGACTTTTTCTCCACTAGAAACCGCATACTTTAACACATTTTCTTCAAATTTGGCACAAAACCTTATATCTGAACTGGAAATATCTGTGGTGAAAGTGGGTCAGTTCAGATTTAGATATATCTCCCATACAAATTTCCATTTAACTTTTTCGGCTCTAGAAACCACATATTTCATCGATTTGCCATAGCAATTTGTTTTTCAACTGGAAACATTATTTGGGCAATCGATATAGGCCCCATAAAAATGTCTCTCCCGGTTTTGACTTTTTCCGCTCTATAATCCATATATTTTAACCGGTGTTCTTCAAAATTTTTGCAAAATACATTATATTTCGACTAGAAAAACCTATTGTGATTGTGGGCCACATCTTTTCATTAATACAATCCTCATACAAATGTCCTTCCCGATTCAACTTTTTTCTCTTAATGCATTACAGATTTTGATCTAATTTAGCAGAACACGTTATATTTCAACTGGAAACATACATTGTGAAAGTAAGTCACATCGGTTCATGATATAGTAACCATAAAAAATCGTCCCTGATTTCATTTTTTCCCCGAATTTTATAGTAGCGGGATACAAAATGGAGGGCCTTTCTTTACTTGTTAGACCTTTCTTTACTAGTTATATTTTAATTAACAGCAGCCAATTTTAGCAGACTGCAAACTCTTTAGCAATGCGAATGATGATGTAAGATTGCAGAAAAACTATTGTTATGCCAAAAAAACTGCTGTAATAGCAGAAAAGTGTCTGCGGATAAGCAGCAGACAATCGCTGCTTTTTTTAGTTGCTTGAAAGTAGATACATACATATATATTTTGAAGAAATATTACACAAAAAACGATGATAATGAATGATATGATAATGATAATGAGTTTTGGGGTTTTAATTCTATACTGGGCATGAGAAACAGGATGTTTACTCAAAATCTTTATACACATATTTCGATTAAATAAAAAATATTTCGAAATGTTTCTTCATAATCTTAAATATGTATGTGTAAATTCAAATAACAAATACAGTTTTTTGTACTTGATGAAATGCAAGAAGAAACACCTACAAATTTTAATTCCAAAAAACCAAATAATTGGTATTTTAGAGTTTCGTCTTCATACGTAGATCCAAGTTACTGAATTCGTTATTTCTCTTTTAAATACTACTTGTTACATATATACAAAAATAAAAAATATTAAATCTGAAAAATATTTGACACAAGTGAGAAATATGACACAAATTTTCAGTAAGTTAAAATTCATTTCTTATTGTTTCGCAACTTTAAAGTAGATTTTAAAATAGAGACCTACACGCAGCAGAGAAATATCGCATCGCAAATGTTACATCTTAGCGTTCTACAAACCACGTATTGCACACGGAATATACGAATAGCCACACCATATTATATTTGAACATCTGTTGTGGTGGAATGTGTGGGTCAATGTTTTGATACAGCCCTTATACAAATGTCCAACCCGATTTATATACTCAGAGAGTTTGAATTGTAAGAAATTTAAAAATGCAAATTATATTTTTTAAATTTAAGTATTGTACTTTTTTTTGTATAAGTAAAAATGTCAATGTAAAAAATTCTTAGGTTAGTCCAATAATTTTTCGCAGAAACGAAGAATTTCGTCTCACCAATAGATTTTTACATAATTATTAATTTAGAGGTAAATTACTTTTCAATGATTTCATTCCAATTAGATAGTTAAGCTACGGGATAGCATCAAGCAAATTATTTGCTTTTATTAAGAATGTTTTTAGATTTCATTATGATATCATAGTGATTCTTATCCACACATTTTTAAAATAACTAAAAGATTTTGTTATTAAATTTCCAAACTTTTATTGTAATACACAATTAGAAGTTCATAACATATTGCTCTAGTCAAATGTCAAGAAGTGGTATCGGTTAATTAAAATTAAACTTTTCCGAACAATTTCGTGTACATTAAAAAAATTAGCATTACATAATCTTGAAATTGGCACAATTCGTTTAGTATGTTCGTATATTTCATAACTTTTGTCCTTAATTCGAGAAAGTATCCACTATTTTTTATGTAATTTTCGTGTTGTCATGATTTTACTGCAAAATTACCATTTCAGACAAGTTATTTTAGAAAGAACTTACAAATTCTATATTTTATTACTTCAGAAAGTCTAGAAGGTTTTAAAAAAGTATATGTTCGAAACTTCTCTGGGGGGTTTGAACCCCAAACCCCCACCCTTGCGCACGGCCCTTGGAGCTATATATAAATCTGAACCGATCTGACCCATTTTCACCAAGGGTGTTTCTAGTGGAAATATAAGATATTTTGCAATTTTTGAAGAAGATCTGTTAAAATATCGGGAGTGAAATTTGTATGAGATCTATATATAACCGATCTGACCCATTTTCACCAAGGGTGTTTCTAGTGGAAATATAAGATATTTTGCAATTTTTGAAGAAGATCTGTTAAAATATCGGGAGTGAAATTTGTATGAGATCTATATATAAATCTGAACCGATCTGACCTATTTTCACCATAGGTGTTCCTAGTTTAAATATAAGACGTTTTGTCAAATTTGAAGACAATCTAATAAAATATGTGGTTTCTAGAGCGGAAAAAGTCAAATTGGAAGCGAAATTTGTATGGGAGCTATATATAATTCTGAACCGATCTATCACATTTTCACCACAGGTGTTTATAGTTGAAATATTAGATGTTTTGCTATCTATCGTGGACCTCCTATCTTGTACCTCCCACACAATTGTCTCTATCCTAGGTAATATTAAATTCTTCATAACTTATATACTGGTGCATGGAATCCACTATGATATTTGATCATGTTTTTACAATTGTTTTATAAATGTGGAAGCTTGGATCATGTGACATGAACCTCCTGGCACCTTGCACACAAATTATCCCGCCCTACATAAAATTGTATTCCTTATAACTTCTGCATATAAGTTCTCTGAGAGTGAAGATTACTTGCCGACTGAAGATTACTTGTTCTATGTAACATTATAACCATCTAGCTCTTCGATATAGGGGACTTTTTAGACCCTTTTGAGCAAAAACTGGAGTTTAACGGACCAAAATATTGTAGAAAAATGTTATTGTGAAGTGTGTATTCAGTTTTCCATTTGGTGATCTTTCCTCCTTTTTACAGGACTTTTAATTTCATTTTTTAATAATTTATTATCGTACTTTTCCGATATTAAATAGAATAGAAGAAATATAATAAATATAAATAAATAAAATTTAACTTTTCAAGGGGAATAATTTGAAATCATTGTTAATGCTAAATTAATATAGATAGATGCATGCCATTTTAAGTATTTTTTATCGTCTTTATAAGTCTCACAAAAGTACGGAACTAAATTATTAAGTATTATATATCCTTTGGAAATTAAAAGTCCTGTAAAAAGGAGAAAATATCAACAAACGGAAAACTAAGGACACAGCTTTTCTACAAGAGATATATAGTTTCACGTGTATATAGTCTTATTCAGCTCCAATGAAGAAAGTGTAAAATTGTCGCACGGTGTAATCAACATTTATAAACATTTTTTATAACAAATAAAACTAGTTTAAATTCGCTGAGTTGCCAATTTTGACTAGGGATACTCTCTCATGAAAGTAATTTCAATATATCATAGTCAAATATTTTTCCTATCTATCTCGTTAAAAATTGTTTCAGATTTATGATTAAAAAATGTTTTTGTGGATATTTGTACGATATTTATGGCGGTGATACAATTGTACGATATTTATGGCGGTGATACAATTTGTAAGCCCTTAAAATTACAACTTTCGGAAAATTCCTTGTTATCACTCATCTACATTGTAAGATGAATATATGCACCGAATTTTATGACTCCAGCTCCATTCGTTTGTTTGTTACTAGTTTTAACCCTTTTTACCTGATTTCACCCCCAAAAAGTACGAATTTTAAAAAATATTTTATTGGGCGCGTTGAATCTATAAGAGGAATTTGTGTACCCAATTTCAAGATTCTAGACCCAACCGTTGGGTCATTGCGGTGGTACCATTTTATCCCTTTCAAACCCATTGCCCCTTAAAAGTACGAATTTCGAAAAACTGCCCTTCATATTTGATATCTACGCTGTAAGAGAAATATACACACAAACTTTCAAGATTCTTGCTTCAGCCCTGTTGTTTGTACCATTTTTGTCCCTATTTGCCCCATTTAACCCCTCAAAAGTACGAATTTTTCAAAAGCCCTTTTTTGGAATGTCCTCATGCCGCAAGAGGAATGCCCATACCAAATTTCAAGATTCTAGGCCCAGCTGTTTGGTTATTGCAGTGGTACTATTTTTATCCCTTTTAACCCCTAAAAAGTACGAATTTCGAAAAACTGCCCTTCATATTTGATATCTACGCTGTAAGAGAAGTGAACACACCAACTTTCATGATTCTTGCCTCAGCCGTGTTGTTGGCACCATTTTTACCCCATTTAACCCCGCAAAAGTACGTATTTTTCAAAAGCCCTTTTTATACACTCCACGAGAGTATTATGTCTTTGTGCATTTGTTTGTAACACCCACAAGGAAGAGAGATAGACCCATTATTAATTATACCGATCGACTTAGAATCACTTTTTGAATCGATTTAGCAATGTCCGTCTGTCTGTCTGTCCGTCCGTCCGTCCTGCCATCTATTCTTGTAATCACGATACAGGTCGCTATTGTAGACAGAACCAAATGAAACTTTGCACAACGAAGTTTTACGGGATAAGAACGAACGCTATTTAATTTGAAGAAAATCGGTTCAGATTTAGATTAGCCGATTTGACACTTTTCACTCTTTGGCAAAACATCTTATATTCCAACTAGAAACATCTGTGGTAAAAATGGGTCAGATCGGTTCAGATTTATATATAGCTCCCATACAAATTTCGCTCCCGATTTGACTTTTTCCGCTCTAGAAACCACATATTGTATCATATTGTCTTCAGATTTTGCAAAACATCTTATATTTCATCTAGAAACACCTGTGGTAAAAATGGGTCAGATCGGTTCAGATTTATATATAGCTCCCATACAAATTTCGCTCCCGATTTGACTTTTTCCGCTCTAGAAACCACATATTGTATCATATTGTCTTCAGATTTTGCAAAACATCTTATATTTGAACTAGAAACACCTGTGGTAAAAATGGGTCAGATCGGTTCAGATTTATATATAGCTCCCATACAAATATCGCTCCCGATTTGACTTTTTCCGCTCTAGAAACCACATATTGTATCATATTGTCTTCAGATTTGGCAAAACATCTTATATTTGAACTAGAAACACCTGTGGTAAAAATGGGTCAGATCGGTTCAGATTTATATATAGCTCCCATACAAATTTCGCTCCAGATTTGACTTTTTCCGCTCTAGAAACCACATATTGTATCAGATTGTCTTCAGATTTGGCAAAACATCTTATATTTCATCTAGAAACACCTGTGGTAAAAATGGGCCAGATCGGTTCAGATTTATATATAGCTCCCATACAAATTTCGCTCCCGATTTTAATCTTTTCACTCTAGATAACATATATTACAAGAGATTTTCTTAAAAATTGGCAAACATCTTATATTTCAACTAGAAACACCTGTGGTAAAAATGTGTTAGATCGGTTCAGATTTATAGATAGCTCCCATACAAATTTCGCTCCCGATTTAACTTTTTCCGCCCCAGAAACCACGAATTTTCACCGAATTTCTTCAAAGTGAGCATAACACTTTATATTTGAACTGGAAGAACTTATTGTGAAAGTTAGACACATTTTTCCATGTTTGGATATAGCCCCGATACAAATATTCTTATCGATTTGACAAATCGAACCAGGTCGTATTAGCCTATGATTAGGAAACATACAAAAATTCTTACCGTTTTCACTTTTTTACCGAGTTGGACTGTATTCGGTTGGAAAGTGGAGTGTATCATATAGTCGGCCCCGCCCGACTTTAGCCTTTCCTTACTTGTTTGGAATGTCTTCATGCCGCAAGAGGAATGCCATGTCGGCGGTTTTTAGATCACATCGGAATTTAATTTTGTAGACGATTTAAGTTTCCCAACTCTGGCCTCTTCTTGCAGCATATGGTGTGTTCTGACATATATAGTAAAATTTAATGGCCTACATTTTTTAGAACATTTCATCCCCACCCATCCCCTTTTCGGGGAGTTTTTTACAATTTGTTAAAATAAAGCCAAAAAATGCCGTTATGAGGGGTAGTTGGAGGGTTAATATGTGCTACAAAAATATTCGCCATATCATTATGTACAATGTTGCTGAACATAGCCTATGCCTCAGATGTAGGGAAAACATAGTTTTATACACCGATATGCTGCAAGAAGAGACTAGAGTTGGGAAACTTTAATCGTCTAAAAAATTTAATTCCGATGTGATCTGTCAAAACGCCGACATACGTATATTTTTTTAGTCTCCTCTTTCAGAATTTATTGTCAGAACCCCGTAATTTTGGAAAAAGTTTGAAATTGTTGTACATGTAATATATATAAATAAAATATCAGTACCAATTTGGGCATTTAAACAAGAAATTATTTATTAAGTTTTTCATTTAGCTCTTGGTAATTCTATACCGTTATCACGTTTACAATAGATTACTGTGGCATTCTCGTTCATATGAGGATTATTATTACGAAAATTGTATAAACATTACCTTTTGCTTTGCTTTGCTTTATTGAATTCGATGTCCTTAATACAATATTTAAATGCGCTTAAGAGCTAACATTAGTCATTCTTACATTTTTACTAACATACTTAAAGTATTTTTCTAGTACTATATATTCTAACGTTTATATGTTGTAGTTATACATACATGTCACTTATACTAAATCTATAATATAATATAAACATTACCGCAGTTTTGAACCGCAGTGTTTACAGATGTGAATGCACAATACCAGACGGGTGTGTGTGCATTACTAACGAGTACAAATTACAAAGCGTTTGTCTTTTGTAGTTTACAGTTTGTTTATAAGTTTAGAATTTATTGTCAATATTATTACTTTTGTTATTGAAGTATGCATGTAACTAAGTCAATGAACAGTGACCCTAAGCGGTAACATAATCGATGAAAAAACCCAAAAATGATTCAAAATATTGTGTATTGGTCTTTTGAACTACTTCCCAAAGGGACAATGAACACCAGCAGGACGATGGAAGGGTGAAACAGAGTAATTATTTTACTTTTATAGGTAGTTAACATAACCAGGATACAAATTTGATACAAAAATTGTGTCATTACTCGAAAAAATAGTACCCTCCAAAATTCGGCTGAAACTGACTTACTGGGCAGAGAGGACAGATATCGGACCTGGAACTAAAAATGGTTTGGTTTTTCCATGAAAACCCAATTTATTGGAGATATTAATGCTTCAAGAGGGCCTGTGATATATTAGTGTATATATTTTGACAGTAAAACTTTTTAGTTAAGGAAAAATAATAATAACATTTATTATTTAACGAAAAATATTCTGTTGTACGTAAACTTTTTTGACCCTTTTTTGGGTCAGTCCAAGAATTTAGCTTTATTTTCATCATTTTAATAATTAAAATCTATCGATTTTTCTTGACGAACTTTATCTTTAGATGTGTTTCCTTTTTTCACTTTGAGACTTGTAATTGGTAAATATTGGGAGATATTTAGAAAATTCTTCTCTGTACGTAAACTTTATGTATGGATATGGGTTTAAACAAGTTTCCAATTATTTATTATTACCGATTATTGTAATTTATATCAAATATTCCATTTTTATTGTTTAGTAATACTAATTTAATTAAATTTTATGTAAATTTATTATTTTCAATTCTTGCTAACAAATTGGGTTGCTCCGTTACTCACCACTGTTAATAAAGGTTAGTTGAGATTGTTAGAGTATTAGTAGCAAGCGGAAGCAAACCGAAATTGAGTTGAAATTTAATTAAACCATTGGTGTTTATCCTGTTTATTACAGCATCCGTATCACAAGATTGTGATATTTGGCGCTTCTTCGAATGTTCATTTTTTGGTGGATTTTTTCAAGAAACAATTTGTCATATCAGGCAAGTGTACCTGTTTAACTTCATTTGTTCGATAAATTTTAAAGATTTTCGAATTTTCAAAAAGTAAAAGTAAGAGTTATTTAATTACTCAAGAAACTCTTAATTTTGAAGATGTTAGTATAAAATACAAATTTTACTATACTAAACCCCATCAACAATTATATCTGTCAGTTTGTATGAGAAATATTACTCTAATCACAGTTGGTGAAAATGACCGTAAAACATTAAGCTAGCCGCTTATTACCCGTTTATCATTTTAGCTTTGTAGTTCTAAAAAAATTAAGATAACAAAATTTATTGATTCTAGTATATGTAGTTAGCTCTTTTCATTAATCAAAATAATCTTGATATTTTATCTGACAAATACTTTTACACTGGAAAATCCGCTTGTGGTAAATAAAACACACCTATTGTTACTTTACTTACAAGGACCAAAATTGTTTTAATTTTTATATTTTAAATGGAACCATGCTCCATCTTTACTTCGAACCACTGTAACAGTTTGCATATAATTATAAAGTAATGTTTGGTATTTCTAAAATCCTGTGGCACTAACGTAGTTATACACGTGCGTGTGTTTGGCATATTGTATGTATGTATATGTTAATACTAAATATTGCTGCAAGTGTCTGTTAATTGTACTCACTAAATGATGAAATTCTTCGGTTGCTCCAAAGAGGACATACCTATACAAAAATCTGAACCATTATAACATAAAGTACTTTACTGCAAATAACATGTATATAATTGTTCAACCGTCCATCGATTGATCAATCAGTATCTGTGAGTTATTTAGCCTGTTTCGATAATTTTCACATAGGAATATATGATGGGCATCTTCTGCACCAAGTAAAATAAGGTGCTTGCTAATTTTTTCACTATTTCTAGTGACCAGTGGACATGCTCTAGCTTAGGGTATCTGGAAAATAGAATAGATTAATTCCAATATGGAAATCTGGGTATCATTATTGAAATCGGGGACATAAGCAATTGGTCTTATAAAATTCGGTTGGTAGATCGTCGATGCCTATAGTCTTCCCACTTTAAAGTTGTGAGATAGCATCTGATATCTTTTGATATTTCGTTCCGTGAAGGAGGATTTATACTGATTGTTTTGGGTATATATATATAAATAATATAAATTTGGGGGTCGTTTTATAAATGTAATAGGCTTTATATCAATATATATATTTCTGAACGATTCTGACATATACAACATACATATGTATTTTTAATTTTGAAATTTAAAATAAGCTGAAGCTTTTCTTAACATCATTTTTTATGTATGCAGATATATGATTCAGTCGATGGAACAGATCAAAATTGGGATTATTATATCGCATTTAATAGTAACACTGTCCAACAACATTTTTGAAACAGTGTAGCGACTCTGAAATTCTGAAAGAGCATGTTGAGTAGATCATCTTTGTAGAATAAACTTATAGTCCTACTGGTCTGCATCACTTTATACAGTGGGTAAATTTTTAATGTTTTGTAATATGTTGCGGAATTTTATGAGGATCATTTTTGTGGAATATCTTAACCCTCTAACACCTTTCTTTATGGGTCAATTTGACTTTTTTCGAGAAAATCGTAGAAAGCCCTTTCAAAAAGACACATTAAAGTATTAAAATATTAAAATAAAAATTGCCGGAAAATTTCAGTGGGGGTCACCAAAGGCACTAAAGTTGTAAATAAAGTTCTTCGCGCTTAAAAAGCAAAATTGCACGCCAACTTATACAAAAAAATTACTGAGGTTAAAATTCGTCTATGCTTTTGTAAGCTCTAACTTTGTCGATGAAAAATATTGATATTTCGGTAGAGCTCAGTAAACAAAAACCAGTAAGGAAAGGCTAAAGTCGGGCGGGGCCGACTCTATGATACACTCCACTTTCAATCCGAATACAATTCAATTCGGTGAAAAAGTGAAAACGGGAAGGTTTTTTGTATCCTGTAAATGTATGTGTTTGACAAAAAATTTTATATCGGAAAGGACATTTGTATGAGGATATATTGAAACCTGGAACGAAATAGGTGAAATATAAAATGTATAGTTTGGCCAAAATCGGGTTAACTTATGGGAGCAACATTTGAATTTGGGCTATATTTAAATCTGAACCGATCTTACCCACTTTCACCATAGTTTTGTTTAGTTAGATTATAAGATGTTGTGCGAAATTTAAAGAAAATCGGGCACAATATGTGGCTTTTAAAGCGGCAAAAGTCAAATCGGGAGCGACATTTGTATGGGGGCTATATCTAAATCTGAACCGATCTTACCCAATTTCTGCATAGTGTGTCTAGTTGGATTATAAGATGTTGTCCCAAATTTAAAGAAAATCGGGTACAATATATGGTTTTTAGAGCGCAAAATTCAAATCGGGAGCGACATTTGTATGTTTAGCCCGCTTTAGCCACAGGTGTTTCTGGTTAGATTATAAGATGTGCCAAATTTAAAGAAAATCGATTAGAATATGTGGCATTTAAAGCGGAAAAAGTCAAATCGGGAGCGACATTTATATGGGAGCTATATCTAAATCTGAACCGATCTTACCCAATTTCTGCATAGGTGTTTCTAGTAAGATTATAAGATGTTGTGCCAAATTTAAAGAAAATCGAGAATATGTGGTTTCTACAGAGGAAAATGTCAAATCGGGAACGACATTTGTATGGGGGCTATACCTAAATCTGAACAGTTTTGACCTATTTTCACCATAGATGTTCTTAGTTTAAATATAAGATGTTTTGCCAAATCTGAAGAAAATCTGATACAATATGTGGTTTCTAGAGCGGAAAAAGTCAAATCGGGAGCGAAATTTGTATGTGAGCTATATATAAATCTGAACCGATCTGTCCGATATTCACCATGGGAGTTTCTAGTGGGAATAATAGATGTTTTTACATATCTGAAGACAATCTGATACAATATGTGGTTTCTAGAGCGGAAAAAGTCAAATCGGGAGTGAAATTTGTATGGGAGCTATATATAAATCTGAACCGATCTGACCCATTTGCGCCATGGCTGTTTATAGAACAAATATAAGATATTTCGCCTAATTTGATGAGGATCTGTTAAAATATGTGGCTTCTAGAGCAGAAAAATTAAAATCGGGAGCGAAATTTGTATGGGGGATATATATAAATCTGAACCGATCTGACCTATTTTCACCGTAGGTGTTCCTAATTTAAATATAAGATGTTTTACCAAATCTGTAGACAATCTGATACAATATGTGGTTTCTGGAGCGGAAAAATTCAAATCGGAAACGAAATTTGTATGGGAGCTATATATAAATCTGAACCGATCTGACATATATTTACCATGGTTGTTTCAAGTTGAAATATAAGATGTTTTGCCAAATCTGAAGACAATCTGATACAATATGTGGTTTCTAGAGCGGAAAAAATCCAATTGGGAGCGACATTTTTATGGGAGCTATATATAAATCTGAACCGATCCAACACATTTTTACCACAGGTGTTTCTTGTTCAAATATAACATGTTTTGCCAATTTTAAAGAAAATCTGTTCTAATATGTGGTATCTAGAGTGAAAAGAGTCAAATTGGGAGTGAAATTCGTATGGGGGTTATATCTAAATCTGAACCGATTTTCTTCAAATTATATTCGTCGTTGTACCGAAAAACTTCTTTGTGCAAAGTTTCATTTGGTTCTGTCTACAATTGCGACCTGTATCGTGATTACAAGAACAGATGGACAGACGGATGGACGGACATTGTTAAATCGACACAAAAAGTGATTCTAAGTCGATCGGTATAATTAACAATGGGTCTATCTCGTTTCCTTTTGGGTGTTAGAAGAATGATTAATAACTATTCTTAAAATTAAAGAGAAAATCCGTTTTTTCGCTCTGAAAAGTTATGTTTTTGTTCATAGCCACTTCTGAATATAAGCCCTCCTTATGATAAAAAGGTTTTCTAAATTCACTTTTCACAATTTTTGACCTTACAGCCAACATTTATCATATTTCATTCTTATTTGATAACTGATAACCTGTTAACTATTTTCACTATGTTTATCCCTTGTGTCCAGCTTCGGCCTAAAAAGTAAAAAATCGAAAGCTCCATTATATGCGCGACGTAGTCAAAGAACTTACACACCGTCCCACAGAGGGACGATGTTCTGCTCCTGTTGCCCCTTAAAAGGAATACAAAGTTCCAAAGGATAAAATTTTTTAAAAATTATTTTTAATACTTATGCACATCATATGATACCGGTGTAAATGCCAAATCAAAGAAGAGGATATGTGCTAAAAATTTGTAGCTTCTATATGTATATGTTTAATAGAAGCAACCATTTAAAGTGTTGTCACTTAAAAAGCATAAATGAAAAACTAAAAACGCCAGGCGACTCCATTTTGCCTTTAGTTTCATATGTATATCATTCGGTTCAAGTGTAACGACTTTTTTAAAAATGGTCGTACTGTGGTTTAAATTGTTTAAATTGCTCTAGAATTGGCAGTAAATTACTTACCGTCGTCGCCCGACTTTAGCCTTTCATTACATGCTATTGTAGATGGATGTTTATAAATTTTTTGTGCATTTTGGAATCTCAGTCTGTCAATTCCTTTTCATGGGAGTAGTTGTTTCATTTAGTAGCTATAAGGGTTAAGGAATTTAAAAAACATTGTTGACTTAAAGGTAGTGCAACTGGAAAAGTAAATAACACATGTCGTATAATAAAAATGTTTCAAAACAACAAATTTTGTTTTTTGAATTAATCTCCATTTTAGGAGATTTCAATCCTCTGCACGTCCTTCTTAAAAATATGAATTTCGAAAAATCTCTTCTTATCTCATCTCTAGGCTGTAAGTGAAATAAACACACAGATACGATTCTAGCTTCACCCACGTTGTTGGTACCATTGAAGAGTACAAAAGTTAAATTGGACAAAAATGGCCGTTTTTTCTGATCTTATCTGACTCAAAGGTCTCCTTTCCTCTTTCATCCAATTGTGTTAGGCTTTTCGATTTTATTTGTATTTGTTATGGTACTGGTTCTATCGATGAACTCAAAGTACGTAGCAAGTGTTGCAGTCGATTTTAGATTTAATAAAAAAGAATTGTTAATTTCATTTTTCCAACAAATATAAATACATTAATGCCAGGGGCAATCCCAATATGCAACAACCGTGCTAAGTGACAGGTGACATTTATAGCCGCTGGACGTAGAAGCTTTTAAAAGTTAACTTTTTTTGAACATTTTGGATTATTGTTTTTCTTATCTGCTAAATGCTGATATGGAAAAATGTTTGTATATCTAGGAGCCCATCGCAATCGTCCTTTAGGATATGATATCCCGTTTAATGATTGTTTGCCAAGACCGTTGGCCTTCTGCTTAAAGCACTAATATTTATGGACCATTTGTTTTCATTATACCTCTGTGAATCAATAAGCTTCCCTTTTCTCTATGTAGCCGAATGATTTCACTTCAAATGGAACATACAATGGTCGAAGGAGCCAACAAACAATCACATATAAATTTATTTGTTCCCGATAGAATTCCAATGACGGTACGACTAAATGTCTCGTTTTTGTATTTTGTAAAAGCGTTTACATTGCTGTTGCGACCAAATGGTATTTTCTTTTGTTAATTTGTTATTTGCTGATTAAAGTTGTTTTTCTGTTTGGTTTGATTCGGTTCTGTTCTGTTCTGTTCTCTTCTTGTTTTTGTACTGGTCTCCGCTGTTGTCATCGGCATTTTGCTATGATGGTGGCTCCTAATACAAAAGACTGATTGAGTTGACCGGAAACCGGATATTTTTGTATTGGCATTTCAATGCTATTTCTTGTTCTTTGCTATCTCTCTTACTGCGAAATTTTAATAGTCTCCAATACACTCATACACATCGAAGCGAAGAAACTGGAGTTTTTTATGCTGTTGGTTTCTTTTTATGAAATTGATTTCTTAGTTACAAAGTACGAATGGTCGAAGAAGAAGAGAGAAGTAAATTGATTATCAGGGGATTTATTGAAATGTGTAGAAATGTTGTAGAATTTTTTGCTTTTTAAGAAAATGAAATGAAAAAAAAAACGCAAAGTTAGGTTTTATTTGCTAACGAGGGTGGATATCGAAGCTCAACGGGATTACGAGAATATTGGCTTAGATACAACTGCGGCTGCATTTCACATAAGTACAGCTGTAACGGTAATTGTTGATAGGAATTTTACGGATTGTTAGACAATGTGGAACATTCGATATTCGACCAAGCGAGCAACGTGCAAATTTCATGTTCATTGTCAAATTTGTTGATTGTGTGCTTCATGAACTGGTGAACAGCACTACTGAATGATGCCTTTATTGTAAGGAATAACAATGGTAGCTTTTCTAAATACATACACTTAGCTGCGATAATGGCGGCGTTACATCCGCCTACCTCACATGTAATGTAAAATTAAAAGTCCTCACACAATTCTTACTTTAATCTATATATATAAATGAATCGGTGTTTGTAAGTTTGTTCTTTATAATTGCATAAACCACAGGACCGATCTTCTTAAAATTTTCACAGTATGTTTATGCTGAACCGGTGGTGAAAAAAAAAATATTTTGAGTGGGCGTGGCACCACCCATACAAATTGGGGATTTATTCGTTTTTTATAAATTAGCATATTTGGAGTACTGTTGCACCGAGAGTCTTGCATTTTGGGAAAGTTAATTAATTATTATTCTGCACAGTTGTGCCAAAAAATGGACGGTTTTGAAAAATTGAATATTTGAATTATTGAATATTGTCAAAAATGGGCGGTATTGAAAAAGTAGGCGTGGCACCACACATACGAAGTTAAAACATATTATTGAATATTGTCAGTACTATGACACCTAGAGTGCTCAAATTATGTGTAAGTGTAATATGGAATTAAAACCGGTTTTAAAGTATATTCGACACCGGATTCTTATATTGTAACCTGCTCAGACAATATACCAATGGGCGGGATTTTATTGATGGGAAATTTTTGATTTGAATTTTGTAAAATTATACGTTTTCTTTGTATTTTCTTAGCACAATAGTAAATAAAGGTTACAAAAAAAGAAATATTCATTCGTCAAAAGCTGACTTAAGTCAAGAAAACGGAAATTATATTATTTTTTTGTTTTTGTGTTGTTTGATTATTGAACAATTTGATTGATTTTCTATGCGTTTTGACTGTAGTACATTCGAATTCCAGCTATACGATTAAGTAAGTTCTTCTTACGTAGGAAGTTTTTTGTTTTGGTAATGGAAAGGAGAACAATAACACTCAACCTAAAATCTATTTGATTTTTGACATTTCTTTCTTTAATCGCCGTAAACTAAAGTTTTGTTCTTCAATATTCTCCATGGAACATATCCATTTCTTTAGTATTTCAGTACCTTGATTATAAATGGGGTGGGTGGGGGTTCAGCTAGTATTTAATATATCTTAGATTAATTCCATGTGAATCGAAACAGAAATTTTCCTTGGATTCTCCGATTTTAATGAATATTTTGTAAGTTTGTATTTCTGGTAAACAAAGCTGCATTTCCCGCTTTTCAAAAAAGATGAGATTGTAGACACTAGGGTGGATTGAAAATCAGGAATTTTGCCATAAGGTAATTTTGAAAAATTCGTACCTTTTTTATGGTAGAAGATACATTCATTTTTTGCAGAACTCACGATTGTCACTATTTCTGCTATAACAATTTGGTAGCCTCAATTTTCCAGCTCTCCTCTTAAAGGGAAACATTTTGAAAAATCTAGCTTGGTTGGTACACTTTTTAACGGCTCGAAAAATCCATTCACATCCCGCAATGTAGGTCTACACGATTAGAGGAATTTACACACCGAATTTGAAACTGCAAAGAACAAATTTCGAAAAATTTATTAGTATTGAGCGTCTACGTGCCCAGAGAATGAATGGGCACCATTTTTATCCCTTTTTGTCCCACTTCCCCGTGGTTTACGTGACCGCTCTTAAGGGAACGTTAAGTTTGAAGTAAAAATCCGTTATATTGCGCTTCTTCGTGGTCAGAGGAGTTTACGCAGATAATTTCACGATTCTAGCTACAATACTTTAGCTGGTACCATTTTTATCCCCTTTTGTCACCCCTTAAAAGTGCACATTTAGAAAATTACACTTATATTGCGCGTCTACGTGGTCGGAATTTCACGATTGTAGCTGCGATTTTTTCCCGCCACTCCCCCTTAAAAGTACAAATTTCGAAAAATCCATTTATTATACGCTTCTACTTGCCAGAGGAGTCTACACAGCAAATTTCACGATTCTACTTTCTAAACTTTAGCTGGTACCAATTTTATCCCACTTTTTCCTTAAAAGTACAAATTTCGAAAAACTTTTTGGCTCGGGTTTGCATGGTAAGAGTAAGGCACACGCCGAATTTCATGTATCTAGTAATTGCTATTTAGTCTGGACGAAGATTCAATGTTTATCCCCTTTTTGTCCCATTTCACCCCCTAAAAGTACGAATTTCGTAAAACCCTTTCATAATCCGCGTCTCCGTCAGATTTGAAATGTTCAACCGTTTGGACTGGAATCTGTTCCCATGGGAACTGTAAATCCTACAGCCTTACAGATAGGGATAGGGATCCAACAACTTTCACTGGAATTTTTATTTCCCAGTCATTGTTCGTTTGGAAATTTGTAGCATTTATCAGTCTGCAGATGAATATCTTGAATATTCTTCGTGTCTGACTTTTGAGATACATTTTCTACTAAATTATTTTCTTTCGTCTCATACTATCGCTTAATTTCTTGGTATGTATACTCATATGTCCAATAACATGCTAAAAGCAAACCAGCATTAACTTCCTTATATATATTCTTCCTGGTCAATAACCATTAAACACGCATCATTTACCACTTGCCTCAATAAACATCATTACGATGTTTTGACCATGATTATGGGTGGGTACTGGACAGCTTTCGAATAATTTTACATGCTAAATTATACATATGTACATATGTATGCATGTAAATAACTGCAAATGTTGTGCTATGGTATTAGCAAAATTATGTTTATGACAAAACCATAATTGTGCAACACACAATTCGTACAGACTGGGTTTTGTGTGGTATTTTTCGGTTCTTCTAACATGCGATAGCCAGTGAAGTAGTCATAACAATGGGTCTGGCTCCGAAAAAACAATTCCCCTAAAATATATATAAGTTTTTTTTATCGCCTCACAGTGGTTTAGAATCCAAATCCATCCAAATTTGTAGTTCTGTGAAAACCCAAAGTTGGACAAGGACCCAAAGATTTTGAAAAACAGGCAATCATGTACAATATTGACTACTTTTCGTATTTTAAAGAAAAGCAAAATCTTTTAATATTTTTCGTATTACAGATATTCAACTTTTTCAGATTTTGAAATTGAAATTTGTTTATTTGTTTTATTACAAATTGTGTTTTATTAGCTTCAATCTTAATCTTGGCTGTAAAAAATGTGTAATTCACGTTTTGAAACAAAAAATTAGATCTTATGCAGTAAATGTATCCTATCTTTCAAGGGTGCAATTTCGTGTAGGCTAAATTTACCCTGAATAAACGGGGAACCCTTCATCCTTTCTAAGTATGTATTTTATTCTTCAAAGGCTTTCAAAGGAAAAGTTTTATGTTGGTCCAAAATCATAAATTTTTCAAAAAGGGTGTTTAAAGGGTGTTACAACAATCTTTATTTGACAAAAACATACCTTAATAAAGCGAAGAAACCACAATTTCTAATAAAAAATGAGAGCAAAATCTCTTAAAATGTGTGAGAAACAGTTCGACAAATTAAAAGAAAAAGAAATTACGTTTTTTAAATGTTCATAATCTGAAAAAGGCGAAGTATGAAAAATTAAAATTTTTTTCTGCGCATTATGAATAATTCGTAAAATTATGTAAAAACATAAAAACTAAAAATTACTTTTCCTTAAAATCGAAAAATACGAAAATTAGTTAACTTTGGTCTACTTTCTAAAATATATCCGATAGCGCGATTTGCAATGTTTATATCTCAAAGTAATCTTTGGGTTAAAACTGTTTACTAAAACAAAAGTTATTGAATTTTGGCCGATGGAATTTGCAGTGTTTGCATTATGGTTCCAAATATGACGTTACTTGGCGAAATGTCATTTTTTTGTCATTTTGTAATTTTTTATTAAAATTCAAATCAGTAGAAAAATAAATTTGTTGTTGTAATACGTAATTTATCGGTTAATAGCAAGTCATGGAAGTTGAAATAGTGTTTTATGACACATTCTAACATGGACCACTAGTTTAGAGTTTTGTGCCAAAACGGATGTAGAAAAAGTTCTTGTGAATGACCTAATCACGGCGCTCGTAGGTATTATCGCATCGTAAGAATTGTCTTTTAAACTAGATATTAATATTTTGATATATTTACGAGCACTATCATTTATGCTCCACAAGGAGTTAAATGGGATATTTATGATGATGGTGATCACTGTGCAAAATATCTTTGCAATCGGTGCTTAATTGTAGTTTTGGCATTCATTTCAAAGTTTGGCACGGTCGAGGTTACCATTCTTGGAAGGTCAGCCAGTCCCACTACAGTTCCACAAATTTTGCAAAACAAAATTTCGTCGAAATATAGTTTTCCATTTAAAAGTTACAGAGCTAACTCTAAAAAATCAATTTGGAACCACTGTGCGTCGCAATGATTTTATCCCATATCAAAACTCGAACCTACATTGTATGAGCGATTTTCACCCGTTCCACTTTTACTGTATGTGTTCCTTAGCTGAAATGTAACATGATGTGCAAAAATTTGATCCAGATGCAATTTATGCGGATTCTGGATCAGTCATAGAGTATATTAAAAGAATAAATCTGGTCCGAAATTTAACCAAAAAACAACCTCTTGACAAATGGCACAGCAATTGCTATCTGTTCTTTGATCATAGGTTTTAGGGTCTAGCTTGATTATTTTTTACAAACATTTGGCGTGAAACTAACTTACAATAACCTTTTCCATGCTGTGGTTTAGCAGCTATGGACCGATAATTTGTAAATTTGTCTTACTAGATAATTTTTAGATTGACTACTATATTTGCACATTTGAAGTAACCAACATATACCAACATCGCATCTTAAAACGTTAAAACTCATGCATATCATATCAAAAATATATTAACTAAAGATATTATTAATTAATTGTTGAAACCTCCATGCCTCATAAAGAACTCATATATATATCTATAAGATTACTATAATTTAGATAGTAATGAAAAGTACGTTAAATAAGTTAATAAAAAATGGACATTCAAGGATACAGACGTTTTAAATTTTTGAAGTCTTTGAAAAAACTTACGACACTTTTCTCTAAGTTTCCCAAAGAGACGATGAAAAACATTTCAGGCAATAAGCTCAACTTTGGATCTCTGTAAAACTCGAACCAAGTACAAAGTAGACTTAAGACAAATATCATATAACTGTGAAGAACGAGCAGAATGTATGTGTCAACAAAATCGAAGAAGGTTAAAATCCACACTCGGTCGAAATCTCTGCCATCATTCTATTCTGATTTTAACCTATTATCCCGGGCTACTTTTTTGGGAATCTGTAATAAAACAGACCAGATTTATTACAGATTCTCTACTTTGCATCCGTAAATCTATTTTGCAAAAGTTGACAAAATAATCACCCTAATGTACACATACAATATTCCCTACAAACATTATTTTATATTTGTATATACTGTACCCTTGCGGCTATTTTAATTTAAAGACCCATTAAGACCGAAGTTACAGTCCTAGATTAGCACGACAAACTATAACTTTGCCCCAAATTATTTCAATTGCGTTTAATTGAGGGTATCTCAAAAGAGAAACCATGAATTCAGAAAACAATTCATCCAATCTTCGGTGACGGGGAGCATTGTCGAAACAAATCTCTGATATTTTGACAAATATAGAGTGGAACGCATTCCCTGGCGGAGGATATTAAAGATGACACCCTTTTACATACTTGTTTATGATAAAATTGTATCGATTTATTTATGATAGTTTTCTAATATACAAATGTTTGTGCGCATACACAAATACATGCACATATTTCTACGTACTTGATGAAACTACAAAATTTGTCCATTTATTGTGATTTATCATAAATTTTTCCCCCCTTCTCCCTTACTGAGCTCAATTGTAGTCGATTCGGCACAAATATAAATGAATACTGAATGAGTTATTCGAATGTGTTCCAAATAGTATCATCAAAAGGGCGTAATATGAAAATATCATTACCGCATCTCATACTACTTCAGCATTCACTATTGGATGATATATGAGTATTCTATTGGACATGTTCGCATAACGGAAGGAAACATAAAATATATGTGGGTGGGTATATGCATCATTGGGTACTGAAAAACGTTTTGTGGCGAGAGGATCTCATGGGAAGTATATTGCAGAGCTGATTATGGGAATGTCAAACTTTTCTTTTTTCGTTAGTACATTTGTCTCTGTTTTTGTCCAATATGGAATTCGATTGCAGTGTTATGAAGAGAGCAAGAAAATATATTTGTACAATAAAGCCAGATTCTTTTTATAACCTCCACTAGGGTATTATGACGTTGTGCATTGGTTCGTAATACCCAAAAGGAAACGAGATAGACCCATCGTTTATTATACATATCGGCATAAAATCACTTTTTGAGTCGATTGAGCAATGTCCGCTTGTCTGTCCGTCCTTCTATTCTTGCAATTAAAGTACAGGTCGCAATTATTGTCCGATCCGAACAAAAATTGGCACAAGTAAATTTTGTGGTCCAAGGACTGGCGTTATTAATTTGAAGCAAATCGGTACAGATTTAGATATAAACCCCATACAAATGTCGCTACCGATATGACTTTTTCCCGCTCTAGAAACTCCATATCTTACTCGATTATCTTTAAATTTGCCAGAGAACATTATAATTCAACTAGAAACATCTATGGTGAAAGTGAGTAAGATCGATTTAGATATAGCTCACATATTAGTTTCGCCCAGAGTTACAAGCCGACCCATAATTATCGGCGGCGGTGGCTTTCGGCTGATTTGGCGGCTCGTTCTGTCATCCGATCACCCCTATTTATTTGACAATTTTTGGATGCAAGTAGTTCAAAATGCTTTAATATTAACCAATCCTCCCATAATTTAATCCCATATAATTATTTTTGGGAGTGCAAATCCATTCCCAAAACTTATAATATGGACGAATTTAATAAATATTTTTGCAATTACAGCTTTTCATGTGAGGCATATTTGACCAGACATCTGGAATATCATAATCCTCCCAAAGCTCTACCTACTTTGGCACACTAAAGAAGCACAGTAGAGGTGCTGTTGTTTATTGGTTTTTATAGGAACACAGTTCCATGCTGGAACTGACTTATATAAATGCGACTTTCAAATCAAAATACAATCATACTACTTTCTATAAACGTCATCATAGTGGGATACCAAATTCAAAGAAAGATCCATATATTTCACAGTAGTAGGTTGTCTATGTCGACAGTTATATTTTCTTTTGTAATTTTAAGTGGTTTGTCTATTTTGGTTGTAAAATTGGACTGAGTTAGAACTCCGTCAAATATCGGCGGCGTGGTTGAAGTCGATATGAGTCGATGAAATCGGCGGCGTGCTTGAAGTCGATCTGAGCCGAAGAAATCGGCGGCGGCGCGGCACGTGCAGAAACATGCGGCGGCGGCGGTTTATCGGCTTAAAATCGGTCGGCTTGTATCTCTGAGTTTCGCTCTCAATTTGTCTTTTTCCGCTGTATAGACCACATATGTGCCAGTTAGAACGATATAGGTCTAAGTCAAAAATCCCAAAAATTGAGATATGTCAATTTTTCTATTTACTTTGATAAGATCTCTAATTTAAGAAGTTTTATTTTTGACATTTATAAAAAATGTACCCTTACAATGACATTTCTCATTTTATGCACACCAAAATGGTCCATGTCATACTATCCACTAATATTTATATGTGGTGATGTAAACAAACATCCTATAAATATATATTAATTTATTTTTTTGAAATAAAATAATTTGTGTTTTCTTTAATTTTTGGTAAGAAAATATTACTTTTGCGAAAAAAATATAAATTGTGTGTGTTCAATTTTCAGAAGAATCAAAGTGGTCAGTGCGTCATCTGAAAGTAGTGGTTTCCTTAGAAGTAGCAACAGTGTCGACATTCTAAGAAAAAAATGTTGTGCTTCGGTGGAAAAATATTTTTCAATTGACTCAAACATAAACCATTGTATATCTCAGAACGGATAAAGTGGGACTTAGACCACTATCATTCTAACTGGCACATATGTATTACCCATGCAAAAATATTTTTTTCCCAAAATGAGAGTACATATGAGCCACTTAGTATGCAAGTGGTCTAAGTCACATATTATCCGTTTCGAGATATGCAATGGTTTGCGTTTGAGAAAAATATTTTTCCTCCGAAGAACAAAAATTTTTTCTTAGAATATATACAACTATTATATCGAATTTTTACAAACAATCGAAATCTGTTCGTAAATATTTTATTTCAAAACAGAATTTAAACAAGTAAGGAAAGGCTAAAGTCGGGCGGGGCCGACTATATAATACCACTCCCTGCGTATGTACCTCGCTTTGATTACTAAACCCAGGTATTTCATGGGAGCAATTTTATGTAGTTCATATAAATTATACATCTACTATAAATTCATCTTTAGTCATATTTAACGAATATGGTTAATAATATGGTAATTGATCCAATTATCCGACAGACAAATACAAATTATACAGTAGTAATAGGACAGACATTTCAAAAGGGGGCCGATAACAACATTCTGGGCCTGGTCCAAAACATGGGCCTATATATTTCTCATTCACTGTAGGTATTCCTAGTTCCAAGATCAGAATGGACCCCATTTGGGTTATACCAAAGTATGGACATATGGGCATCACCCAAACAATGCTCATTACAATTCAATTCGGTTTTAAAAGTGAAATCGGGAAATCAGCATAGGTGTTTCTAGTTCGATTATAAAATGTTGTGCCAATTTTCAAGAAAATCGGGTACAATATGTGGTTTCTAGTGCGGAAAAAGTCTAATCGGGAGCGACATTTGTATGGGGGCCATATCTAAATCTGAACCGATCTAACCCGCTTTCATCACAGATGTTTCAAGTTCGATTATAAAATGTTGTGCCAATTTTAAAGAAAATCAGGTACAATATGTGGTTTCTAGAGCTAAAAAAGTCAAATAGGGAGCGACATTTGTATGGGGGCTATATCTAAATCTGAACCGATCTTACCCAATTTCTGCACAGGTGTTTCTAGTTGGATTATAAGATGTTGTGTCAGTTTTAAAGAAAATCGGGTACAATATGTAGTTTCAAAAGCGGAAAATGTCAAATCGGGAGTGACATTTGTATGGGGGCTATATCTAAATCTGAACCGATTTCCGATGGTCCTTGGCCAGAAAAAATAAATTCTGCCAAGTTTCATGACAATCGGACAACAATTGCAACCTGTAGAGTGCGAACAAGCTTAAATGGACAACAGACGGACGGACAGACGTCGTTAAATCGACTCAGCTGGTGATTCTAAGCCGATCGGTATACTTAAAGGTGTGTCTAGCTTGATTATTTCGTGGTGTTACGATCATTTGGCGCGAAACTAACTTATAATACCCTGGTGTAGGGTATAAAAATGAATATGCATTTCGCATATTTGCAGATTCTTCGTCTAGAAACTTTATATTGAAATTATCTGAATCACTTAAAATTGACATTACCCAGCAAAAATCTTGGAAGTGGTTCAAAGTGAATGACATTATAATTACTCCTAAATCATGCATCCAAGCAAATTCATTCAAAATAGTTTCTCAAATGCAAATATATTTGCCATCTAATGAAGTCTTTTAAAAACACACTTATTCTCACCAATAAAATGGAAGTATTTCCAAATGAACGACACTTTCATTGCTCCTCAATCATACATACAAGATAATTCATTCTAAATAGCTTCTCAAATGCGAATAAATAAATTATAAATTAGAATTTTCTATTATTTGTTCAATTTCTATTTATTTGTTCAATCTCGATCTCAAATATTTTTTATTTGATTATGTTGGAGTGTCATAAAAATACTGTACTAATGGGACCATTTTTCGTAGATGAAGAAGGAACGATTGTTATAAATAGAGAACATTTTTAGAAATTAAAATTTTGGTAACATTTTTTAATTATTTTTAACAAAAAGTTTTAGAATTTTAAATATTGTTCATCTGTAAAGTTTGGGCAAAACACTGAGAAGGATATACTGAAAAGTATAAATTGGAGAGAGAACTTAATAATTGCCTAAAATATTGCCTAATACGCTTGTACAAGTGGAGTTTTATTAAAATTAAACTGAAGTAATGCAAAATCAGTTTTAAGAAAGATTCAGATTTGTTTCACTGCATTTTCATTAATTCAGTGAAATGATTCATAAAAACTATCACAATGTGTCCAAAAGTGAATAACTTTCACCTATGAAAAAATGTCATGTAAGCATTAATCATGCAGTGCTTTTAAGCACTCATTCGAAAGAATTTACTGGGATCTGTATGTTAAAATCATGTATGTTTCGCCCAAAAAAGAATTACTTCCATATCATCTTTTCACCAGTTGAACCCATTTTTAACCACTTCTCCGCCATGTTTTTTTTTGCTGGGTATAAATAAAAATGTGTGTTTAAATCACCACACACCAATACACAGAAGTAACAAACGAACAAAAGTACAAAAAAATATTTTTTTTTAATAAATTTTGATGTCATATGAAATATAACTATTGAAATAACACCATTTCATACTAAAAAAAAACAAAATAAACACCCCCAACATTGATTGGAGTAAAACTATAACAACAGGAGGGAGAAGAGGTTGTGCTTATATGCCATTTAGTAGTCCAAGGGATCATAAGTAAGTACTAATAATCTTAAGTTGCACTTTTTTGCAATATTTTCATTAGAGCCATTTTAAGTGATATTATTACAAACGGAGAACTTTTTCGTATGTGGACCCTTCACCACAACAAGAAGAGAAGTGAAATAATCACAATAATGATCGAAAATATTGAAGAACGTTCAAACAAAATATTCAAAATGGATGTATTTTTCTAAGTAAGGAAAATTTCCCCATTATTAAAAAGTGGGCATGTCCATTTTTTAAATCAGAAATAATGTCACATATAAAATGCCCAATTTCAGAATTTTATGATGGTAATAAATAAAAAAGTTATAGGGTTTTGGCCGTAAGTTAATACTGTGCAATATCATTGGATATAGTGTGACTTAGACCACTTTCAAACTACTACTAAAGACAATTTTGTTGTGCATAAAACGTGAAAAGTCATTGTGACGTTACATTTTTTATAAATTTTATTTGAAGTGGGATATTGTCCTGGCTCAAGACCATTTTGCATCTATATTTAATAGAATGCAAATTTATTTACAAATGACATGGTGACATTTATTACTTGGCTGCAGAAAACCACGATCATGATTTCGACCATGTCAAAAGTCTTTTCAAGTGGCTTCGCAGCGACTTTTCAACATTAAACCCGGCCTCTATAAGGAAATGATTCTCATAAACGAACGAAATTTGAATTAATTTCTCAAAATATGTACAATAAGAATTTTCTTTCCTTAAATTGAATAAAATCAACAATGATATGATTATCAAAGAATTTGCGGATCTTTTCGCACTATAAGATTTTGAGTTAATATTCGAAAAGTTTTCTGTGGAAATCGCAAGATCATTACAATTGTTGACCTGTGGCATTCAATCGTGCCGTCAAAACTGTGTTGTCATCTCTCTCAAATTAATAATTGAAACATTGAAATCAAAGGATTGATGATAAAGACTTTCATTCCTTCGTCTCCCACGAATTTTTCCTCTATAAACCGGGCCTCTGGACATTGCTTTAATCGCCATCACAAATATTATTGCATACACAGTTTTTATGCGTTTCTTCCTGCAACTGAAAATGAGCGCAAATTTGTTATTCTTAATCATAAAATAGATCGACTGCATGCTTACTAACTACTCATCGTTCCAGGATAGACTGTATAAAAAATAAAGTGAATTAAATTTTGTTACTGAGTAGCAAAAAAAAGACACTATTTGTTCGTTCGTGAAAACCCATGAAAAAACTCTAGGCATAATGAACGCCATGGATGACTAAAGTGCCAACATTAAGCAGATGGTCCGCACACCATCAAAACGAACAAAATAAACGGAGAATTATGAAAAGCGAAAAATATCCAGAAAAAAAGAAGCTGAAAATATCATAAAAGCATGGCGCAAGCAAGCATTGGGAGCCGCCGACAAACAAATTACGAACAAAACATTGAAACGGTTTCCGAAATGGGGGAAAAAAGCATCGACTGCAGATGAGAGAATAACAAAAAAATAAAACTCCTCCAGCGAACAGGCAGACTTTCATTCCACCACTAACGTTAAAAGCAAATTAACATAAATTTTATTTTCGAAGCACTTTACTTTAACAAACGGACAGAAAAAATCTGAACTCCAACACCGCCTGCCCCCAGCCCTTCACAATGGTTATATCCCAAAGCCAATGCAAGAGATGGGCAAACAGAAAGAAGGAGAAAGAAATACGAGACTATATAAATGCGAATAAAAGCCAAATAAACCATGGCGAGAGTAATCCAATAAAGTCAAATTATTAGGCTAATAAATCACTTTTCATTTTATTGGGGTCAATTGTTTAAACAGGCCTGTAAATGTGAAATTGAAATCGAATTAAATTACTCTCAACACTTGCAGAGGTTGACTCGCAATCCTGGCAGTCCTTACAATCCTTTTAATTCTTTCAATTTTTCATTTAAGCAAAAGTAGTGATGCCGTTCCATTTCCGTTTTCGTTTCCTCTTGCTAGCTTGCTTGCTGCTTGCACATTCATTCTAAGCCCTCTCATCATCTCGGAGTACTTAACTTTTTGTTTCTCGTTTCTTTTGCTCTGCCTTGTACATATAAAGTGGCTTTATTTACAGTTGGAATAGTCTCACATCAGCAGCATCACCATCATCGTCAACGTTGTCGTCGTCATCATCATACCTTTTTCTACCTGATGAACTGACTCAGGAAGTTTGCTGAGGGGAAAAAGTCTTGAGGACACAAGAAACATACCCACGTTCATACATAATAACACTCAGAATTCCTTTAATAGTATCTTTCTTTATTCTTCTGCGTTAACAATCTTCCCTTTTTTAAGTTTCATTTTATTCTCTTAGTTTTTTGTTTTATTTGTCTTTTCAATTGACTTCATTCAGGATTTTGCACTTAAAACACAAATACAAGAAAAAAGAGGGAACGGATAGGATTTTGATAAACCTCTGATACACACCCTCCAACACTCAACCGAAGAGACAAAGACACGGACTCAGACAAATTTAACCATTCATTACATTCATGGGTGCACCCGGCACTGGAAATATGTGCAGAGGTTTTTGTGGGATCAGATAGACGAAGCGTACTATAATACTGTGTAATTTTTCAATGCTATGCAGAGTTAGATGTATTTCAAAATATGTTTTCCAATTATATTCTGATGTAAAGTTGATTTGTTTAGACGAAATCATACATACATATATGATTTTTTATATAAGAGTCAAGCGGTACGATTTTTGACCTCGATAGCTGCGATTGTTTTGAAAATTTGCGTATATATTCTCCTCATAAAAATGATGTATACATATTTTTGGAAACGGAGTGCACTCCACAGTATTGCCGGTAGATTAGAGGCTGTCAACTTTACATAGGTTATAATATTAATCGTCCTCTAAGGGTGATTTTTTAAAAGCTATATTTCAAAAAAGAAAAACACATAAAATTCAGAAAAATTCATGAAATCTTTATTTGATTCGATAGTACGGTCCATATAATTTAAGTATATCATGCAAATGTTGACCTTGACTGCGCCTCAAATGGTCCATCCGCTTACACCAATTTTGGCATTTCCACGTTTTTGAGTAACATAGACCCAATTGCTGCGAACGGTGACGAATCGATAATTGATGGTCATCATTAACCCTGGCCGATACATCTGCTATATTTTCTTCAGTTCGCACTCTACGTAAGTGTGTTGGTGGTTTAGTGTCCAATAATGTAAATTTGGTGCGAAATTTAGTCACAATAGCCCGAATAGCCGCTTCAGTGGGTCGATTAAACTGACCATAAAATGGTAATAAAAATCAATAATTTGCAAGCGTTGTTCGTTTGTAAGACGATACATGGTTAAATTATAGACCAAACTGAAGACGTTTGACAGTGAAACAAAACACGACACGTGCGTCAGCAGCAAGTGTTGTCAAAAATATAATAGCTAAAAAATCATTATATACAAATATAAAACTTCAAGTGAAATTCAAAAGAGAACATTAGGCATCAATCTTCAAATATTATCAGACAAATTTCACGATTTCATCTTCAGCTTTGGTTTGTACCATTTTTATCACTCTTTTCAATTGTATCCCTTAAAAGTACGAATTTTGAAAAATTCCTCTATTTTACATATCTACGCAATTAGAGGGATGCACATCCCAAATTTCATGTTTCTAGCTATTGTCGTACCATTGGTACCATTTTTATACCCTCCACCTCCAGGATGGGGTATACTAACTTTGTCATTCCGTTTGTAACACCTTGAAATATCGACCTGAGACCCTATAAAGTATATATATTCTTGATCGTCATAAAATTCTAAGACGATCTAGCCATGTCCGTCCGTCTGTTGAAAGCATGCTAGCATCTAAACGAAAGGAGCTAGGAGGTCAAAATTTTGCATAAATCTTATAGTCGAAGATCGGTATATATATATATTCCCTCTATTCCCATCTTGAAGTATTATATATACGTCGATAGCCTTAGCTGCTAGTGCTTTTTGTATATAGTTTACTATAATTTCAATTGTAATATTAACAAGTAAGAAGGCGTTAAGTTCGGCCGGGCCGAATTTTATATACCCTCCACCACGGAGTGCATTCCACAGTATTACCAGCAGATTAAAGGATGTCGACATAGAAGTACAGAACCATATTACGAAAATTGTGATATGTTTATGCACATTACTATATTTGATTACTTTTTCAAACTATAATGTATGCTTATGCGCACTGTTTAAAATCTACTACTATAAATAAATACAATGCTGTAATTGTGAAAGTGAACATGCCGAAAATTTTAGGCGATTGTCAGTCGCCATTAGGGAGAAGCATTTTCAGATACAGACAAAGTGACTGCATTATTTTGATAAGAAAAGTACAAATTTTAAAGATATCCCCATTCGCCCCATTCTTCGGCCAAATGTACAAATTTGAAAAAAGACCTTTTTGCTTCGAGTCTTCATAGTCAGACCTCCGAATACACACCGAATATATACACCGAATTTCATGACATCAACTTCAGCGGTTTGGAAGGACCCATTTTTATCCCTCTTTTTCAATTATATCCCTTAAAAGTACGAATTTCGAAAAATCCCTCTATTTTACGTGTTTATGCAATTAGAAGGATGTACACACCGAATTCCATCATTCTAGCTGTATTCGTTTAGTTGGTACTATTTTTATCCCATGTAGCCATTGTATCCCTTGATAGTACGAATTTGGAAAAAACGTTTTATTTTTCGTGCCTACGCAGTCAGAGGAATGTATACTCCGAATTTCATGATTCTAGCTGCGGTCATTTGGTAGGTACTATTTTTATCCCCTTTTTCCATTTGAACCCCAAAAAGTACGAATTTTGGAAAGTTCTTTTATTTTACGTGTCTACGCAATCAGAGGAATTTCATTATTCTAGGTGCAGCCGTTAAATTGGTACTATTTTTATCCCTCTATCCCCATTTAACCCCTTAAAAATACGAATTTATAAAAAATACTCTTATATTATGTATCTACTCTATTAGAGGAATGTACACGCCAAATTTCGTATTTGTATCTGTTGCCGTTTGATAGGTACTATTTTTATCCCTTTTCGTCCCCTACAAATTAAAATCACTCTATGGTGCCCTTTTATGCTATAAAATCAAATATCAAGTAAATACAAGCTAATATGTTCAAAAAAACATGCTGAAATACAATAAATATTAGGGGTATTTTCAGTCCTTGTGAGGGAAAAATTTTTCCCTCTGGGCCAATTTCGCCCACTTTCAATCCCAACCGATCTAGCTCATTTCGTTCGGCCGCTATCGTGCTTTCAACAGACAGACAGACGGACATGGCTATATCGTCTTAGAATTTTACCACGACCCAGAATATATATACTTTATGGGGTCTCCGATGAATATTTTAAGGTGTTACAAACGGATTCGGCCGGGCCGAATCTTATATACCCTCCACCACGGAGTGCATTCCTCAGTATTACCAGCAGATTAAAGGATGTCGACATAGACATAGAAGTACAGAACCATATTACGAAAATTGTGATATGTTTATGCACATTACTATATTTGATTACTATTTCAAACTATAATGTATACTTATGCGCACTGTTTAAAATCGACTACTATATATAAATAAAATGCTGAAATTGTGAAAGTGAACATGCCTAAATATTAGGCGATTGTCAGTCGCCATTAGAAAGAAGCATTTCCAGATACAGACAAAGTGATAAGAAAAGTATAAATTTTAAAGATATCCCCATTCTCCGCCCAAATGTACAAATTTCGAAAAAACCCTTTTTCGAGTCTCCATAGTCAGAATGTATACACCGAATTTCATGATTTCAACTTCAGCGGTTGGGTAGATTCCATTTTTATCCCTCTTTTTAATTATATCCCTTAAAAGTACGAATTTGGAAAAATCCCTCTATTTTACGTGTCTATGCAATTAGAGGGATGTACACACCGAATTTCATGATTTTAGCTGTTGTCGTATCATTGGTACCATATTTTATCCCTTTTTGTCCCATTTCGCCCGCTAAAACTTTTATTTTCTTTGTTGTGCTTCCAAGCTACAAGATGAATATCCGCAACAAATTTTAACTGTATGGAAATAAGAAATTTAAATAATAAGCCAAGGCTACCAATATTTGTATACTATATATAATGGATATAATACTTCAATTCATAAAGTAAATATAAGGGAGCAATCATAAATACCCTAAATATTGGGGGATAGAGAGTGTACTTTCAGCTACAGTCGTTTGGTTGGTTGTATTTCCATCCTATTTTAATTTCAAAAGTATACATTTTGAAAATACCTTATCTCTCACTTACGCAGTATAAGACAACTTCATGATTCTGCCATTTTTTGTCGTAAAAGCAACTAAATAATGTACGAACTTGGAAAAAATATTTTACGTGGCTATGCAGTCAGAGGAATGTATACAGCGAATTCCATGATTCTATCAGCGGCCATTTTGTTGGTACCATTTTTATGCCCTTTTTCCAATTTTGCCCCCTCAAGAGTACGAGTATCTAAAAATCTATTTATTTTACGTATCTACACAATTAGAGGGACGTACTCACTGAATTTCATCATTCTAGCTGTATTAGTTTAGTTGGTACTATTTTTATCCCCTGTAGCCATTGTATCCATTGAAAGTACGAATTTGGAAAAAACGTTTTATTTTTCGTGTCTACGCAGTCAGAGGAATGTATACTCCGAATTTCATGATTCTAGCTGCTGTCATTTGGTAGGTACTATTTTTATCCCCTTTTTCCATTTGAACCCCAAAAAGTACAAATTTAGGAAAGTTCTTTTATTTTACGTGTCTACGCAATCAGAGGAATGTGTATATCGAATTTCATTACTCTAGTTGCAGCCGTTAGGTTGGTACTATTTTTATCCCTCTATCCCCATTTAACCCCTTAAAAGTACGAATTTAGAAAAAATATTTTTATATTATGTATATACTCTATTAGAGGAATGTACACGCCAAATTTCGTGTTTCTATCTGTTGTCGTTTGAGAGGTACCATTTTTATCCCTTTTTGTCTCATTTCGCCCCCTATAAATAAAAATCACTCTATGGTGCCCTTTTATGCTATAGAGGGAATGCGCATTGAAAATATCAACTAAATACAAGCTAATATGTTCAAAAAACATGATGAAATACTCTAAATATTAGGGGTATTTTCAGTCCTTGTGAGGGAAAAAAATTTCCCTCTAGGCCGATTTCGTCCACTTTCAATCCCAACCGATCTACAACCATAAGACACATTTAGGAAAAATTTAAACCTCCTAGCTCATTTCGTTCGGCCGCTATCGTGCTTTCAACAGACAGACAGACAGACAGACGGACATGGCTATATCGTCTTAGAATTTTACCACGAAACAGAATATATATACTTTATGGGGTCTCCGATGAATATTTCAAGGTGTTACAAACGGAATGACAAAGTGAATATACCCCCATCCTGGAGGTGGAGGGTATAAAAAAATGCTTAAATAGTCTAACTATTAGCGGTTATTTTCAGTCCCTGCTAGGGAAAAAATTTCCCTCTGGGCCGATTTCGCCCACTTTCAATCCCAAACGATCTGCAACCATAAACACATTTAGGGAAAATTTTAACCTCCTAGCTCTTTTCGTTCGGAAGCCAGCGTGCTTTCAACAGACAGAGTAACAGACAGACGGGCATGGCTAGATCGTCTTAGAATTGTTCCACGACCCAGAAAATATATTCTTTGAATATTTTGAGGTGTTACAAACGGAATAACAAAATGAATATACCCCCATCCTTAGGTAGAGGGTACAAAAATACAATTTTTATACCCTACACCACAGGGTATAAGGTCTTTGTGCATTTGTTTGTAACACCCAAAATGAAACGAGATAGACCCATCGTTTATTATGCCGATCGACTTAGAATCACTTTTCTGTCCATCTATTCTTGTAATCAAAGTCCAGGTCGCAATTGTGGTTAGAAGTAAATGTTTCATTTACTTCTTGCGCAACGAAGTTTTATGGGATAAGGACGAACGCTATTTAATTTGAAGAAAATCGGTTCGGATTTACATATAGCTCCCATACAAATTTTGTTCCCGATTTTACTTTTTCCGTTCTAGAAACCACATATTTCAACAGATTTTCTTCAAATTTAGCAAAACGTCATATATTTTAACTAGAAATAGATCTGGTAAAAATAGGCCAGATCGGTTCAGATTTATATATATCTCCCATACTAATTTCGATCCCAATTTGATTACTTTTTCCGCTCTAGAAACCATATATTTTAACAGATTTTCATCAAATTTAGCAAAACAGCTTATATTTTAACTAGAAACAACTCTGGTAAAAATGGGCCAGATCGGTTCAGATATATATATATATATATATAAAGAGTGATTTTTTTGAGGTTAGGATTTTCATGCATTAGTATTTGACAGATCACGTGGGATTTCAGACATGGTGTCAAAGAGAAAGATGCTCAGTATGCTTTGACATTTCATCATGAATCGTCTTACAAACGAACAACGCTTGCAAATTATTGAATTTTATTATCAAAATGCGTGCTCTGTTAAGAAAGCTCATTGCGCGCTTCCATTTTATGGTCAGTTTAATCGACCCACTGAAGCGGCTATTCGGGCTATTGTGACTAAATTTCGCACCAAATTTACATTGTTGGACATTAAACCACCAACACGCTTACGTAGAGTGCGAACTGAAGAAAATATCGCAGCTGTATCGGCCAGTGTTAATGATGACCACCAATTTTCGATTCGTCGCCGTTCGCACCAATTGGGTCTCTGTTACTCAAAAACGTGGAAATGCCAAAATTGGACTAAGCGGATGGACCACCTAAGACGCAGCCGCGGTCAACATTTAAATGAAATTATCTTCAAAAAGTAAATGTCATGGACCAATCTAACGTTTCAAATAAAGAACCGATGAGATTTTGCAAATTTTATGCGTTTTTTTAAAAAAAAAGTTATCAAGCTCTTAAAAAATCACCCTTTATATATATATATATATACGAATTTCGATCCCAATTTGATTACTTTTTACGATTTTCTTCAAATTTAGCAAAACAACTTATATTTTAACTAGAAACAACTCTGGTAAGAATGGGCCAGATCGGTTCAGATATATATATATAGCTCCCACACAAATATCTCCCCCGAATTGATTATTTCCGCTCTATAAACCACATATTTTAACAGATTTTCTTCAAATTTGGCAAAACAAATTCAATTTCAACTATAAACATCTATGCGGAAAGTGGGACATATCGGTTCAGATTTATATATAGCTCCCACACGTATGTCTCCCCCGATTTGATTATTTCCGTTCTATAAACCACATAATTTAACAGATTTTCTTAAAATTTGGCAAATCAGATCATATTTCAACTATAAACATCTATGTCGAAAGTGGGTCATATCGGTTCAGATTTATATATAGCTCCCACACAAAAGTCTCCCCCGATTTGATTATTTCCGCTCTAGAAACCACATAATTTAACAGATTTCCTTAATATTTGGCAAATCAGATCATATTTCGAAAGTGGGTCATATCGGTTCAGATTTATATAAAGCTCCCACACAAATGTCTTCCCCGATTTGATTATTTCCGCTCTAGAAACCACATATTTTAACAGATTTTCTTCAAATTTAGCAAAACAACTTATACTTTAACTAAAATCAACTCTGCTAAAAATGGGCCAGATCGGTTCAGATATATATATAGCTCCCACACGAATGTCTCCACCGATTTGATTATTGCCGCTCTAGAAACCACATATTTTAACAGATTTTCTTAAAAATTGCCAAACCAAATCATATTTCAACTATAAACATCTATGCCGAAAGTAGGTCATATCGGTTTAGATTTATATATAGCTCCCACACAAATGTCTCCCCCGATTTGATTATTTCCGCTCTAGAAACCACATATTTTTCTTCAAAATTGGCAAAACATATTATATTTCAACTAGAAACAGCTCTGGTAAAAATGGGCCAGATCAGATAGAAGTATGAAATTTGTAGTATATATATATATATACCCGGTTCAAATGAAACGATCTTTTTATACCCTACACCACATTGACTAGGTGTAGGGTATCATATAGTCGGCCACACCCGACTTTAACCTTCCTTACACATGGATTAAAACGATGTTGGTTAGACTTGTCACATACTTAGAAACATCTGTAGCGAAAGTGTCCAAGACCACCCTATATTTTCACTTACATTTTTAATTATCCAGGTTTGGCAATGAAGCAATAGACTGGGATTCAGAGTTGAGGGTATAATATAGTCGTTTCCTTACTTGTTTTTATTTTCATGTTGTTGCATAGAGTTATCGATGAAGTTCGGGGCGTGGGATCAAAAACATTTTGACTATCCGAAAGTCAAGCCTAACAAAGGACCACCCTAATCTAAGCCTATATATAAAATCTACATTTACAAATATGCACAAACTCTTACATATTTTGTTTTAACGCTGTCGCTATTACTTTGTATACATAAGTCTCAAACAAGTCCAGCGCTTCGTACACACAAAAGTCCTGTTCTCAACAAAGATTCTACACAAGAGGTACAGCTTCAGTATCACACAGTGGCAGCGGCGTTTTTATTATTCTCCGCCTTTGCTCTGCTCGAAGAAGACAATTTTGGTATGAATACACTGCCACTTGTGCCAGCACTACGCATTGAAACAAAGAAGTGGCGTAATTGAAAGTTACTCTCAAGTAGCTTCAATTGTTACTTTAGCAAAGGCCAAGTAGTCCGTTTTTTTGTTTTAGACTTATTTTTCGAGATTTTTATCTTTATTTGCTGACAAAAAATGAGAATAAGGACGTGAAACAATGGATGACAAAAAAGTATACGATTCAAATCTGAGTCTATGAGGTGAATTCTACTATACACTATACGAGAAAACTAAGGTGGTCACAGTGTGCATTTGGAAATATTTAATCAAGTGTTCATTCTTTGCTTAGGTACTGAGGTTATTTCTAACAGTTTACTAAACTCTTCATGGGAAATTCCTCCTATCACTCAAGTAATTATTTCCAGTACCATTAAAGGTACGGTCACATTTTTCGAAAACATACATATTTATATTTGCTGAAAAAATTGCCATCGTAACGCAGGGATTATTTTGTGTTCACACTGTGTACATTTATTACCATTTTGTTAGAACCAGATATTATATGAGGTTACCGTTTGTAACACCTTGAAATATCGATCTGAGACCCTATAAAGTATAAATATTCTAGATCGTCATGTCCGTCCGTCTATCTGTTGAAAGCACGCTAGCATATATCATATAAACTAAAGGAGCTAAGGCGTCCAAGTTTTCTATAAATGCGTCTTCTAGTCGTAGATCGGTTGGGATTGCAACTGGGCGAATCGGTCCAAAAACCCCTAATATTTAGAGTATTTCATCATGTTTTTGAATATGTCAGCTTTTGCTGACCAAATATTTGCTTGATATTTGGTATGCGCTTTCCCCTTACAGCAAAAACGTGCACAATAAAGTGGGGACAGATTTAGATATATCCCCCATACAAATGTCGCTCACGATTTGACTTTTTCCGCTCTAGAAACCACATAATTCAACTGATTTTGATAAAATTTGTCACAACACCTTATATTACAACTAAAATCATCTGTGGTGAAAGTGGTTTAGATCGGTTCAGATTTATATATAGCTCCCATACAAATTGCGCTCCCGATTTGACTTTTTCCGCTCTAGAAACCACATAATTCAACCGATTTGGATAAAATTTGACTCAACACCTTATATTGGAAATAGAAAAATCTTTGATCGGTTCCTATTTATATATAGCTCCTACATATATTTCGCTCCCGGTTTGACGTTTTCCGCTCTCGAAACAATAGACTTTGACGGATTTTCTTCAAATTTGACACAATACCTTATATTTGAACTAGAAACATCTCTGGTGAAAACGAGTCAAATCGGTTCAGATTTATGCCCCGATTATGTATGTGAAAATAAATTCGAATACAACTTGCAATAACAGAGCTGTTAACAGACCAGCGCTGTTAACAGAGCTCTGTTAGGAGTTAACAGAGCACAAATTCTGATGGAGGGTAACTATGGGAGTTTATAGTATCCAAACGGAAAATATTGGGTGAATAAAATTTATAGCACAGATAGCCCTGGGCGTGCCCTATCCGAATTTGGCCCCCACGTATTTCAGATGTCTCTAAAATTCATACAATCTTGAATTTTGTAGATGCATATTTTTGGGCCCATCGAGCTCAAAAAAGTGAGCCCACCGAAACCAAACGGAAAATATTGGGTGAATAAAATTTATAGCACAGATAGCCCTGGACGTGCCCTATCCGAATTTGGCCCCCAGATATTTCAGATGTCTCTAAAATTCATACAATCTTTGATTTTGTATCACAGATTGAACGCTGTTAACAGAGCACTGTTGACAGGAGCTAACATGGGGAGCAAATTCTGATGGAAGGTAACTTTGCGAGTTTATGGTGTCCAAACGGAACCCCCAGGGCTATCGGTGCTATAAATTTTATTCACCCAATATTTTCCGTTTGGTTTCGGTGGGTTCACTTTTTTGAGCTCGATGGGCCAAAAAATATGCATCTACAAAATTCAAAATTGTATGAATTTTAGAGACATCTGAAATATGTGGGGGTCAAATTCGGATAGGGCACGTCCAGGGCTATCTGTGCTATAAAGTTTATTCACCCAATATTTTCCGTTTGGATACTATAAACTCCCATAATTACCCTCCATCATAATTTGTTTCCTCTGTTAACTCCTAACAGAGCTCTGTTAACAGCGCTGCTCAGTTAACAGCTCTGTTATTGCAAGTTGTATTCGAATTTATTTTCACATACATGCCCCGTTTTTGCTCAAATTTGGTATTACCTTACCTTATATTACAACTAGAAACATCTGTGGTGAAAATGGGTGAGATCGATTCAGATTTGTTATAGCTCCCATACAAATTTCGATTTCAATTTGATTTTAGAAATATCTGTAGTGAAAAGGGTCAAATCGGTTCAGATTTATATATATGTTCCATACAAATAACGCCGATTTTACTTTTTCTGCTCTAGAAGCGCATATTTCAACAGATTATGCTCAGAACTGAACTGGAAAGATACATTTTGAAATTGGGTATCATCGGTTCATGATATAAAACACTTTCAAAAATCCTCATCGAATTTAATTGCAGTGGCGGAGTTAGTGGAGGGTATCATATAGTCGGTCCCGCCCGACTTTAGCCTTTCCTTGCTTGTTTTATTTGTTTTGGTTAGGCTATATTAAAAATTAACGTTTTCCTGTAATGTTACTTTACTTCTACGAAAAGCTCTGTGGAATGCAATCCATGGCGGAGGGTATAAAACGCCGTTTTTACTTGGTTTTGTTTTTTTAATTCTAAAATCCGCACAATTTTTCGGTAAATCTTATGTTTAAATAAAACACGCCAACTATTTCGTTGGTTCAATGAAATTGTTTCGTCGCATCAATGAAACATTTTCATTTCAGCGAAATTGTTTTGTTGCAGCAATGAAATTGTTTCATTGATTCAATGACAAACATTCGTTGCCGCAATGAAAATGTTTCATTGTTGCGATGACACTACTTGTTCGTAAAACAATACATTTTAGAGTGGGGTAGAGTAGTATCTTTGCCGTCATAGTACCGTCGACATTATATTTTTAAAAGTTATTATTGTGGAACCAAGTTTTGTTTGCAAATGCATGCATGTATTGATAAAGTTATGTTATATATTGTCTCCAATGGAATTAACCGCAAGTCGTCGTTTAAATATCCCTTCGCATGTTATTTCAAATAACATTATCTACGGTCAGTTGCGGATTGCATTAAGTTAATTACTCTCGCAAAATAATTTAATTAAATATGTTTTGTGGCCAACAGTCTTTTTCTATTAAAATGCCATATTCGTGTTTTATCTGTTTTCATTTTTTCTAAAACAAGAAAATAAACTTTAGTTTTTAATCCTTTTAATACAATTGTGTCTGTCTCTCTCCGACAGTCAGTTGGTGAGAGGGATTACAAACGGAGTACTTCGGTTCGCCGTTGTGTCCAGTCCGTGCTGTGTCCGTGGTATTATTGCAAATAAAAATGCAACTGTCTGGTGGTGTCCGGGAGGCCGCATGAAACTTTGCTGACTTTGAAATTGAAAATATCAACGGAGATAAGCTACAAAAAAAGCAAACATTTTTTTAACTCTTTTCCTTCTCTGTTTTTTGGTTAATAAAAATAAAACACTTCGAAAGTTGAAAAGTTCAGCTATAGTTTGCACTGAGGGTTTAATACGAAAAGCACAAGCAAAATAAACAAGTGGTTTAGTTTCCACTTCGGGGAGATATTTTTGTAGTTGCATAAAAGGAAAAACGTAGGGAAAATGCTATACAGATATTCATTTGGAAACCAACTAATGTAACTAACTAAAACAAACGGTTGGGTTTACCCAGACTACTTCTGATATTCGCATAGTTGTGCCCGCTCACATCTACACAATTTCATTTGCCTCTGTGTGCGTGTGTGTGTGGCAGACCAACAAGTCCACTTATATTGCATGATTCTAGGATTCTCCCTAAAGTTAACATTTACACTTAGATTCAGCAGCAGTTTGTGTGGTGAAGTCATCCTCTCAAATTCCACAAGTTGAACTCATCATTACTTACATGGAAATTTTGAATGTAAATTACTATTCAAATTACACAGCTCAGGTGTTCGTCTTTTGCTTTGGCCAACCATAATATAATGAAGCTCTATAGAAACCATTTGTATTGGCCATTCTGTACCTAAAACCACATTCAATTTGCACCTCTTTCGGGCATAGCTCATTGATGTACTTTGATGAATAACTGCTGCATTTGCGAAGGTTGCTTGGAAAGTTTATGTAGTCTGCAATAAATTTATGTATTCAAATAACATAAATGGTATTAACAGGCCCTATAATACCGTATTCCAAAATATGGCTTTACTAAAATGTTGTGGATGGCAACCCCATAATATTGTGATAGACACTGGTGCTAACATCTATTCAATCTGTATTTAAATTAAAACAATATATGGACTTATTTGAAGAAAAGAAGTTCCACCGGAAAATTAATTTACGACATGGGTTCAAATAGTAACTTTCAATTTCATTTGCTTATAAAGTTGAATATGTATATATTCTCACAATTAAAATGATTTACATTTCGGTTTCACTGGAATGCTAAATATTGTGTAATATGAAACAGTATCATGCGAGAGACATGAAGAAGCTGATACCAAAATCATCTACCATCTAGATCTGACGTTTTGATTACACTATGCATAAAAAATAAAAAATGTGTGCGAGTCCTAAATTGTTTTTTATGTAATATTTTTATTTTTTTACTAAAATTCCAATATTCGCCGATGGTACCTTTAATATTTGTACTCTCATTCTGGAAATATAGGATTGGTCTCTCCTCTTATATGTAATATGAAAGGTATTTATAGTGGCTACAAATGTTGCGTACTTCACTTTCACATAGATAGAGACAGTTCCTACTACAAAGATTTGAGAAATATTGATTTTTTCAGGTATACATTCATGCTATAGGGTAGACCTTTTAAAATTTTAAATTAGAATCGGCTTTAAAAAACTACTAAAACAAATTTCTGGTTTTATTGGAAATGTTGAACTTGTCATTTAATAATCGAACATAATATCATTCATATGACTACCACGACTGGTTCTGCAGTACCTCATCCGATCAACTCAATTTTTCAGTACATGACACAATGATGCCCCAGTTTTTAATATTTCTCAATTTTGTTCGAGCGTATAGTGTCCCATTTTGCAAATGTCAAACATGAACCTGAAATAAAAAGAAAGACAATGTAATCGGTAGTTCAAATTTAAAATGTTACATGGCGCACCCAATATCATTGTGCTATATGACTTTGTTTTTCATATGTCCCAGATGTTGAAAATGCCATTTTCGAATTTCGAAAAAATAAAAGTTGTGCTGAATTGTGCTAGGTTTGTGCCCAATTGTGCCGTAAAAAGTTTTTCGAAAAATTGAAAATTGACCGAGATATTGCGAAAAAACTTTTTTCCAAAAAAATCGCTGGGATTGCCATTTTGTTTTTTTTGCAAAAACCAAAGTTGTGCTGGATTGTGCTAGCGGAGTTCTATCTCAATCCGTTTTCGAAAAAATCGCTATTTTCGAAAAAATCCTAGAATTTGGTTTTTCGCAAAAACAAAAGTTGTGCTGAATTGTGCTAGACTTGTGCCCAATTGTGCAGCAAAAAGTTTTTCGAAACAAGTAAGGAAAGGCTAAAGTCGGGCGGGGCCGACTATATAATACCCTACACTACTCCCTGCGTATGTACCTCGCTTTGATTACTAAACCCATGGGAGCAATTTTATGTAGTTCATATAAATTATACTGTTACTATCAATTCATCTTTAGTCAAATTTAACGAATATGGTTAATAATATGGTAATTGATCCAATTATCCGACAGACAAATACAAATTATACAGTAGTAATAGGATGAATCGGACCGACATTTCAAAAGGGGGCCTATAACAACATTTTGGGCCTGGTCCAAAACATGGGCCTATATATTTCTCATTCACGGTAGCACAATCCAGCACAAAAAAAAGTTAAAATGGCGATTATTTTTATGAACCATTGAAATGAGCACTTTTTGATGTATCACGAAAAAATTGTGCTAGGAGAGCACAATTCAGCACATTATTTGGATTTGCAAAAATCGCGATTTTAACCAAATTAGAGAATTTTTTTGAAAAATCGCCAAAATTTTAAGTAGCAATTTTCTCGAAAACGGTTTGAGATAGAACTTAGCTTGAAACGGCACAATAACACCCTCCTCTAGAAGAACCTAGCACAACTTTTGCTGCCCAAAAAACATACAATGAAAATTTCAGCGATTTTTGTTGCAAAAAGTTTTTTTGCTGTATCTCTGCCAATTTTCATTTTTTCGAAAAACTTTTTGCGGCACAATTGGGCACAAATCTAGCACAATTCAGCACAACTTTTGTTTTTACGAAAAAAAAAAACAAAATGGAAATTCTAGGATTTTTTCGAAAATAGCGATTTTTTCGAAAACGGATTGAGATAGAACTTAAAAGCGGCACAATTATGTACTCCGCTAGCACAATCCAGCACAATTTTTGTTTTTGCAAAAAATCAAAATGGCACTCCCAGCAATTTTTTTTTGGAAAAAAAGCTTTTTTCGCAATATCTCGGTCAATTTTCAATTTTTCGAAAATTGTGCACAATTGGGCACAAACCTAGCACAATTCAGCACAACTTTTGTTTTTTCGAAATTCGAAAATGGCATTTTCAACATCTGGGACATGTTTTTCATAGATTTTGTTTCTGTTTAATCACGTTTTAGATCATTTTGGATTTGCTTCTGATATCTTCACATTTTCAATAATTTCCGTAGATATTTATGCCTTTACGGCTGCAGTTAGAATCATTAAATTCAAAATAAAATGATATCTTCAAATTCGTACTTTTATGGACAAACTAGGGTAAAAGAGATAAACGTGGTACCAAACAAACGAATATAGCTGTAAATATCATGTTTGGAAATGCGAAAGTGGATGTTGAAATATTGTTTTACGAATATTTTTTTTGATTCGTTCCTACCTTTAATATAAAAATTAAACGAAATGTTTTTCTGGTAAGTGCTGAAGCGAATATTGAGATATCATTTTTGCGAATATTCAAATTGAAGCGTTACAACCCTAGCTAGACAAGCAGCAGCAGCCTCAACCGAGCGCAGCCATTTATTAACAGAGTAATTTGGGGCATCATTATATGGATGCTGTTGTTGTTATTGCGGGGATTCCGATGTTGTTGTACCTAGTTGTTGTTGTGGGCCATAAGTACACAATTACCCGTGGTTATTAGATCGGCTACGACGGACGCTAGATCGAAGCACACACTGTCCGTCCGTCCACCCATTTGCATGGCATGCGCGCTAGTATTTCCTTTCCATTTATTTCCTTTCATTTCATTTTGGATTTTGTTGTTAGTCTGGAATTACTTTATGCCGTCATAAATTTCATCGGAATGCACGGTTATGGTGTTTTTGTGTCGCTCTGTCTGTCTGTCTGCCCATCCTTCTGTCCACGGCATTGTAAGTAAGTATTGGTGGTTAACATTTTACACACCCGCTTGCGGTTATGATTTTTTATGAATTTCTTTTTATTTGTAATTGTTATTATTATTAATTTCTTTTATTTGATATCATCAGGCCCAGTTTCTAGGTATTCACATCTTGGTGAAATCATTAAAAACTAATACGAAAATACAAAAGTCAGGTGCATATACCTTTTTTGGTAAAGGAACTAAAGGGTGATTTTTTAGCTATTATCTTTTTGGCAACACTGTTTTTTTTTAGCTTTTAAAAAATCACCCTTTATAAGTAGTGAATTTATAGTTGTGCTTCATTATACTTACAACTAAAAATTTCATAAGAATGTAACATTTATAGAAAATTCAATTTAAAATCAATCCTAAAATTACGATATCATAGGCAATTTTGGTATTATGTAGCAAAAATATTTTTATTTTATTTATTTTTTTTTATTTTTATTTTTTATTATTTCAAACCAAGCTTATAATGCAAGGCGACCAATATGTTTATACTACATAAAAAGTAAATAAAAAGTAAAAGACAGCAATCTTCAAAAAAGCTTAAATACCATAAATATTGGTAGATAGTGGGTGCTACATTTGGTTGTATTTCCATCATAGTTTAATTCCAAAAGAACTAATTTCAAAATCCATTAACTCACAGTGCAAGATAATCTAACACTCAGAAAAAAGTGAATCCTATAATGATTTAAAATGAACTAAAATTTAGGAAAATTGAACTTCGTATAGCGCTTCGTATAGCAATATTTCCTCTTATCAAGTTCAAACTTTTCCTTGAAAGTAGTACATGCTTACTAGATTCTAGTTCAATTTTCTTCAAACCAAATAAATATTTACTCAAACTGAGGAAAATTCCAGTAAGTTTTTCCTCAAACCAAGTACATTTTTACTAAATCTAAGTAACATTTTGCTGAAATTTTCCTAAATCTAAGTAAATTTTTCCTAAAACCGAGTAAATTTAAGCAAAATTTTGCCGTCGTTTTCCTAAAATTAAGTTAATTTTTACTCAAATCAAGTAAATATTTACTTGAACTGAGGACAATTTTGCTGATTTGATTTGTTTAATTTTTACTTAAACTGAGGAAAATTATACTTAATACAAGGAAAAAGGTGAACTTAAAATAAGTTCAATTTAACTAAAAATAATTCAAACAAATGATTTTGCTCAGAGTATGCAAAACTAGGACAAAAATGGCAACATGAAATATTTCTCAAAGTTGCATGATACCTCTGCCATAAAGATTTTAGCTATTACACCATGATTGCTGCGAAGGCAAGATTGGCGCCTTCAGTGCGAAGGTTGTTTAGAATAATACTTGAAATATTTAAGAAATAACTATCTGCAAATGAACGAGAATTGCTTCTTAGGTTGTTATTCAAGAATTTTCTAAACAATTTCAAGTGAATTTTTTATAAGTTCATTAATACTTAAATGCATGAATAACTCGGCATAAATTTCAGTATACAATTAACTTAATTATAAGAAAAAGCACACTTTTTAGTTTAAATTTCCTAAATTGATTTTTTCCATACAAAAAAATTCGTAATATTTTTCTTACTTAAAACCTTGGAAATTTTCTTCCACGCAAGTATGAATTTACTCAATGGTAAGAATTTTTTATTAGCCCCAATAAAATGATTTTAAGTAAATTTACTACGCTATTTCTAGTAAATGAACTATTTGCTATGACTTTGGAACGAGGAAACTTTACTCATACTTAGTTAATTTTCCTACTTTTAAGGACATTTTTACTAAACTAAACTGGAGTAAAATTGTTGAACTAAATTGGAGTATGGATTATACTCAAATTTTGGAATGCTATTTCAACAGAGTAGGAGGGTATATATATCAATTGGGACAGGAAAAGAGTGTAACGCATTGTAGGAGTGACTTAAGACCCTAAGTATGTTTGGACCAAATCCGTTTCACGACTTTTTAAGGTGTTTGAGTCATGTCCGTCTGGCTGGTGTACACGATGACTCTCGAAAACAGTTAAGGAATCGATTCAAACTTTGCACATGGTAATATTTTTCCCAAATTTAGTTGAAGTTCGAAGATGGGCGAAATTGGCACGCCCCTTCTGGTACCTCCCACACAAATGACCCATTTCCTACGTTAAATTAAAACCCATGTAACTTCCACACGGATAATCGGAATCAGCTATATTTCGGTATTTGAAAATTTTTTTATAATCACTTTAAGTGAACTAAATATGACGGGTTTTGCCACGCCCCTTCCAGTATCTCCCTCACAAATCACCCAAAACTACACAAAATTAAATCTGTTACAACTTCTATACTGATGATTGGAATACTGTGAAATTTGGTATTTAGCAATGCTTTTATCGAGGTTACATTCGCATGGAATATGGGCGAAATCTCCACACCCCTTGTCCACACACAGTGGCATAAAATTTGGTTGCAATAAAACCGATATAACATTCATACGGGAAGCCAAAATCATTTGCAATTTGATATTTCAACATGTTTTTATAATCACTTTAAACCCACGCCCCTTCTTGTACCTCCCATACAATTGTCTCTATCCTAGGTAATATTAAATCCTTCATAACTTCTATACTGGTCCATGGGATCCACTATGACTTGATATTTGATCATGTTTTTACAATTGTTGTATAAATGTGGAAGCTGGGATCATGTGACACGAACCTCCTAGCACATTCCACACAAATTATCCTGCCCTACATCAAATTTTATTCCTTATAACTTCCGTATATACGTTCTCTGAAAGTGAGGGTATATATAAGTCGGTTTGACCGACTGTAGTTTACTTACTTGTTTTTACTAAAATGGTAGCAATTTCTTCATTTACCGCAGAAATGAGTTAAAACTTTCTGGGTAAGAACTCGGTATTTGGGGGGTAAAAAATATAGAAACACTTAGCAATCGGCGCTTTGCGATTTGGGAATTTTGACAAATAAAATATTTTATATTGAAAAATTGTTCATGGGCCAAAATGACTCAGAAAGGTCACTACACGCATCTATATCATGTCTTCTTCGTGAAAACATGCAGCTGGAAACAAAATTACAAGCGACATAACACTGTCGCTATTTGGAAAATAAAGTGCCGGGTACTCTGCGAAATGACCGAAATTCCGAAAATTAAAAGATTCGTAAGTAAAATTGTTAATAATCTGGTTGATAAGCGAAGCAAGGCAGCTAAATTCTAGTGGAGGTTTTTGAATCGAAATATTGACTCTTCAACATTTGTTACTTCAAAGCAGTACATTGTGTGTGGCTGGTAGACCAACCAAAAAGTGTTTGTTGATTGTTGTCAAAGATTAGAAAAGCAAATAACTCATGTACCCCTTATGTATATTAGGATGGGTCACGAAAATAAATTGCAGCGGTCACCCCCAGAAATGAAGATTGGATTGTTTAATGATGATCTATAAAATATTTCGTCACTGGGTCAAGCCATCTGTGAGCTAAACGCTCCTGAAAACACCTCTAAAAATCATGTTTTTGCCGTGTAATTATTATACCCTCCACCTCCAGGATGGGGGTATACTAACTTTGTCATTCCGTTTGTAACACCTTGAAATATCGACCTGAGACCCTATAAAGTATATATATTGATCGTCATAAAATTCTAAGACGTATAAGTATTGAAATGGAGCGAAATCGGACCAAAGGGAAAAAATTTTCCCTCACAAGGACTAAAAATACCCATACTAATCCCTAATATTTTCACGTATTTAAGCATGTTAATATGTCTGTTTATATTTGCTTGATATTTGGTATGCGCATTCCCCTTATAGCAAAAACGTGCACCATAAAGTGATTCTCATTTGTAGGGGGTGAAATGGGGCAAAAAAGGGATAAAAATGGTACATATTAAACGACAACAGCTAGAAACACGAAATTCGGGGTGTACATTCCTCTAATTGAGTAGATACATAATATAAAAGTATTTTTTCCAAATTCGTACTTTTAAGGGGTAAAATAGGAATAGAGGGATAAAAATGGTACCAACCAAACGGCTGTACCTAGAATAACGAAATTTGGTGTATACATTCCTCTGATTGCATAGATAAGAAAAATACACGGATTTTTCAAAATTCGTACTTTTTGGGGTTAAAATGAAAAAAAGGGATAAAAATAGTACCAATCTAATGACCGCAGCTAGAGTCATGAAATTCGGAGTATACATTTCTTGAGTGTGTAGAAACGGAAAATAAACTGACTTTTTCGAAATTCGTACTTTTTGGGGTTAAAATGAAAAAAGGGGATAAAAATAGTATCAATCAAATGACCGCAGCTAGAGTCATGAAATTCGGAGTATACATTCCTCTGACTGCGTAGACACGGAAAATAGACGAATTTTTCGAAATTAGTACATTCAAGGGATACAATGGTACAGAGGGATAAAAATAGTACCAACTAAACGACTACAGCTAGAATGATGAAATTCTAATTGCGTAGAAACGTCAAGAAGGTAAAAATGATACCAACCCAATGGGCGCAGCTGGAATCATGGAATTCGGTATATACATTCCTCTGACTGCATAGACACGCAAAATAAAAAGTTTTTTTTCCAAATTCGTGCTTTCTCTTTTACGACAAAAATTGGTTGAATCACGAAGTTAGGTTATTTTGCACTATGTACGTCTGATAATGGATTTTCAAAATTTGTACTTTTGGAATTAAAATAGAATGGAAATACAACCAACTGTAGCACCAACTATCTACCAATATTTATGGCTTTGAAAATATTTTTGAAAATATAAATATAATAATATTTATTTTTTGAATTGACGTATTGGTAGCATTACCTTATAAGCGTGGTTTCAAATAATTAAATTATTATATTTATTTATAAAATTAATTTTTCAATATTTGTATTTGTTTTGGTTTGGCTATATTAAAAAAATATATATTTTCCTGTAATATTACTGCACTTTTACGAAAACCGACAACCTCTGTGGAATGCAATCCATGGTGGAGGGTATATAAAGTTCGGCCCGGCCGAACTTAACGCCTTTTTTCTTGTTTTTATGTTGCATTTTGGTCATAAAATTCTTTCTGAATTGATAAACTCTTGGAAGCACTTAAATTAAAAAAAAAAATCTTGTCTTTCTTTGAAACAGGAGTTTTTAGTTGTCAATTTGAAAAACCACGAAATATTTACTATAAACGTTCAATAATAAAAATTTATATAAAAGTGTCATCAAGGTCTATTAATGCAGAAAAATTGACAAAATTGCATCATAAAAAATACAAGGGAAAATCATGATTTTAAGGTGTTTTCAGGAGTGTTTAGCTCACAGATGACTGGAACTAGTGCCGAAATCCTAATGTATATTCACTCCCGCTCATCAGTTTAGGTTTAAATTTTTTTGTGAAATTAAGCTTAAATTTCTCAACGTGTGTTGCACGTACACCAAGTTTTTTTACGTGTATTACAAGTTAATTTATCTCACTCAATTGGAGAACGGAAAATATTAACCGTTATTTCTTTGCTTTTATCATGATCTTCGCTAGAATTATTCCAATTTCTGGTTCATCAGAATAGGTTTAATAGCAAATGCTTTAGTTTATTTGACGGGTGGTTAGCAGTGGTCAAATTTTATTAAATTTGACCCATCAAAGCAATTTTGAATATATTTTTTGGAAATGGAGGAAGAAAATGTCAAAATTAGATCTTTTAATTAATGTAGCCTAAATCGACATATCGCAATGAAAATTGGACACAGCCAAAATGTTGTCAGCAATTATTTGGGATATTGAAAAAATATGAAAGGCACATACAGAGCCACTACAAATACGGATAGAAGAACCATCATCAGAACTGCATCTAATTCCCACGATTCTGCTGCAAAAATAAGGGAAGCAATCGGTGTTAGTGCTAGTCTGGCCACCTTAAAGAGAGTTATTCGTAGTGCTAATCACATAAAATTGAAGAAAAAAAACTCCGCTTGATACCACTCGAAACGAAGCAAGACTTCAATTCTGTCGTGAGCATATGATATGGAAAGAAGAATGACAACGAGTAGTCTTTTCTGACGAAAAAATTCAATCTAGATGGCCCAGATGGATATAATTAATATTAGTTGTGAAGGTGGCATGATGGTGTTGCTCCCCAATTTCATATTACGGAACTTGTGAGATGCAGTTTCTAAAATCCAGAATCTTCGGATCCAATAAAATGGACTTACCAGCACGATAATGCTCCAATTCACATAGCGCGGGTCGTAAAACGGTGGATAGAAAGCAAAAATGTGCCTTTATTGGAATATTATCGAAAACATGTGGGATAAAAAATGCTTGGTCCGAAATTTCCCTTCAATTAATTGAAAAGTTGTATGATTCGATTTAGAATCGAGTTTATGAAGTAATTGTGTATAAGGGAGGATCAACCCACTATTAATTATGTTTGAACATGTTTTCAGATTTAATGTTTACAAAATTGATGCTTTGAATAAATGTTTTTTATGTTTCAATCAACATTCAACTGAACCTATTCTCATGATCCAAAAATAAAATATATTTTTTGGAAGATTTATCGAATTTTATAGTTTAGTGCAGACAAAATGGCAATGTTCGTTCATAAAATTACTCGCAATAGTGTTGTTTATAAGTGAGGTAATTTGAAAAAATAGGTTCACAATTTCTGGAAAAAAATAACATTTGAACGTATTGAAATTGATGAACCTAATCAAATAAGCGGCAGTGTATATTGCTAAGGACAAACTAATACTAATAATAATAATATATTACTGCACTTGTATAGAAGTATGTATACATTCACCTAATCTATAGGTTAGTTGAGGATATATAAGATATGTCCCGCCCGAACTTAACATCTCTATACTTATTTATTTTGCCTAGTCCAATTTTTCATGGCATTCATTTCGCAAATTAGTGGCACTACTCACAAACTTGTTTCGAGACATTAAAAACAACAATTCCTCGTCCAGAGTGTGACCGAACAATATTAATATTCTTAAAATACTTAAAATTATTATCAATGTCATAATAAGTTTGCACAAGCTACCATATCAACCAGCTCATAATTGCTGTAATAAATGTGGAAGCAGCAGATTGTCGCAACGGCAAGAACATATGTATGTACTAGCACCAGTACCAGCACCATCAGCTAAGTGCCAGTACCCACATCGTCAACGACAACGAAAAAATAGCATAATTTTAAAACATCGCTGAAGTATAAACTAAATAAACAATTAGCTGCAAATGTTGCTGTTGATTTTGCGGGTGTGAAATTATATATTTTTTTTTGCTCGAATACAAGCGCACCTACAGTCCCGGGTCACTGAATTGTAAAGAGCAATATTGAAATTTTGTCTCCAATTTTGTTGACATATAAGGAACATGGTCATAGATGCATTACATTTAATTTTCATGGCAACTCGTGGGAATAGAATAAATAAATTCCAAGAAATTTTGACAAATATTAAAAAGAAACAAACAAAATTGTAAAAAACAAAGTTTGCGAATCATTTAAAAATATTACAGATAATGGTAATATTACAGATAATGATAATGGTAGAAATCACATATTATATCAGATTGTCTTAAAATTTGACAAACCATCTTATATTTAAACTAGAGCTGTAATAGATCAGAATGGGGCCCCATTTGAGTTATACCAAAGTATGGACATATGGGCATCTTACAAACAAGTAAGGAAGGGCTAAAGAAGGACGGACTTTCTATCTCATTACAATTCAGTTCGGTAAAAAACTGAAATCGGGAATTTCTGCATCCTATAAATGTATGTGTTTGACAAACAACGTTAAATCGGAAAGGACATTTGTATGGGGGTATATTGAACCCTGGAACGATGTGACCCGCTTTCATCATAGATTTTTTATTTGGATTATAAGATGTTGTGCCAATTTTAAAGAAAAACGGGATTTTAGAGCGGAAAAAGTCAAATCGGAAGCGACATTTGTATGTGGGCTATATCTAAATCTGAACCGATCTTACCCAATTTCTGCATAGGTGTTTCTAGTTGGATTATAAGATGTTGTACCAAATTTAAAGAAAATCGGGTACAATGTGTGGTTTCTAGAGCCGAAAATGTTAAATCGTGAGCGACATTTGTATGGGGGCTATATATAAATCTGAACCGATCTTACCCACTTTCACCATAGGTGTTTCTAGTTCGATTATAAAATGTTGTACCAAATTTAAAGAAAATCGGGTACAATATGTGGTTTCTAGAGCGGAAAATGTCAAATCGGGAGCGACATTTGTATGGGGGCTATATCTAAATCTGAACCGATCTTACCCAATTTCTGCATAGGTGTTTCTAGTTGGATTATAAGATGGTGTGCCAGATTTAAAGAAAATCAGGTACAAGATGTGGTTTCTAAAGCGGAAAAAGTGAAATCGGGAGCGACATTTGTATGGGGGCTATATCTAAATCTGAACCGATCTTATCCACTTTCAACATAGCTGTTTCTAGTTCGTTTATAAAATGTTGTGCCGAATTTAAAGAAAATCGGGTACAATATGTGGTTTCTAAAGCGGAAAAAGTGAAATCGGGAGCGACATTTGTATGGGGGCTATATCTAAATCTGAACCGATCTAACCCGCTTTCAGCATATGCGTTTCTAGTCCGATTATAAAATGTTCTGCCAATTTTAGAGAAAATCGGGAACAATATGCCGTTTCTAGAGCGGAAAAAGCCAAATCGGGAGCGATATTTGTATGGGGGATATATCTAAATCTGAACCGATTTTCTCCAAATTCGATACCAATCGTCCTTGGCCAAAAAAAGTAACCTCTGCCAAATTTCATAATAATCGGACCACAATTGCAACCTGTAGAGTGCGAACAAACTTAGATGGTCAGCAGACGGACAGACGGACGGACAATCGATTCAGCTGGTGATTCTAAGCCGATCCGTATACTTAAAGGTGGGTCTAGCTCGATTATTTCTTGGTGTTACAAACATTTGGCGCGAAACTAACTTATAATACCCTAGTCCACGAAGTGGTGTAGGGTATAACAAGTAAGGAAAGGCTAAAGTCGGGCGGGGCCGACTATATTATACCCTACACCACTCCCTGCGTATGTACCTCGCTTTGATTACTAAACCCAGGTATTTCATGGGAGCAATTTTATGTAGTTCATACAAATTATATAAATTATATTCATATAATTTATATGCTATAAATTCATCTTTAGTAAAATTTAACGAATATGGTAAATAATATGGTAATTGATCAAATTGTTAGACAGACAATTACAAATTATACAGCAGTATACCAAAGTATGGACATATGGGCATCACCCAAACAATTCTCATTGCAATTCAATTCGTTAAAAAAGTGAAATCGGGAAGGATTTTTGCATCCTGTAAATGTATGTGTTTGACAAAAAATGTTAAATCGGAAAGTACATTTGTATGGGGGTATATTGAAACCTGGAACGATGTGACCCGCTTTCACAATGTCTGTTTATTGGTGAAATATAATATGTAAAGTTTGGCCAAAATCGGTTAAACATTCGGGAGCAACATTTGTATGAGGGCTATATCTAAATCTGAACCGATCTTACCCACTTTCACCATAGGTTTTTTAGTTGGATTATAAGATGTTGTGCCAATTTTAAAGAAAAACGGGTGCAATATGTGGATTTTAGAGCGGAAAAGTCAAATCGGGAGAGACATTTGTATGGGGGCTATATCTAAATCTGAACCGATCATACCCACTTTCAGCATAGGTGTTTCTAGTTCGATTATAAAATGTTGTGTCAATTTTAAAGAAAATCGGGTACAATATGTGGTTTCTAAAGCGGAAAAGTCAAATCGAGAGCGACATTTGTATGAGGGCTATATCTAAATCTGAACCGATCTTACCCAATTTTTGCATACGTGTTTCTAGTTGGATTATAAGATGTTCTGCAAAATTTAAAGAAAATCGGGTACAATATGTCGATTCTAGAGTGGAAAATGTCAAATAGGGAGCGACATTTGTATGGGGGCTATATCTAAATCTGAACCGATCTTACCCAATTTTTGCATAGGTATTTCTAGTTTGATTATAAGATGTTCTGCAAAATTTAAAGAAAATCGGGTACAATATGTCGTTTCTAGAACGGAAAATGTCAAATCGGGAGCGACATTTGTATGGGGGCTATATCTAAATCTGAACCGATCTTACCCAATTCTTGCATAGGTGTTTCTAGTTGGATTATAAGATGTTCTGCAAAATTTAAAGAAAATCGGGTACAATATGTCGTTTCTAGAGCGGAAAATGTCAAATCGGGAGCGACATTTGTATGGGGGCTATATCTAAATCTGAACCGATCTTACCCAATTTTTGCATAGATGTTTCTAGTTGGATTATAAAATGTCCTGCAAAATTTAAAGAAAATCGGGTACATTATGTCGTTTCTAGAGCGGAAAATATCAAATCGGGAGCGACATTTGTATGGGGGCTATATCTAAATGTGAACCGATCTTACCCAATTTTTCCATACGTGTTTCTACTTCGATTATAAGATGTTCTGCAAAATTTAAAGAAAATTGGGTACAATATGTCGTTTCTAGAGCGGAAAATGTCAAATCGGGAGCGACATTTGTATGGGGGCTATATCTAAATCTGAACCGATCTTACCCAATTTTTGCATACGTGTTTCTAGTTGGATTATAAGATGTTCTGCCAAATTTAAAGAAAAGCGGGTATGTCGTTTCTAGGGCGGAAAATGTCAAATCGGGAGCGACATTTGTATGGGGGCTATATCTAAATCTGAACCGATTTCCTCCAAATTCAATACCGATGGTCCTTGGCCAGAAAAAATAACTTCTGCCAAGTTTCATTACAATCGGACAACAATTGCGACCTGTAGAGTGCGAACAAGCTTAGATGGACAGCAGACGGACGGACGGACGGACGGACGGACGGACGGACAGACAGACATCGTTAAATCGACTCAGCTGGTGATTCTAAGCCGATCGGTATACTTAAAGGTGGGTCTAGCTCGATTATTTCTTGGTGTTACAAACATTTGGGGCGAAACTAACTTATAATACCCTAGACCACGAAGTGGTGTAGGGTATAACTAGGAACACTTCTGGTGGAAAAACCTCAGATCGGTTCAGTTTTATATATTGCTCCCAATCATATTTCGCTCCCGATTTGTCTTTTTCTGCTCTATTAACCGCATATTTAGCACATCTTCTTCAAATCTTATATTCTTATATTCCAACTAGAAATACCCATGGTAAAAATCGGTCAGATCGTATCAGATTTATATATAGCTCCCACGCAAATTTCACTCCCGATTTGATTTTTCCCGCCCCAGAAACCACGAATTTTCACCGAATTTCTTCAAAGTGAGCGTAACACGTTAAACTTGAACTGGAAGAACTTATTGTGAAAGTTAGTCACTTTATTCCATGTTTGAATATAGCCCCGATACAAATTGGATCAGGTCATATTAGCCTATTATTAATATAATGTCGCTCCTGATTTCACTTTTCCCGCCCCAGATACCACGAATTTTCACCGAATTTCAAAGTGAGCATAACACGTTATATTGGAACTGGAAGAACTTATTTTTCACATTTTTCCATGTTTGGATATAGCCCCGATACAAATATTCTTATCGATTTGACAAATCGGACCAGCTCATATTAGCCTATGATTAGGAAACATACAAAAATTCTTCACGTTTTCACTTATTTACCGAGTTAGATTGTATTCGGATAGAAAGTGGAGTGTATCATATAGTCGGCCCCGCCCGACTTTAGCCTTTCCTTACTGGTTATATTCAGTACCCAGAATAATGAAATTTGGTGTGTACATCCATCTAATTGCGTATGCACGTAAAATAAAGAGATTTTCGAAGGTCGTCTTCTAACGGGGTAAAATGAGAAAAGGGGATAAAATGGTACCATCCAAATGGCCACAGCTGAAATTATGGAATTCGGTGTATACATTCATCTGACTGCATAAACTCGCAAAATATTTTTTTTTTTCAAATTCATACTTTTTACTTTTACGGCTAATATGGCTAGAGTCTTGCACTGTGAACGTGAGAGAAAAAGATTTTCCAAATTTGTACTTTGGAATTAAAATAGGATCGAAATACAACCAACTGAAAATGCACCCATTACAATATGTAGGGTATTTAAGCTTTTTTGAAGATTGCTGCCTTATACATATAGGTAGCGTGGTTTAAAATAATTAAATTTATATATTTATTTATATTTTTTTATATTTTTATTTGTTTTGGTTTAGTTATATTAAAAAATAACATTTTCCTGTAATGTTACTGCACTTCTACGAAAATCGACAGCACATAAAGTTCGGCCTGGCCGAACTTAACTCCATTTTTACTTGTTTCTATTAGTTTTGCATACTCTGAAGCTAAATAATCAGTTGTTTGAATTATTTTTAGTTAAATTTAACTTATTTTAAGTTCACTTTTTTCCTTGTATCAAGTAAAATTTTCCTCAGTTTAAGTAAAAAGTTTATTTAAATTTAGTAAAAATTTACTTGTTTTTAGGAAAATAATTATTTTATTTTTTCGCCAAAATTCTACTTTTAGTAAACATGTACTTGGTTTGAGGAAAAACTAACTGGAATTTTCCTCAGTTTGAGTAAATATTTACTTGGTTTGAGGAAAATTGAACTAGAATTAAGTTCAAAGCATGTGTTATTTTCAAGGAAAGGTTTGAACTTGATATGAGTAAATATATCTTTAGCACTACACGAAGCTCAATAAATATTATTTCATTTTAACTCATTATAGGTTTAACTTTTTTCTGAGTGTACATTATACTATGAGATTCGGCCCGGGCAAAGTCAACGCCTCTTTACTTGTTTTTAAGAGTATTTTTATTGAAACATATCTATAGGAAGAAATCCAATGGTCTTAAATCTCATGTACTAGAGCGCCAATTCTGAGCACAAAAACTAGATGTGGTCAGAGCACCAGTAACAGTTACTACTTCAGAGAAAAATTATCCAACAATTTATATGAATTTGTTTTTCGACAATCAAGTGGGTTCTCCTTGCAGAATCCTTTTCAACGTATCACCACCAAAACTGAGTAGCAAGCAACCCCTTTAAGCACAACCTTTCGTCATGTTGTGGTCTGTGGCTGTGTATACATGTGCACCATACACTAAGTGCGCGCTAAATCGAGCCCACAACAATTAGCACCAACTTAAAATTAGTCGAACAGCAGGGAGTGCTTGTGCACGATACACATATAACCATATACAAAAAGATACGTATGTATGCATATATATTTCTATGTGTGTGTCTGTGTGTTTGACAAAAAGAAAGCAAATCAGCCAACCAAGTATGCAACAAGTGGAAATTTTATAATATACCAACACTCACTGGAAAACTCACAAACACACAATGCGTCTATACATACATACCAACCATTTTCTATACACTTTATCAGACTTGAGGAAAATATGTATAAAATAGTGGTAAAAGTATACTCGCACTCACTCCAGTTCAGTTCATAATATGTAAGTGTGTGTATGTATATGTATATAGATGACAGTCTCTCTACTTACCATGCTTTCCGTCGGTATTGTAAGCTCAGGAGAAAAGTTTTCTAAGAGTCTGGCTGGCTCGGTTGCTTAAGGGCGGCAAGAGTGAGTGTGTCAGTTCATAGAAGAGGGGTTTCCTTTTCCTGTCGGTTTTGTAAGTGTTGTTATTTTTTAAATGGTTTCTGCATAATAAAAAGCTTAAGTAATAATGTTGCCACATCATAATCTTAAATTATACACAAGTGTGTATTACATATACTACACACATACATAGATGTGTCTGCATGAATTCTATGCAAAGTAATGAAAACATGACAGTGATGCTGTCAGTCATGTCGCCGTTTTTAATTTTTTTGAATGATGAACGGTCTTGAAATGAAAGTGTATAACAAAGTGAATAATAAACATAACAGTATTAGTATAGGTTTATAAGTCAATCAATTAAATTTATTAATTCGGAAATAAAAAGGAATTTTTTATTTGTATATAGTTGACCTGTGTTGAATTAAGTTTATGATATTATAGAGCCGCAGATTATCGGGTTTCTTTTGTTATTTTATTTCAATTTTTGGTTGTACAATTCTCAATAAAACAAACAATGAATCTGATATGAATGAAAATAACAATTTTTCTTCGTTTTTAGTAATGCTAACGAAATTACAACTAGAAGATTTTGTATGTTAAATCTTATTTTTGTATATTTTTCAAAAATTCAAAAGTTTTGAAAATATTTATGAAGAGATTTGCATGATTAACTTTAAAAGTAAATAACAAATTGAATTGGAATAAAATTGAAGAAAAATGCAGATGGATAAAAGTATATTTGAAGTGAAATGATATCGTCCGAAGCTTCACTTTCAAGACTGGAGCGTAAAGGTTCTCGTATGTGGCATAAGGTGAGATGGACCTCAACAACTTTTTGAATTGGTTTGTTGGCGTAAACCACGATACTTCTAGAAAGCACGCTAGCCGTCGAACGTAATGAGCTAGAAGGTTCAAATTTTCCCTAAATGTGTCTTATGGTTGCAGATCAGTTGAGATTAAAAATTGGCACAGAGGAAAAAATGTTCCCTAACAAGGACTGAATATACCCCTAATATTTAGAATATTTAAGGAATTGTTGTTTGTATGTATTGTTGGTCTGTTATATTGTATGTGTTGTCATTTATTTTGGTTTAAGACCAAAGGTTGTGTTGAAGTCTTCAGCAGAACCCAAAATTAGCAAAAAGGCAAAGTGAGACCTTTATTGTTGCAGCTTAAAGTTGACTGCGCAATTTCGATGGGCGCTACCCCATCTCGTCAGAACTTTCGCAACGATTGTATGTCTTTGACTTAAATCAGGGTTCATATTAGTACCAGCGGTCACACACGACAAATGAGAAGCGCTGATAAACAAAATATTCCTCCGAACTAAGTCGACACACTAAAAATATCACTTTGACAATTCAATGTTATGCATGTGCTCGCATCGCTCGCAACAATGCAAAGGTTGCTGTTCTCTACATCCCTCTAATTGCGTAGATACGTTAAAAAGAGGGATTTTTCAAAATTCGTACTTTTAAGGGATAAAATTGGAAAAGGGGATAAAGATGGTACCATCCAAATGGTTGAAGTTGAAATCATGAAATTCGGTGTATACATTAATCTGACTGTGTAGACGTAAAATAAAAAAGAATTTTTCGAAATTTGTACTTTTAGGAGGAAAATGGAGGCGAATTGGGATACAAATAAAATAAAACGCCTGCAGCTATAATAATTAAATTCGGTCTGTATATTGCTATGACTGTGTAGACGTGAAAAAAAAAATAGATTTTTCGATATCTAAATGGGATCAAATTTTGCACCAATCAAGCTGCTAGATTAATTATATTCAGTTTTTGTACTCGTCTGACTACTTTATTACTTTTAGGTTAAAAATAGAAAGATGAGATGTGTATATTCTATTCTGAAACATATTGGATCTTTAATATTAGAACTTTTCCTATCAAACCATTTAAGATGTAGCTGGAATCAAGAAATTGCAAATGGGGAAAATCGGTCTTGAAGCAAATTGTTTTTATCTAATAATATTTAGGGCATATTTTTTGCCTAATGTTCACTTTTCGATTTCACTTGAAGTTTTATATTTATCTATAGTATTATAGTAGTGTTATTATTATATTAAACTATTAATATTGTAATATTCGGTGTAATAGCGATGCCTCTAATCTGCCGGTAATGCTGTGGAATGGAATCCATGGTGGAGGGTATATAAGATTCGGTCCCGACGAACTTAACGCCTTTTTACTTGTTGAAGATGTATTTGACTTTTTTCTTTTTAGAAGTCATGAATAATTTTCAACTTATCGCTGATATTTAATATTTTGAGCTTCCGTTTCGATATAATTATACGACATGCGTTTGCAAAAATTTCTATAGTATAAAATGAAAAGAAAACAAGTAAAAACGGCGTAAAGTTCAGCCGGGCCGAAGTTTATATACCCTCCGCCATGGTTTGCATTCCACAGAGGCTGTCGATTTTCGTAAAAGTAGTGCAGTAACATTAAAGGAAAGTGTATTTTTTAATATAGCCAAACCAAAACAAATTAAAATATTGAAAAAATAATTTTATAAATTAATATATAATGTTTATTAATGCAAACCACGCTTATATCGAAATAATACTTCAAGTCGTTTAAAAAAATAAATAACAATCTTCAAAATGCTTAAGTACCATGATTCTAGCTGCGGTACTATTTGTATCCCTTTATTCGTTCTACCCCCTTAAAGGTACGTCTTTCGAAAATTTCTCTATTTTACGTGTCTAGTTAATTAGTGGGATGAAAACACCGAAATTCACCTTTAGCCGTTTAGTTAGTATCATTTTTATCCCTCTGTTCCCATTGTATCCCTTGAAAGTATGAATTTTGAAAACCCCTTTCAGTTTTCGTTTCTACGCAGTCAGTGGAATGTATACTCCGAATTTCATGACTCTAGCTGCGGTCATTTGGTTGATACAATTTGTATCCCCTTTTTCCATTTTAACCCCAAAAAGTACGAATTTCAAAAAATCCCTTTATACCGATTTCGCCCAGTTGCAATCCAAACCGATCTACGACTATAAGACACATTTATAGAAATTCTTGACGTCCTCCTTTCGTTTAGATGCTAGCGTGCTTTCAACAGACGGACGGACAGATGGTCAGACGGACGGACATGCTCATCGTCTTAGAATATGAGGAGTTGTGCCAAATTTGATCAAAATCGGTTAAATTATGTGGTTTCTAAAACAAAAAAGTAAAATCTATATATAAATCTGAGCCAGAAATGTTTCTAGTTGAAATTATAAACAAGTAATATTTATCATATGACCCAGAGTTCTCTTTTTTGTAGAATGCTTCTAAAGGGTGATTTTTTAAGAGCTTGATAACTTTTTTTTTAAAAAAAACGCATAAAATTTGCAAAATCTCATCGGTTCTTTATTTGAAACGTTAGATTGGTCCATGACATTTACTTTTTGAAGATAATTTCATTTAAATGTTGACCGCGGCTGCGTCTTAGGTGGTCCATCCGCTTAGTCCAATTTTGGCATTTCCACGTTTTTGAGTAACAGAGACCCAATTGGTGCGAACGGCGACGAATCGAAAATTGGTGGTCATCATTAACACTGGCCGATACAGCTGCGATATTTTCTTCAGTTCGCACTCTACGTAAGCGTGTTGGTGGTTTAATGTCCAACAATGTAAATTTGGTGCGAAATTTAGTCACAATAGCCCGAATAGCCGCTTCAGTGGGTCGATTAAACTGACCATAAAATGGAAGCGCGCAATGAACTTTCTTAACAGAGCACGCATTTTGATAATAAAATTCAATAATTTGCAAGCGTTGTTCGTTTGTAAGACGATTCATGATGAAATGTCAAAGCATACTGAGCATCTTTCTCTTTGACACCATGTCTGAAATCCCACGTGATCTGTCAAATACTAATGCATGAAAATCCTAACCTCAAAAAAATCACTCTTTATATACATATGTTTCTGAGACGTGCCGCCATAACCACTGTGCCTTCAGCTAATAAATGCACATTGCATAATGTTGATGAGTGCGATAATTATGAGATGGTGGTGGCTCTGCTGTTGTTATTTTGTAATAAAGCGGTTTCAGACACTTCGCCAGCAAAATAATCAACAGTTTTAAAGTTTGTGGACACCTTCATAAAAGCACAAACACATACATTTGCACATACGGGCAACGAGTGCTTGAGTCGGTGTCTCTCCGCCCAACAATCCGCGTGAAGAGTGCTACATAATATTCAAATGTGGACGGATGCATGCGGGTTTTTGCGTTCTGTTGCACACCAACAACCACAACTTCAACTTCCAACTCATTGTGCAGAACTCTAGTGTGGTGCACACTGTACACTGTACATGCTGCTGTTGCATGTTGTTGTGGTTGCACTTAACTGGTGTTTTCTGGGGTTTTCTTGGTGTTTTTAATTTAACGTTTATTTGTTGTTCTTTTGCCATTTTGTTATTAGAGTTCTGCTGCTGGTGGTGGTCTGGCAGCATGGTCACTGCATATTTGTGTGTGTCTGTGTGTTATTTTGTAAGTTTGGCCTTATCGCATGTTGGGGATTCATGCATAGTTAAAATAATTGTTGCTGTGGTTAGTTTAATAATTCTAATTGTTTATTTTTGTTGGCGTGTCTGTGCTCGTTTTGAGTATCATCGCTAATGACTGTTTTATGTTCATAAAATAGTATGAGTTAGTTTGTTGTGAAAATATTTTAACAAATTATATTGTTGACTTTTCGTGGAGTATTTTTGGTAAAGTAATGACAGGCACAGAGAGAAGAGGTCCGAATAAAATTTATTACTGGCACAGCTGTTTAACAGAGTGTTTAAGTATGTGGTAGTGCCAACAATTGAACTATGATTGGCTTCATTGAAATGCGCTCGGGTAAAATGGATTTTAAATCAAATCAAATAATATAAAATGAAAATTCTAAGCTGTTAGTGGGAAGAGGAAACAACGTGATGAAAATCCTAAGAATTCGACCTTATTTTTGCTGGAATTTTCAGAAATGTTCAAGTAAGGAAAGATTAAAATCGAACGTTAGTTAGCCATCTTTATAAGTGATAACCGCATAACAGAATGGAAATGATTTTTGACAAACACCATTTCTAAAGACCATTATATCTCAGCTCAATTAAATTAGCCAATTATTTAACCGGGACTTTGTTGCCAGTGACGAAAAAATGTTTTAATACCGTATTTTCCCCAAAAACTTACCAAAATCATTTGAAACATAAAAATTGTATGTTAACTACAAAAATTTGGAAAAATGCGTATATTAGGGTTTATTAAATTCTATTAGGATGATAAGATCAGGAAATTTGGTCTAGTTGCTAAGTCTCAATGAATCAGTTATGTTATAATTGATGTTTAAAGTTGGTGGGTCAAGGGCGGACGCTATTTAATTTAAAGCATATTCAGAATTAATTTAATTCCATGTGAAACGGAATAGAAATTTTCCTTTGGTTCTCCGATTTTATTAAAACTTTGTAATTTTTTACTTGTGATTAAGGGAAATAGAACTGCATTTCCCGATTTTCAAATATATGAAATTGTTAACACTAGGGTGGATCGAAAATCAGAAATTTTTGTCATAAGGTAATTTAAAAAAATCTTAACTTTTTTCTGGTAGGAGATAGCAGATATTATAGAATATATACAGCGGTGGACACGAATTTAGCATATTCACCGCATGTAACTTTATAAAGCAAATATTTCAACTTCTTTTTATGTATTTTTGTCCGGGATTTTTTTCTAAAATATTACGTACGATAACATGACCATTTAACGTTGTTTTTGTTCGGTTCTTATGTTGCATTTTAGTTTTATTCCATCTAAAGTACAAATAATACGAAAAGTGATTGGACAGTAACTTAGCACAAATTAAAAAACTTTAATCAAACCGGAAAAAAACTGAACTAAGCAATACATTTTATTATAAACGTAATATTTGGTTGGATAACCACTATTTTGAGTAATAGATGTACATCTTCTGGGCATACTCTTCACTAGAGACATAAAACGCTCCATTGGAATAACATATCAGGAATTTTGAGTTTCATTCAAGAAATTTTTGAGTTTTATTGCTATAATATGTTGTTAAAGTCCATTCCATAGATTCTCAATAGGATTTAGATCCGGTGACTGTGCTGGGCCATTTTTAAAAATTTATTCTGTTCAGCTCCAAATCGATATCACTGGCGTTAAGTGTGTTTTGGTTGGTTATCGTGCCTAAAACGCCACTTAAGTGGCGTGTTTTTATCTGAATATGTTATCAAAGTATCAACAAGTAGATTTATGTAAATATACTGGTCCATCAGTGCATCGATTTTGTGTATGGGACCAACACCGTGTCCAGAAAACGCAAGACACACCATCAGATTTTCGCCAACAAGCTTTACCGGCTCAGATTTGTACTTTGGGTTGTGCTGTATGTTTGGAGGGCACAATTCGTATTGTTTCCTATTAGATCCGAACCGACAAATGTTCGATTCGCCAATCAGGCGATATTTTCCAAAAAATCTTGGATTTTTCTAATTGCTCCTGAGCAAATGAAATTTGACACTGTAAGTCATATTTTGATACGTTTGGCTTATGTTGAACAATGCATCCAAGTACATTTTTTTCATTGGTTCTTCTTCTTAGGGTTCTTGAGGAAATGCTAATGTCAAATTTTGCCGAAAGGTCTCTCTGAATCACAGTTGGGCTTTTAAATGGATCTGCTACGCAGATTTTATAAATTGAAAATTCCGATTTATTGGTTGTTTTTCTCGGCGTAGGACATTGTGCGGCATGTAGTGCATAAGTGCCAATATGGCGTAGTATATTGCACACAATCTGTCTGGATCATATTTTATAACGATTGCAGTATCCACAGCGGTACTTCCACTGTCATTCAATTGCATAATAACCTGACGCTGCGACTCAATGCACTATTTTTCTTTAGCAATGTCTAATTATAAATTTTGTTAAATAATAACTTCCATTTGAGTAAAAATTACCCAAACATATCAATTAATTAATTTAAATGCAAAAAGAAACAGAAAATAACAAATTTTATCAAATGTGCTAAATTTGTGTCCAGCCCAGATTGCGAATTATTTGCAAATACATGACAGTACGAGAAAAAGGAACAAAAGAATACGAAAAAATATTATGGGGCTTACATTATCAGAACAAATTATTTGATATTATAAACAACACATGTGAAGTGTGCTAAACTCGTGGCCACTACTATATATATATACATATATCATTTCTAGCAAATTGTTTCTATATTAATATATTTTTTCTTAATTCCTTAAATATTAATTTAAAAAAAAATTAATCAATACCCAGATTATTAAAAAATAATCAAAGTAGTTCCTCTTTGATTTTTTAAATTATTTTTTATTAACAAATAATAGTGTCAGTAAGACGCATCATAGCTTTCATGATGGAGTTCCTACAACATTTATAAACGTGCAGTCGAAATTTAAAATATTTTGTAGAAGTAAGTGAAATACCTTATTTTAATCTGGCTCCAAAAAAGTTAAGAATGTTACCGACTAAAATTTATCTTTGATTTATTTAAAAATAGCCCAATATAAACTCGAAGAACTTAAGGAAATGATCTGTTCCGTTTCCCATGGAATTAGTCTATATCCTCGGTACAAACGGAGTTTGATATTGAAAAGTCGCTGCGAAGCCACTTGACAAAATCTGACAGGGTGGAAATCAAGATAGTGGTAGTCTGCAGCCAAGTAATAAATGTCACCATGCCATTTGCAAATAAATTTGGATTCTATTAAATATAGATGCAAAATGGTTTTAAGCCAGGGCAATATCCAAGTTCAAATCAAATATTGATTACAGACCAAAAAAATACAAACGAAAAAAACTGAAATTAAAATTAATGTTATTCTACCTTTCAAAGCCAAAGTGATCGGCACATCAAATTTAAAATGTTACATGGTCTATCCTATACGTTTTGTTGTAGATAGGTTCAAATCTACGAACATAGGTTAGCCGCAGAAGTAGCACAGGGTTCTGTTCCTTTTCTCTCCATTTTTTTATTTTCTGACCTCATCATGTCATACGTTTTCATTGGACTCATGAAACTGAAGGCAAAATGGGTTTGATGGATGAGACTGGTTATTTTCGAATTTGGTTCAGGGAATAGATTTTAATGCACGTAAGACACATATATTCACTGATCCAATGTTGTTAATTTCTATGAATGGAGACGCTCTTGTTGTCCAGTGCATGCAGATATAATGTGATGTCAAAAGAAAAGAAGAAGTGATGGTAGGATACCCAATTCGATTACGTCTCTGGAACACCTTTTTTACGTAGGATGTGTATCACTGTTCTAACGATACTTGCATGATGTTTATACTCCGTATATTCATGATCATATCGCGCATGTGAGGACGTTGGCCGGCTTTCCCGCAATTTCATTTGCTTTCACCTATTTTGTATGGAGCTGCCACGTTACAGAATCAATTTTTCTTCGTCCGCGCAATCCATATCGACTTCCGCTAATGCGAAATGCAGACATTCCAAAAAGATGCCAACAAACACTACCCTCTCTTTCGTCTTTCAATTATTTATCTTCCTGCCGACAAGACTCCCCTAAGTTTAATTAAAAAAAATTGGAGCATATTAACTTCAGCGAGTTAACTCTTATCTACTTTGGTTATACACATTATTTTATTTGATTAATTACCTAAATCAATACAATTTTCTGAAGTGTTTTTATAGGATGTCAGAGATGGCTAATTAATTCGAATTTCTAAGAGCCATTTAAAAATAACTCCATTGAAAATATTCTTTAGAATAAATCCAATAGATATTCATTCGGTTTGCTAATGACAGTGTGGTGGGACCGGTTGGCGTATTATACATGAGTACTCTATGTGTGTGTATAAATCATACGCTACGATGGACGAGATCTGCCTACCGCTCTAAAATGCATTTAATGTAAATGACTCATAGGTTTGGCACCTTTTTTCTCGCTAAGCTGTATTTTACATCAACAGTATCAATCATAATTCATTAGTACCATTAGACAGCATTTTACATTATGTCAGTCGCAGTTTCTGTGAAAAAATGCAATATTGTAATCTTGATTGAATATAAAATCTGGGATAGTTATCGCAGTATTTCCCCCATACAAATGTACTTCCCGATTTGAATGTTTCTGCTTTTGAAATCACATATTGAAAATGATTTATTTTAGAAGCCTCTATAGTGAAAGTGGGTCACATCTGTCCATATTTTTATAAAGCTGCCTTTTTAATGTTTTTCCAGATTTAAAAATTAAAAAATCATATCTGTTAAGCGACCACCTTCCTGGTTCATACACATAATAAAGCGATTTGGTATTTCCCAGTACAAGTTCCAAGGTGGTAGTGGGTAGGTTGAAATTTCCGGAACAGGGTCCAACGATGCTACATTGAAGCGAATTCAAAAAGCGCACTGGTTTGCAAATACGAAACCGCCGTTTGAAAAATACGCCTCCATGGCGAACGCATGTAGCTCGATAATTCAATGCAAGATGACGCCTGCGACATGGGCTCGAGATCCGCCTATCTCAACGGAAAACAACAATTTTTTTACCACATACATTGAGAGATACTTTCAGATTCATACCATCAGAGTACTTCGAAGCACTGTTTTCACATATTGTGTGTGCGTGTGTTTTATGACACCCTATTTTAGTACTTTCATTGATGTATTTAATGGAAGATCTTCTTACATGCACATTTATATAAGATTTAACAAATTATAAAAGTTGAAAGATTATTTTATGGTTGCTCCGGTTTAGTTGATACTTATGCAAATAGGTCAATAGATATTACATTTGCTTTCAGGTTTAACGTATATTCTTGCATTAGTTTATTTAAATGCATATTTATGATTGCATTTGAAAATAAGCATAAATCAGTTCTTAGTATTTACCACACCACAATAGAGATTGAAATCATTTTAAACTCGTAACCATCACCATCATCATCGTCGTCGTCGTCATAATGGCAATTTCTTCATCGTTTTAATGCAGATTTATTGTACATCCATAAAATATACCATAAACTATTATTCATGCACAGTTTATGGAGCTATACATAATATACATAATTCTTTGTCGTTGTATAAACTCGCTCTGTTGTACCAGCTATACAGTGTGTGCAAATAAAGCGAGCAATTTTGTAAGGATATAAACGCTTTGGAATAGTTTAGTCAGGATGAAATCTAGTTGAAAATCAATTAAAAACGAATGCATAGTGGGAAATACCTACCGCGAACGTCGAATAAAGGGGTATAGCCCACATACGGATGTCTAGCACTGTATAGCTCCGATACAGATGTTACTCCGATTCATACTATAACATCCGTAGTATACACATTTTGCATCGGATCTTGATCAACAAGTTGGACCCAAAAAATTACCCAAAAAGAATAAATGAAATTATGCCCGATAAAATAAATTAAATAAAATAATATTAATGAAAAATCAACCCCAAATTGGGTAGTTTTCTAATGTGAAAGTCGTCCATAATGGTCGACCTTTTTGTTACAGCCGCTGTAGAATCCACATTTTGCGTGTGATCTTAATTAAATGATTGCAAAATATACCCAAATAAAAATAGCCCAAAAAGTTGGGTCGAAAACTGGGCCAACAAAAATAAAAAAGGCCCAAAAGGCAATATAAAATTATTCTCGAAAATAAATGCAAGACCAACCCAAATGAAAAATTCCAAAAGGAATAGAAAACCTCTCTAGCGTTTGTACTTTGACTCGAGATAAGCCGTATATCGACGATGTAAACATATTAATTCAAACTTCTATTAGTTATTTAAAAGTAACTCTATTGAAAATATTCTTTAGAATAAGCCCAATAGATATTTATACGAATTGCTAATTAGTGTAGTGGTACCGGTTGGCGTATTATACATGAGTACTCTATGTGCGCGTATAAATCATACGCTCAGTTGGACGAGATCTGCCTACCGCACGAAAATTTATTTATTGTAAATGATTCATTCATGATTTAGTTTAGAAAAATCCATTATGAAAGTGATTTTGAAAAAAAAAAATAAAAAATGTGAAAATTGAACAAAAAATGTTCTAGATGCCCAATGACTAGACTCAAGTACTGAATGGTAATAAAGGGCGATAATCGAAGAATCGTATCTGAGAATCGAAGAATCGGATCTGAGAATCTTGATCGGAATCGGTTCAAATGTTGAACAGTACAACCCATCATTGCACTTTATTTTAAAATATTTAAATATTATATTAAAAGGATTTTTATACCCTCCGCTAGGGTATTATTTCTTTGTGCAGTTGTTTGAAACACTCAAAAGTAAAAGAGATATACCCATCCTTTATTATACAGATCGACTTGAAATCAATTTCTGAAAATATTTAGCTATGTCCATCTGTCTGTCTATCTATTCTTGTAATCAATGTACAGATCACAATTATTATCCGATCCCAGCACTTTGGCGGGTCAAGCTGATTTGCAGCAAATCGGATCAGATTTATATATAGCCCCCATACAAATGCCACTGCCGATTTGATTTTTTCGTTCTAGAAGCCACATACTTTAGTCGATTTAATGTAATTATTGTCATAAAATATTTGGTATTTAATGTTAGAAATATTTGTTTTGATACTGACACCCCTGAAGATCGAAATATTGGGAAAAAATTGTGTCGGGGACCTATATGTTTTGTTTTATACACTCCACAAAAGTATTATGTCTTTGTGCATTTGTTTGTAACACCCAAAAGGAAACGAGTTAGACCCATCGTTTATTATACAGATCGGCTTATCGTCGATTTAGTCCATCTAGTGTTGTAATCAAATTACAGGTCGCAATTATAGTCCGATCTTAACAAAAATTGGCACAACTAAGTTTTGTGGATCATGGACGAACACTATTTAATTTGAGGCAAATCGGGTCAGATTTAGATATAGCCCCCATACAAATGTCGCTCCCGATTTGACATTTTCCGCTCTAGAAACGACTTATTGCACCCGATTTTCTTTAAATTTGGCACAACATCTTATAATCCAACTAGAAACACCTATGCAGAAACTGGGTGAGGTCGTTTCAGATTTAGATATAGCCGCTCCCGATTTGTCATTTTCCGCTCTAGAAACGACTTATTGTACTCGATTTTATTTAAATTTGGCACAACATCTTATAGTCCAACTAAACAAACCTATGGTGAAAGTGGGTAAGATCGGTTCAGATTTCGATTTTGGCCAAACTATACATTTTATATTTCACCTATTTCGTTCAAGGTTTCAATATACCCTCATACAAATGTCCTTTCCGATTTAACATTTTTTGTCAAACACTTTCAAGGATACAAAAAACCTTTCCGTTTTCACTTTTTCACCGAATTGAATTGTATTCGGATAGAAAGTGGAGTGTATCATAGAGTCGGCCCAGCCTTCCCTTACTTGTTTTTTGTTTGCTTTGAGGCATAGCGAGTAATAAAGTCAACATAAAAATTTACGGATAAATTATTTTATATTTTTTTTTACTAAAATTCCAATTTTCGGTTTCTTTTTGTACTCTCATTTTGGAAATATAGTCGCGATCACACCCACTTGAAGGAAATTTGATGGCTACAAATGTTGTGAATTTCACTTAGAAACAGTGGTTCAGGATCAGTCTCCCAAAATTGGGGAATTTTTTTTCGAAAAAATATTTGTGTGCTAGCACGAAAAATCTCTTAGAAAATAAAAAAACACAATTTTATTTTAATTTTGTAATAGTTAGCATTATAACGAAGATGTACATGTAAATGATGTATTGTTATTTTTTTAAATCATGACTTTCAATTTGCAATTTAAATAACGGAATATTTAGTTTTATTTTATAATCTTAACGAAGAAAATAAGGACTATTAAGAAAATCTATGAATAAATGTGGAAGTGGAAACCAAATTAAGCAAAGTTTTAGATACATTTTTCAGTTTCTGGTCGAGTTCGTGTTTAGAAGGACTTGACATTTTTGAAGGATATAATTATTAAACAAATTATAGTATTTTTTCTGCTAGCTAGAAGAGGCTAATAAATGAAAGAAGATACTTTGGGCAATTTAAATAATTTTTGTGGTTTTGTAAGTTGAAAAAAGGTCTATTAAAATCATAATATTTCGAAACATACTTTAGAAGTTTTAGAGAAAAATACATTTTATAGTTTCAATGTCAATTAGTTTAATTTGAAAGTTTGGAAGCTATTTTATATATGTATATACTGACTTTCCCACTTTTTCTTTAAAGTAGTTATCCTAACAACAATTTGGTGTTTATCTCTTTTGTCGCACTTCCCCTTCAAAAGTAATCATTTCAAAAAGCCATTCAAATCTCGTTTTTGTAGCGATTCTCCCTTAAAGTCTTTAAAATAAAATATTGTTGTGCTTCTATTTTTTAATTTTTGTAGTCATATGCAATTTTTCGCATTTATCACCAAATAAATTCGGGGGCGGAAGGGTTAAAAAAATAAATTTCGAAAAATCCATTTACGTTGAGTTTTGGCGTTGTCCTAAGAATGTATCTACCGAATTTCACATGTTCAGGACTACTATTCTATATTTATCCTATTGATCTGGGCGATGAACAATGTGGCAGCTATAGCTTTTCCCCACTAAATTGTGAGAAACGTCCGAATACCCTCTCAAAATGCCGAAAGGCGGAAACCGCCTTTGCGGTGTTCGAAAATGATTTTTAATGTTTCTCACAATTTAATAGGAAAATTGAGCTATAACTTAAAAAAACAGGCAACGAAATGTAAGTTTCATTTTACAAAATGTCATTGTAATAAAAATACGACAAGTTTTCTGAGGTTATAAAAATGCCATACTTGTTGGCCATAGTTCTTACCCTATACCAGCTGCCTGGTGATACTTGTTGGCCATAGTTCTTACCCTATACCAGCTGTCTGGTGATACACACTGTAGAAATAAGTAAAGATGTGTATAAGTATGTGTGTTTCTTGGCACGTATTTTGCCACATCTAACAATGTTCATAGCTATGTATGTGAGTGTGTGCATGCTCGCTATATCCTTAGATAACGTTAAATGATTCCATATCTAGCCAACAGGTTAAACTCCTACAAAAATACCTTCGCACACACACAAACACACGTCGAAACAATAACACCCCTTTACAAGCAGAATATGATTCGTGCTGTGCGGAAAATTAATATCTTTATTTCTATATTTTAACATGAATTTATTAACTGAAATCATCTCATCAGAAGGGCAACGTGCACCACGAACAATGAAGAAACCACCAACCAAAAGTATAACAACAAAGAACTCAAATGAAATTTTTGATGTTCCCACAAACCATCATTCCCCAAAAGGAGGAAGAAAGATTTTGTAATAAATAGAATTTATTACCCTGATAATCGGTGAAGGAAGCACGAACAATGTTGTTAATATACCATGAAAGCATGGACGCCCGAGCACGAGGTAAACCAAAGGCAACTGTATTAAAGGTACTTCATTCGTTAATTCTTTGGGCAGGAGAAATCCGTAAAAAAGGATTTCATTAAATGCATTTAAAATTTACTATCAAAGTGGATAACACAATTTATGTTGTTAATTTTGATTTGATTGCTATGCCAGAGTATTCGTCCGTTTAAATTTGGGTTAAACTTTACGATCACCATCACACATCGCCATTGTGTGAACTCTGTAAAAATTTGTGTTATACGAATGTATAAATTGAAACCGCAGGATCTCGGTTGGACGCCATAAAGGGATATCCTTAAGTTTAACATCTCAGCAGGAGATGATGCTTTCAGGTACGAAGTCAATGTGATAAGTTCGTATGAGCAAATATTGGTGTTAGCAGCTACAAGAAATTGATTTATAACCTATTTGACCTGATTGGTATCCATATGATGTCGCCCTATGTTCCATATTGGAACGGTGGAGATAAACGTATAATCTATATATAAAACTGTTACGTGACTCATTAATCAAGTTCTTTACTTGTATGGACCGTGATCTAGCCTAGTAATCATACAACAGTATAATGATGTAGTTAGAGTGATCAAACCCGAGGCCGAAAACCGGGTCAACCGTATTTTTCAACTAAGGCCGACCGTCGGGTTTTTGAAAAAACACGGGTTTCGGAAAACCGGGAAACCCGACTAGTTTACTCCGGTCTCAACCGGGTTTTCATTCCGGTGAAACTTTGACTATATTTTGATTATTCAACAAAACTTAGAGTCGAAACTAATAGTCTTAATGGCGGCGTTCATCTTAGGTTTGTGAAGCATTTCTTATAGCAGCCAGACCAGTGTATGGGTAGAAAATTGGTACCAGATCAAGTTAAAGTGATCAATAAACTCGTAGTATTTAATCCAAAATAACCAGGATTAATATTCTTTATTATGGTTGTATGTCCCCCAGAATGCGATTCTTTTAAATTACAGAGGAAAAATTCTACCAGATCGAAAAACATCAAACTATGTATATCTTCAAAGTATTTCTTGGCACTATATTTAAATAGTTTATAATTATACTGACTATTTTATACTTATTATATAATATTTCTAATCATAGTCTGCAAGGAATTTCAATTCCATTGTCTTTGACTAAAATTCCCAGCCTGGTTAAAAATAATGCAATAAAACGGTGTTCAACTAGATACCTCAGTCGTAAACATATCGGTGGTATTCTTGACTTGAAGTATTATTTCGATATGTAAATGTATTGGTGGCCTTACCTTGTATGCGTTTTTTTTTCAATATTTGTTTTGGTTTGGCTACATTAAAAAAATTATATTTTCCTATTATATTTTTGCACTTCTACGAAAATCGACAGCCTCTGTGGAATGCATCACATGGGGGAGGGTATATAAAGTTCGGCCCGGCAGAACTTAACGCCGTTTTTACTTGTTTTTTAACTGATAACTGGTAAACTTTTTTGACGACCACTTTTCTAGAACAAGTTTTTACCAAGAAGAGCGTATAGAAATTTTTTATGCATCTAATATCGTAATTTTGTCTTAGATCGACAATGTGTTATGCATTGTTCTGTGCCTGTTTTTATAGGACCTATATTATATAGTGGATCAAAATATCCCATAATTATAAATTCAATTTCCAATGATGATACCTAAAATTCATCAATACAGATGGACCTCAAAGTCATAAAATAATTAGAGATCTGAACTTGAATGACAAATCTTATATTTTTACAAAAAATTGTTTTAATGCAAACGTCAATAACTGAGTCAGTAACTAATGGTTTTCTAAAAACATAGTGTCGTGTTACTTCTTACTATACGCATTGTTTAAATGAAATAACTTACCTATCAAAATATTGGTTAAAAATTGCAAAAAAGTGAAAAAATCATTTGTTTTGTGGACAAATACAAACAGATTTCTCAATTAAAAAAATTATATATCATCTGAAATGTCTAAATATCTTTTCTGATTTCTTTCTTCCGCTGAAAAACTGGTAATCGAATGATAATTGACTGATCTACAGGCTTATAAGTACGTAAAGATACACAAACTAAGTCATTTACACTTAAGTCAAGATTTTGGGGGTGTTTGAACATTTTCAAAAATCACGTTTTACTCCACAACAATTACAAGACAAATTAAATCACTTTCCAGGTATTTTGCATTGCCGTAAAGTGTAATGCTTTTTAATCTATAAAATGCCACGATTGACTAGACCAACCCAATTTTTCAGGACAGCCCAAAATCCACACCAAACAGAGCCTCGTTGTGGTTGCATTGACATCTCAATTTTCACGTAAGCAAAATATAGCATACAAATATTATACTTTAAACTGCAATTTAAATAATTATTTCAAGAAATAAAGTAAAATGTATACATGTGTACAAAAAGGTGAATTATGTTGTATACCATTTTAAAAGTACTTTCAATACCTTTTAAATAAAATATTGTTGGGTCTCGTACACAAAACCAATTCAGAGATATAATCATATATATGTCTATGGCTAATCAAAAACTGTGCTAAAATAAAATGACAATTTTTGGAGTTTGCCGAAAAGTGCTGACGAGATATTAATTCCACCATAAACTACAACATCAGACGAACACTTTCACATTTACACTTTGAGTCAAGTTGAGTCATACATATAACTTTTGGTCCAAGACATTTATAGATTATGTTCTCTACAAATCACAAAATTACAATACCTATGAATACTTACAAGACCACAATAATCATAAAATGGTAAATATAATTTTTCAACTACTAACTCTTGCCGTCAATTTTCATAATATAGTCACTTTATTATTTTCTTTTTAAGTCTTGATTTTAATTAATTTGTAAAACTGCATTATATAAAAATTAATCCCACTTTTTTTGAACCGCAAAGTTTAAGTACCATTCAGGCTCGTGGTGTTGCCACCTAATTTTCTCCAGTTTTTTTCTTGATTGCTTGGAGTGTTGTCATAAAGAAAATATATACACATTTAACACTTTCCAATTTTATTTTTTTTTTTTGAAATTTCTGCCAAAAAAAAAATGGATTTGGGACCATAGTGCAGTGTAGAGGTGTAATAAGACGGAATTTTTCGTACTTTTAAGGGATCAGATTTGAAGGGAGTTTTTCGTAATTTGTACTTTTAAGGGGTAAAATGATGACCGATTTTTTTGAAATTCGTACTTTTAATAGTTATACGGGAAAAGGGGATAAAAAAGGTACCAACAACACGGATGACGCTACAGTAATGAAATTCGGTATGTACAGCGCAAATCACTGATAAGAAGACATTTTTCGAAATTCGTAATTTTAAGGGATTAAATGGGAGAAAAATTGTACCACAGCCCAGACAAAACAACTTGGCCTAGAATCATGAAATTCGGAACGGGCATTACTTTTACAGCACGAATGCGACTGAGAAAATATTTTTCAAAATTCGTACAAAATGGTACCAACAAACAGACGGAGATGAAATCATGTAATTAGGCGTGTACTGCCTGAAAATGCTTACAAACTCAAATTGGAGGAATTTTTTACTTGTAAACGAGAAAAGCGGGATAAAAAAGGTGCCAACAACATGGATGACGCTACAATAATAAAATTCGGTGCGCATATTCGTCTTACAGTGTAGATGAGTAATAACAAGGAATTTTCCGATATTTGTACTTTTAAGGGATTAAATGGGTTAAACAATACTGTGTCTAGAATCTTGCTATTTGGAACCCATATTACTCTTATAACGCGAATACGACCACGAAAATATTCTTGATAAATTTAAACGTTTAGGAGTGAAATTGGGTAAAAACGGATAACAGCGGTACCAATCATGTACATGGATAGAAACACAAAATTAATATCTTTTTCGAAATTCGTACTTTTATATATACCAATGGTACCAACAACACGGCTGAAACTAGAATCGTGAAATGCGGTGTGTATATTCATCTGACAGTGTAGACACGAAACATTAACTGATTTTCAATATTTATACTTTTAACTTGAACTTGGAAAAAGCGATTAAAATGGATACTGCAATACATTTAGATTGTATTAAATGTGTACTTTAAAGGGCAGAGCGGATCAAAAGTGGTGCAAATGGTACCAACCATGGGATAAAGATAGTACCAACCAAAGTTTTCAGCTAGACCATGAAAAGAAATTCGGTGTGTACATTTCTCGGAGTACATAAATTAATTTTTCGAAATGTGTATGTTTAAGGGCACAAGCGGTACAGAAAGAGTTCTGTGTGAACATTATTATCATTATCCTCGGCAAAATAAAAGATAGATACAAAATGTTTGTTCCACTTATAAGTTCATATTTCAAGTCACGCACCGGTATAGTTTTAATTTGCACTTGGACATGGACTATAAAGGACGCGGAAAAGCATACATATTTTGTAGGTTAAAAGTGATTAAAAAACATTTGAAAATCTCGAACTGCAACTAATTTCAACCATACGTATGGAAGTTATATCAGTTTTATTTTGACTAAAGCTTATGTCAATTTGCGTGGAAAGTATAGAAGTTATTTTAGGTTTCATTTTACGTACGGGTCGTTTGTTTGGGAATATGGACTATACGTGTGTGGGTACCGTAAGGTGTATATCAATTTCCCCCATTTCCGAATTTAAACTAAGTTTGGGAAAATAATACTATGTGCAGAGTTTGAATAAATTCTTTAAGTCCCTTCCAGAGTTATCGTGTATACCAGCGAGCCAGACGGACGTGAAAGGGACTTGTTTGGTTTTAAATCTCTCCTTCAATGCGTTAATTTTTTTCTATCCCTATACCCTCACTACAGAGTAGGGACGTATATATCATGTCCCTACTCTGTAGTGAGGGTATAATTTTCACAGCTTAAGAAAGAAACGTGCAAATAATTTTGTACTTTATATGATTTTTTGTAGAAAAATTGTTTCCATTTTGTGTCTATAAATTGAACTATTGACTACGTATAAATGGATTTTTTAAATGGATTTTTGAATTTGGATTTTAATTTTGTGTCTATAAATTGAACTATTGACTACGTATAAATGGATTTTTTAATTTGTACAAGGTGTTTAAATCGTAGCGAAAAGTTAGTGTAAGTTTAGCTCTGAATACGTAGCGATTCTTCAAAAGTTAGGAGCGTTTACAAACGATTTACGCTGAAGTGATCCTTACACTAAGGCAATTTCAAAATATAAAAAAAAACAGTTTGAATACCGATACAAAATACTGCCAATACCATACCATTTTTCCTCGTACGAAGTAGCTGGTATTTGCTAATATAGCTATAAAAATACTCAATGATAGAAAATTATAAAGGAAACATACATCCAAAAAGAATGAAATCCCACAGTTTTTAGAAACCTACTTTCTCATGTTTTCAATTTGATAGATTCGTTCATCTTTCACGAATTCGTCTTGTGGAAACCCATTATAAAATAAAAACGACTTTAAAATTATTCTACTGAAAATAACAAAATATCAAATAACGTGTTTTTCTTCGTCGACACATGTACATATTTATGTTGTAAGTTTTTTATGTATTACACAATTTCTGACTAATTGAATATATACCCCATCCCAGACCGTTCTTATTTCTGGGTTAAGCTCATGGCAAGGATGACTTAACATACCACTGTCGTAACGAAATCAGCACACCATGATTGCAAACATTTAACCCAAAAAAGGAGAGAATGCTTCGAATTTCAAAATATCGTAGGGCCAGCATGAAATGAAATCTGAACTAACTGCGATACTATATAAAATATAAAAATTTATATTTTTCTGCTTAGTCAACAGGATGCCAACATACATGTTGTGCTGCTTACTTCCTACTTCCTTTATCCTGTCTTTGCTAGCATACGACCATCTTTTAACCTTTTTGCCTACACCGACTGAACCTTATGAATGCTCTCACTTCCTCAATGGCACACTCAGACACACACACAGCCGCACACAAATGTTGGTATGTACGTATTAGTTGGCCAAACAAAATAATCTGATGACAGCAGCAGGATAAGAAGACCATTTTCGGGGTATTGGTCTATTTTCAGGATCTCGGTGTTTTCTTCCTTTCCATCGTTTGCTACGTTTGCCAAGCCAGACAGACAGACACAGCCAATATTACCAAAAGCGCCGTAAAACATCCAGACATACACGGCCACCCACAGACACAACACACAATACACAAGACACAGCAGAGTCACAGTACGTACGGGCATGATTATAATTTTGTAATTTATTTTAGAGCTTTACATAAATTTCTTTCCTTCAACCATCATAAAGCTTATGCGAATATTATGATAATAATGATAATGATGAAGATGGTGGTGGTGATGGTGATGGCGATGATGACTGCGATGATGAGGATATTGATAATAATGCTGGTTGGTTGCCTGGGCTCTTTAGGTTTGCATTGGCGTTTGTTTTCTTTGGTAATGCGTTGGCAATGTTTAAGGGATTCTAAAGGAGAATGGGCGATGTACAAAGCAACAAATACTGCCGAGCCAGCGTATTATGAACACGTTCATAAGCATTTAGGTGTGCTGCTTCATGCTGGGTATATGATTTTATATTGTCGACGTGCGGTACATGTCCTTGCTGGCGACAAGCAACAATGGGGACACAAATGTCGAGGGGATGGTAATAATTGAGAATTCAATGAGGAAAATTTGACACCAGTAGCGTGATTTGAATTTGGGCTGAACAACGCTCAACATGTGTAAGAAGTAAATATGAATTGAATTGTTTTAAGTGAAAAACATATGTTCATTAAAAATGTACTTTCTTATCTGTTTTGTTTTATCAAATTAAGATAACAGGTGGGCTAGAGACGGGCTAAAACTCTGTCGTAACCGGAATGTTATGGTGATTGAGAGTGAATTATTTTCCATTGTTTTTATACCCTCCACCTCCAGGATGGGGGTATACTAACTTTGTCATTCCGTTTGTAACACCTTGAAATATCGACCTGAGACCCTATAAAGTATATCTATTCTTGATCGTCATAAAATTCTAAGACGATCTAGCCATGTCCGTCCGTCCGTCTGTTGAAAGCATGCTAGCATCTAAACGAAAGGAGCTAGAACGTTCAAATTTTCCATAAATGTGTCTTATAGTCGTAGATCGGTTGGGATTGAAACGGGTCGAAATCGGCCCAGAGGGAAAATTTTTTCCCTCACAAGGACTAAAAATACCCATAATAATCCCTAATAATTTAGCGTATTTAAGTATGTTTTTTTGAATATGTCTGTTTATATTTGCTTGATATTTGGTATGCGCATTCCCCTTATAGCATACACGTGCACCATAAAGTGATTCTTATTTGTAGGGGGTGAAATGGGGCAAAAAAGGGATAAAAATGGTACATATTAAACGACAACAGCTAGAATCACGAAATTCGGTGTGTACATACCTCTAATTGAGTAGATACATAATATAAAAGTATTTTTTCCAAATTCGTACTTTTAAGGGGTAAAATGGGAATATAGGGATAAAAATGGTACCAACCAAACGGCTGTACCTAGAATAATGAAATTCTGTGTATACATTGCACTGATTGCATAGACAAGTAAAATAAACGGATTTTTCAAAATTCGTACTTTTTGTGGTTAAAATGAAAAAAGGGGATAAAAATAGTACCAACCAAATGACCACAGCTAGAGTCATGAAATTCGGAGTATACAGTCCCCTGACTGCGTAGACACGGAAAATATATGAATTTTTCGAAATTCGTACTTTTTGGGGTTGAAATGGAAAAATGGGATACAAATAGTACCAGCCAAATGACCGCAGCTAGAGTCATGCAATTCGGAGTATACATTCCGCTGACTGCGTAGACACGGAAAATAAACGGAGTTTTCGAAATTCGTACATTCAAGGGATACAATGGCACAGAGGGATAAAAATAGTACCAACTAAACGACTACATACGACATACTGACGAAATTGTAATTGCGTAGAAACGTCAAGGGCGCAGCTGGAATTATGGAATTCGGTGTATACATTCCTATGACTGCATAGACACGCAAAAAAAAAGTTTTTTTCCAAATTCGTACTTTTTCTTTTACGGAAAAAATTGGTTGCATCTTGAAGCTAGGTTATATTGCACTATGTACGTCTGATAATGGATTTTCAAAATTTGTACTTTTGGAAATACAACCAACTGTAGCACCCACTATCTAGCAATATTTATGATATTTAAGCTTTTTGAAAATATAAATATAAGAATATTTATTTTTTGAATTGACGTATTGGTAGCCTTGCCTTATAAGCGTGGTTTGAAATAATTAAAATACTATATTTAATTATAAAATTATTTTTTCAATATTTGTATTTGTTTTGGTTTGGCTATATTAAAAAAATTATATTTTCCTGTAATATTACTGCACTTCTACGAAAACCGACAACCTCTGTGGAATGCAATCCATGGTGGAGGGTATATAAAGTTCGGCCCGGCTGAACTTAACGCCGTTTTTACTTGTTTGTACTGCGGGTGTTAGGCCCATTTGCGATTACCTTTATGAAGTAGTTTCTTCTTGTGAGAAGCATGTATAGAAGAAAGGGGAAAATAAGTTGAATAAGTGAGATCGTTTTTGTAGCAGTAGTGGAGTAGTTGTTCGCCGTCACACTTTAAAATTCAATATCTCAAAAACGAAGAAAAACACTATTTTGAAATTTGGTACACTTATAGACAACTATATGAGCATTTTTTAATATTACAAAAATTGGCCAAAGATTACAAAATGTATAATTTATTGTTAGTTTTTTAACTAATACAATTAACTAACAAAAATTTGTCTGGATGAAGTTCACCAACATACGTTACATTTATTTTTAAATCCTAAAAATAATGGGGGAAATAAAATTATGCATTTTTTCGATGGCACCATTAGAAAGACCGCAAAAAATCGACAAGAAAAATGTTATTCAAAAACACTAGTTTTTATACCCGTCGTTACAGGAATCATTCTTCCCTATTCCTCTACTTTGAATGCTTTTGAAGATAAAAGGAATACTAATTGAAACTTTTTTGTGTCGGTTAGTTCAACGTAAAATACTATATTGGAGTGTTTTGGATACAGCTTGAGCAATTGGTAGTCGTATGTGTTGTAGTAACACAGAACTTATTTATTTATAAATATTTGTGGGTAGATAACACTATGCAACAAAAAAAAAAGTTGTGTGTCCAAGCCAAAAAAAATTGTGTGTGTATTGGAGCATGCCGATTCAGTAAATCAACACAAAACATTTTAATACCCTCACTGTACAGAGTGATATATATCATTTGGGAGTTCGGTCCCAAATGATACATTTGTAAAAACGCATTGAAGGAGTGACTTAAGACCACAAGTATGTTTGGACCAAATCCGTCTCACGACTTTTTAAGCTGTTTGAGCCATGTCCGTTCGTCTGTCTGGCTGGTGTACACGATAACTCTCGAAAGGAATTAAGGATTCAATTCAAACTTTGCACATGGTAATATTTTCCCCAAACTTGGTTTAAGTTCGAAGATGAGCGAAATTGCCACGCCTCTTCTGGTACCTCCCACACAAATGACACATAATCCTATGTTAAATTAAAACCATTGTAACTTCCACACAGATAATCGGCTATATTTTGGTATTTGATAAAGTTTTTATAGTCACTTTAAACGTACTAGTGAGTATTGCCATACCCCTTCTTGTACCTCCCACTCAAAGTGGCATAAGCCTTGGTTAAAATAAAACCGATATAACTTCCATACGGGTGGGCAGTCAAAATCATATGAAATTTGATATTTGAAAGTGTTTTTATAATCACTTTAAACCTAAAAAATTTTTACGATTTAGCCACGAACCTTCTAGTACCTCCCACCCAAGGTAAAATTAAATCCTTCATAACTTCTATACTGGTGCATGGAATCAACTATGACATGATATTTGATCATGGTTTTGCAATTGTTTTATAAATGTGAAGTCTAGGACCATATGTCATG